>CAWUFW010007833.1:445000-959549 GCA_963921515.1 Calotriton arnoldi | reverse complement strand
AAACGAATCTGAAAGTACCCTGTGAAGGACAGAAATGACACACAGTCAAAAGCAATGCAGTACAGGACAGAACAGCAAAACTCATGCACAATACATGTTACAAGATACCCACCCAGAACCAAGTTAGCATGTCAACACTGTTGGGGAGTACAGCCCACCTGTCACCACACATCGCAACACACATCCTGTCAAGTAGCCCATGGACACACTCCAACAGCACCAGAGCACCACCCACACATCATGCCAACTCACATCATTCACATGACACCTCAGGATACTCACATTCAGCTAAAGAAGTTGGTGATGAGCTGTGTGCGGACATCACCATCACCATCATCATCATCATCGTCACTGGCATCGTGGTCCAGGCCAGGATCCTCCACAGGTGGCGGATGTTGGTCATCGTCATCCTGGATGAGAGGCAACTCCTTCCGCACTGCCAGGTTGTGGAGCATGCAGCAGACGATGATAATCTTGCACACTTTCGCAGGGGCATATGGGAGGGACCCTCCGGTCTTGTCCAGGCAGCGGAAGCGGCTCTTCAGGAGACCAAAGGTCCGCTCAATCACTCTCCTGGTCCGACCATGTGCCTCATTGTAGCGCATCTGGGCAGGTGTCACAGGGTTCCTGAGGGGTGTCAGCAACCACGGCATGTTGGGGTATCCCGAGTCACCTACGGACAGACAAGTGCACATCAGCTGACTTGGAAAAGTGGGCGGAATACTACAGATCAGATCACACACAATGGCACAAAGTCAGTACACACCGACAAGCCAGGCACGCTGGTTCTGCATCTGTGCCATCAACCTGGGGATGCGACTACTCCTCATCACAAAGGCATCGTGTGCTGAACCAGGGAAACGGGCACACACGTGTGTGATGGTCATGTCTGCAAGACACACCACCAGTGCATTGACCGAGTGGTAGTGCTTGCGGTTCCTGTAGGCCTGCTCCTGGGCCTGTGGTGGTACCAAAGCCACATGTGTCCCATCAATGGAGCCAATGACATGCGGCATCCTCCCCAGGGCATAAAAGTCACTCTTCACGTCAGTGAGTCGTCGCAGTCTAGGGAAATAGATGTACCGGTTCAGGAAGAGCAACATTGCCGCCAAAACATCGCGGAGCACACGGCTGAACATGGTCTGTGACATCCCACCAGCAGACGCCACAGTATGTTGGAAGGTACCAGTGGCAAAGAAGTGTAGGGCTGCCATCACCTTCACCTTGGGGGTCAGCGCTGTAGGATACGGCCGGCCAGGCTGCAAATGTGGGGACAACTGCACTGCCAAATCCTCAATCAGCTGCCTGGTGAAGCGGTACCGTCGGATGCTGTCCCGTTCCACCATCGTTGCCAGGTCTGGGAATGGCCGATGGACAGCAGGAGCCCTGCAGTGCAGAGGAGAAGTAAGCAAGATCGTCAGTCACCCCACATATGCGGCATTGAACACACTCAAGATCCCAACATACATCATCATGAGGCACAACTACATGAAGTGTGCAGTACCGGAACGACATTTATGGTACATACATGGCCAACATCTGTCAACACGGTCCTACAGGTGGCATCAATTTGTCCCAGGTTGGCCCATTGGATATCATGATGCTGTGTCACAGTCACCCCCCAGTGACATGTGAGGACAGATGTGCCCCAGGCACCACAGCTCAACGACAGGCACATTCCCAGGGACCCTGTAATGCCACATGGACACTGGCATCACCTGGAGTATCATGTGTACACCACAACAAAACAAACATGACCCCCACAGGTAGTGGCCACACTTGCCATGGCAGGAGAGCCATGGACGTCTGTGACACACACGCACAACATCAGAGTCCATGCACACACAACGTGGATGTGGAGACTGTCTCCCATTGTGCACATGAAATCAGAGACATTGTAAACACTACATGCACAAAGACTGTGGAGGGCCATCACTATTGTGCCACTGGGACACCCTGGCTCAAACATACCGTCCCACATGGGACTCACGGGGTATGTGACATGACATACACAAACACCACTGTGAAATGTGACCATGGCACATGCACAGATATGAACAGTTGCACATCACAGTGGTCACGTACACGTAACACCCAGGATCCTGTCCCCATGAACACGTGCACAGCCTGGGGGTGGCTGCCCACAGGTGACACCCACAGGACAACATGTACACCAACATACACACAATAGGAAATGCAGCCTTACATGCCTTATGATAAGGTTTGGACAGGCTGTCGTGATGTAGGTGTGCCCCTCACTCCCTGGGAGCTATCTGTGGCTGGCATATGTCCATCTGAGACAGGCATGCTGACATATGCCAGTCACATGTACAGTGATGCGTTGAACAGCAATGGACCGATCGGTGCCTCCGGCCGGCCCATTGCATTCAATGTGTGCGGGTACGCGTTGTACCCCTGTGCGCGTTGTACTGCAATGGACCGATCGGTGCCTCCGGCCGGCCCATTGCTTTCAATGTGTGCGGGTACGCGTTGTACCCCTGTGCGCGTTGTACTGCAATGGACCGATCGGTGCCTCCGGCCGGCCCATTGCTTTCAATGTGTGCGGGTACGCGTTGTACCCCTGTGCGTGTTGTACTGCAATGGACCGATCGGTGCCTCCGGCCGGCCCATTGCATTCAATGTGTGCGGGTACGCGTTGTACCCCTGTGCGCGTTGAACAGCAATGGACCGATCGGTGCCTCCGGCCGGCCCATTGCTTTCAATGTGTGCGGGTACGCGTTGTACCCCTGTGCGCGTTGTACTGCAATGGACCGATCGGTGCCTCCGGCCGGCCCATTGCATTCAATGTGTGCGAGTACGCGTTGTACCCCTGTGCGCGTTGAACAGCAATGGACCGATCGGTGCCTCCGGCCGGCCCATTGCTTTCAATGTGTGCGGGTACGCGTTGTACCCCTGTGCGCGTTGTACTGCAATGGACCGATCGGTGCCTCCGGCCGGCCCATTGCTTTCAATGTGTGCGGGTACGCGTTGTACCCCTGTGCGCGTTGTACTGCAATGGACCGATCGGTGCCTCCGGCCGGCCCATTGCTTTCAATGTGTGCTGGGTACGCGTTGTACCCCTGTGCGCGTTGTACTGCAATGGACCGATCGGTGCCTCCGGCCGGCCCATTGCTTTCAATGTGTGCGAGTGCAGCGTTGTACCCCTGTGCGCGTTGAACAGCAATGGACCGATCGGTGCCTCCGGCCGGCCCATTGCTTTCAATGTGTGCGGGTACGCGTTGTACCCCTGTGCGCGTTGTACTGCAATGGACCGATCGGTGCCTCCGGCCGGCCCATTGCTTTCAATGTGTGCGGGTACGCGTTGTACCCCTGTGCGCGTTGTACCTCAATGGACCGATCGGTGCGCACCCATTGACAATGGGCTTGCCTGGCAACGGACGCGTTTTCGAATATTCGAACGAGTCGGTTGCTGGAAAATCAGTTGGTCACCCACAACAATGTTGCAAAATCATGTATGTCATGAAGTTGAAATTTTGAAGGATGCTGTGGGCGTGTTTTGGTGCTGCTATTCCATGGATTGGCCAGATTCAGAAGATGCAAACGACTTGGACCTATCACTTTGGACACAAGGGACAGTATCTGCCTCTCCAGCACATATATATTGCTGCATGTTCCCCTGAGAGCCCACTTGCCTGCACTACATGCTCCAGGACGACATCTGCCACTGCACTGCTGCTGTCTCTGCCCCTCTGGACCCTGCAATGGCACGTACTGTGGAGAGAGCCCCAGCCTTCAGCCTTGAAGAGAACCAGGCCCTGCTGGACAGCCTACTTCCACAGTACAGCAAGCTGTATGGGACACCAGGGGAGCAGGTGAGTGTTCTGTGCACTGCCTTTCTGAATGTGCATTTTGTCTGACTAGCAAGGCTGAGAGTCAGCACACCACTGGCTAGCAGGCTCACTGAGTAGTTGTCACCCCCCATAGTGTGTAGTGACTTGCACTGGACAGGTATGGTGCAGTGACAGTGCTTCTGAACAGGGTTTTACTCCCCATGCAATGATACCATGTAGTGACTTCTGGAAAACTGTCCATGGGCAGCCGTGCACTGCCTGGGTACACCATGTGCCCCTGTGATTGCGACATGTATATGCAACTGTGTCATGCACGGATATGTTGCATGTGTAGTAATGGCCTTATCACTTTGTCATCCTGACAGGCTTCTGCCCATCGGAAGCATGAGATCTGGAAGGACATCGTCCGGGCTGTCCGGTCCGTGGGGGTCTACAAGCGCCGGATCCGCAACTGCCAAAAGAGGTGGCAGGACCTTCGGGGCTGGACCCGGAGGATTGCACGGGTCCAGCTGAAGCTGTCGCCTCCTCGCAGGAGGGGCGGAACACGGACCCTGACCCCCCACATGCTCAGGATCCTGGCGGTGGTCTTTCCAGACCTGGATGGGCAGCTGAAGGCCAGAGAGCAGCAAGGAGGGGTGAGTCAAAGACTGCACTGTGTACTCTGTCTAACATGCTATGTGCCCTCCTCGGGCCAGGTTGAACTGCCACAGTACAGCAGTCATGTTGTCCAGGAGCCATGTCCCTCTATTGTGCACTGCCCACTCCTCATCTGATACCCAGGTGTGGCCCTTACATGCAGGGAATTCTGTCACTTAGGACTGTGTCCTTGCAGTTTGCTTGACTCAAGGTGGGAGACAGCATCTGTTTCCCTGACTCTGTGGTGGGCATCATGGGTGGGTCCATTGCTTACACGATGCCTGTATTCTGACATGTATTCAGCGTGTTACTTTGATCTGTGGTCCAATTGCTGAGCTGATCCACCACATGTGGCTGGGGTACCTGGCACACACCCATGCTGCGGGTGGGAACAATGTTTGGGCCCCAGGAGTATGTATATGACGTGTGTCACACATACTTAGCCAGCTGCCTACAGTCCAGGGCTCATCCCTCATTCATGTGGGGCTGGACAGTCATGCCTACTCCAGGCCATACAATACACTCTGTACTCCCACTCCCGTGTATCAGAGGACACATTGTGCACAGTGATTTGACCCCTCAGGTGTCTGCCTCTGTGTCAGTGTGCTGTGGATTAGTCGCCAGGACTGCTGTGGAGTTTCTTGGTAGGGGCTCAGCATGCCACTGGAGATGTGACCATAGGAGACGATACTTGTGTGACACATAGGTGTCTGATCAGCTGCCCATGCAGACTGGGGCATGTAAATGTGAAGTTCAGGCAGCTGTTCCCCATGCACAGCAGAGTGTGAGGGGCTCAGGTTCAGAGGGTAGTGTCACAGGTCTCCCATATGTCCAATAGGTATGACCTGGACAGATGAGGGTTAAGAGGATGTGTTGTGGGGGGATGTACATGTGCACTTGTGCAGCTCCAGGACTTGCATTCCCCATGACCTACTATTGTGACACAGTGCAGAGTGTTGTTGTCTGGCTGCAAAGTCATACATCACTGAGACAGTGATGTATGACTTTGCAGTCATGCCTCCGCCATGGCATGTGTCTACTGATTGGTGATCCTGCAGGGGAGTGACATGTGCTACATGCACACCATAGTGGCGCTGGCTATCAGGACATGGGTGCATCATGGTGTCTGTCGCTGGTATGCATCACATGCATTTCCTATTTGACTCTGGGCATCCCTTACATCCGTAAACCTGTACTGACTCAGTGGCAAGAGCTGTGATGTGTCCACACCGTGTCCTCTGCACTGTCCAACTACTGTGTACTTGGTGCATGTGTCAACACTGGGGTGTTGCAATCCAACAGACACCAGACAGATGGGTGCAAGGCCATGTGGGATGTGAGTGCCATGCTTGGCATCAGACTGACAATTGACTTCTCCTGTTCAATTAGTGCACTTTTAGCAATGTACAACTAATGATGCCAGGGCTTGCTCTGTGATGTGCTGTGCTCACAGTGGTGTGTGCGTTATGTGCAGGTGACTGATGTCTGTCTGTTTCCCCATTGTTTGCAGATACATCCACGGCCACGGAAGGGGACAGCTCCACGGACCAGGAGGAGCCGGAGAGCCAGACTGGGTCAGCAGCCGAGGAGTGGTCGGAGGGACCCAGTGGCACGGAGGGCGAGGGGAGCCACACCGAGGAGTCCTCAGCAGCATCCACCTCAGCTGAGGACCAGAGCAACTCGGAGGATGACTCCCTTGTGGAGGCGGGTGTCAGCAGCCACCACACCCCAGCTAGTGTTGCTGTCCCCGCCACCACCAGCACCACCACCGCCCTCCCATCGGCTCCCATTCCCCAGGTCCGTGGAGGCTCCCATGTCCGGGAGCGTGTCTCCTTTGGGCCAGGCACCGCACCCCCTGCCCCTGTGTCCCCTGCTGCCCTGAGTGAGGAGTCTGTGTACCTCCTTCGCCAGCTCCATGTAGGGCAGACAGCCATGCTGAGTGTCCTCCATGCGCACACCGCGCTGTTGACTCAGCTGGTGTCGTTCATGGAGGGCATCTCATCGGGCATGTCTGACCTACAGAGGGGCAATAGGTCCATGGACTCCTCCCTGACGGCAGCAGTGTCCCTCCTCAAACGGTCCCTCACCCCTCCTGCCTCTGCTCCATCCACACTCCCCAGCACCTTACCCATCCCAGGCACACACACACTGGCACAGGCACACACCAGCACACACACATCCAGCACACTGACACACACGCCAATGACAAAACGCACACGCAAGCACATTCAGGGGACTGAAGCCAGACTCACAGGGGATGGAGCCCTGGAACACACACACGCATCCACATGCACTGCGCAGTCCTCAGTTCCCTCTCCCTCCAAAGCACCCTCCCTTGCCTCACCTGCAACCCCAAAGTCACAGCAGCTCTTCCTCTGTGACCTCGGCCTCTTCCCCACCGATGAAGCTGCTCCAGCATCCCGGGGAAGAGGAAGCCCACCCACACGGAGCAGAGTGCCCCTCGCCCCCGGACACCCTCCCCCAGGCGCAGACGGACTGAGGCCCCCACCCGCAAGTCCCCCCGGAGTGCTAAGAGCAAGACCCCGCCACCGCCCTGCAGCTCAGGCACAAGGTCTCCGTCCTCCATCCCTCAGGCCCCCACTGCACAGGTGCCCCCACCACACCCTGCCCCAGGTTCCCCCACCCACAGATATACCATCCCCAAGATGCTCCGGCCTTCTCCCCCTGCCACTTGCTCTCCCAGCACCACACCCCCGCTGCGCTTGTCTGTGCCACTGATGTGGTGAGGGTGTCCCCCCTCTGTCCAACCCACCTTGCCTGTTCCCCATTCTCCTCCCCAGGAGGTAGGCACTGTAGTGGAGTCCACTACCGCCCTGTCTGACTTGGGCACTGCAGTGGCGGACCTGTCCACCCCATCTGCAGGGTCCACTGCAGTTGTGCCGGCACCCACGACATCTGTGTCATGCCCCCCAGTTGTGCCGGCACACACCATGTCAGACACCTCCACTGCAGTTGTCAGTGGCTCTCCAGCACCCACCACCCCTTCCCTGACTCCCCCTGGTGAGCCCTGATCCTGTCCCTGCGGTGCCTGGCCTGCCCCCCGGTTGCCCCTCCTAGTGGATTGTCCCTGGTATTGTGCAGGCATGCGTAGGGTGACATCTGCCAGTGTCACCCTGTTTGAACTTTGACAATGGACTGGCCATTGGCCTTTGCTCTTTTTCAGGACTTCGTTTGGCCTCAACACATATGCTGAATAAAGCAACTTTCTTTTCTCTAGTGCTCATGCTTCAGATGTACATGTTGTTGGTGCAGCTAACCATGCCCTTGCTGCAGTGATGGTGATATCTGGTCTCATGATTATGAAGTGTTACTGTGCAGGAACCCATGTGGTCCAGGGGGAATGTGTCCTATCATGTGGTGTATCCATGTCATCAATAGCAGCATCTGAGGGTGTCATGTGTTCAGTATTTTGCAATGGGTTTCCTACTTACATTGGCAATTTCATATCTGTGGCTTCCACCCCTGCACATCTGTTGTGCCTGCCATCGTTGCATTTGTCTACTTCCCTGACCGTGTTGCCATCTCCAGTGGACATGCAGGTTTGGGCATCAATGGGGAGGGACTCATCCGTGTAGTCAGTGCAACATTGCTATACAAGTGTGTTGGATCTGTGCTGATGATTCCGTTGGCACATCCATGACCAGGCTGATGTGATGGGAGCCCTCATTTGGTGCTAATTGTTGATTGTGTGACCAAGTGCTCAGCTGACATGATGGGGCCCTACTGAGGCAACATATGGCACAGCTTTCCTCACACAGGAGTGGAGTCCCCTCATGGCAGTGTGTACACGTGTGACATTGCCTGCGCCCAAGGTGTGTGTTGTATGTGCATGTCTGTGTGTTCACTTCCATTCATCTGCGCATGCTGTGATCCCTAGTGTTGTACCTGTTTGTGATGCTTGCTGACTTGAGCTATGTTCCCCCAAAGTCTTCTCCCTGTGTTCTCTGTGATGTGGGTGCATGGCACATTACTGGTCATCAGGGTGTCACCCATAGGTGTGTTTGCTGTCAGGGCAGAGTTTGTGTGCTGACGCAGATGGGTCACAGTCAGGTTTCCCTTTGGCACTTGTTGTTTGCCCCTGTCATGTGATTTCCAGTTTGTGTTATCTTTCAGTGATTGTGACACGTTGTGTGTGTGACTGCTGGCACTCCTTAGGGTCCGGGCTGCAATGTTGGTTGTTGTCTATGTGTGTTCTTTGTGGGTGACCTTGGCTTCTTCATTGGTGTGTGACTGTGGCTGGGATCCCATTGGTCGGTGTGGTATTGCCGTCATGTCCATGTACAGCGTAGTGTGCAGTGTGTCAGACATTCAGGAGTCTTGTTGAGTGTCCATGTGTGATGTGTTTCTACACCTTGGTTCCCACCCACCACCCTGGAATAGTCATGGGTGCATGTGCAATGTCACCAGTGCATGTGTACTTCACTGCTGCACATTGTTGGAGGTCGAGGGGTGTGGTGTTGAGTGTGTGCAGATGAGAGTTGTTGCCCGGCTAGTCCCCTGCCTCCATGTTGGCCTTGGCTTACTGGCCATGCTGATTGATTTGTGCTTGTGTAGGTGTGATGGTAGTTAGTTGCTCAGGACACCTGACTGTGGTTCACAGTGTGAACGACATTTAGCTTTGTCATCACAGTGGTATTTTTCTTCAGCCCAGGGTCACCACATTGTGGGGCCCTGGGGGTGGTGCTGTGGTGTGTCTGTGACTTGCTGTGTCAGTTGTTGTTCCTACGTGCCTGTGTGACATGTGTGTTTTGTGCTCCCTCTCACCTGTCAATGCCTGCTTGCCCACATAGGGGATTTGGATCCATGAGTTACCTTAGTGTGGCAGTGTATGCACATCTGTATGATTGGTATTCAGCTCTCCTCATGTGTTGTGTTGTTGCCTGGGGACACTGGCACCCCCACCCCTCACCTGCTGTGTATGATGACAGTGTTGGTCTGCCTGTTTGTGTTTGTGCATCTGCACCACTGCATTGGCATATCTTGGGTGTGCCATTGGCTGTATGTTGTTTGGTGTGTTTCCGCTGCTGTCCCTGGGACTCCTAGGTCATCGGTCAGCACAGTGATCATGGTTTGTGTGTCCCATTGCTGCCATGGTATGGTATCTGTTCACCTCACATCTGCTGTCTCCACAGGGTATCTGCATTTGTGTGCCCATTGGTGCAAATATGTGGTTCTGCATTCTGATGGTCACTTCTGTCATTGTGTCATTGATGACTGTTGACGGTCTCAGCCCCCATGGGTGTTGTTTGTCTGCACATGGCCAAAGGAATGTTTCATTTGCACTGCAGTATTTGGCTCCCCCAATTTGTGTTGCAATGGGACACATACACTACTTTGCCACAGATGAGTTTTTGGTTCTGTGACCAGGAATGATCCATGCAGTTTGGCAGTTGCAGCTCTTTCTTTGTCAACAATTACCTTTTGGTCACTGTGATGATGAGGGTGTAGACCCCATTGCCACAATGGTCAAAATGTGCTTCAGCTATGGACCCCACACTTACCTTTTGGTCACTGTGATGATGGGGGTTTAGACCCCATTGCCACAATGGTCAAAATGTGCTTCAGCTATGGACCCCACACTTACCTTTTGGTCACTGTGATGATGGGGGTTTGGACCCCATTGCCACAATGGTCAAAATGTGCTTCAGCTATGGACCCCACACTTGCCTTTTGGTCACTGTGATGATGGGGGTTTGGACCCCATTGCCACAATGGTCAAAATGTGCTTCAGCTATGGACCCCACACTTGCCTTTTGGTCACTGTGATGATGGGGGTTTAGACCCCATTGCCACAATGGTCAAAATGTGCTTCAGCTATGGACCCCACACTTGCCTTTTGGTCACTGTGATGATGGGGGTTTAGGCCCCATTGCCACAATGGTCATGGGCTGCTTGCATTGTGGGTGCCACACACATATATGTGTGGCACATGTGCTAGGGGGTCACATTGTATGTTCAATGTCATGTTCGGTGTTGTAGGCATTTGACACAGCCTGCTCACACGCTTGTCATGGTGGTGGGGGATGTCTTAATCTTGCATTCCCTAGGTTGTGGTGTGCTTGTTGTGTCATGCATTGTCCATCCTATGAGTGGGGGTGGTAGTAGTGGTAGGCATCCAGCCCCCTGGCTAAGGGTGGTAGTAGTGGTGGGCATCCTGCCCCCCTGGGTGAGGGTGGTAGTAGTGGTGGGCATCCTGCCCCCTGGTTAAGGGTGGTAGTAGTGGTGGGCATCCTGCCCCCCTGGGTGAGGGTGGTAGTAGTGGTGGGCATCCTGCCCCCTGGCTAAGGGTGGTAGTAGTGGTGGGCATCCTGCCCCCCTGGGTGAGGGTGGTAGTAGTGGTGGGCATCCTGCCCCCTGGCTAAGGGTGGTAGTAGTGGTGGGCATCCTGCCCCCTGGGTGAGGGTGGTAGTAGTGGTGGGCATCCTGCCCCCCTGGGTGAGGGTGGTAGTAGTGGTGGGCATCCTGCCCCCTGGCTAAGGGTGGTAGTAGTGGTAGGCATCCAGCCCCCTGGCTAAGGGTGGTAGTAGTGGTGGGCATCCTGCCCCCCTGGGTGAGGGTGGTAGTAGTGGTGGGCATCCTGCCCCCTGGCTAAGGGTGGTAGTAGTGGTAGGCATCCTGCTTCCCTGGCTAAGGGTGGTAGTAGTGGTAGGCATCCTGCCCCCCTGGGTGAGGGTGGTAGTAGTAGTGGGCATCCTGCCCCCTGGCTAAGGGTGGTAGTAGTGGTAGGCATCCTGCTTCCCTGGCTAAGGGTGGTAGTAGTGGTAGGCATCCTGCCCCCCTGGGTGAGGGTGGTAGTAGTGGTGGGCATCCTGCCCCCTGGCTAAGGGTGGTAGTAGTGGTAGGCATCCTGCCCCCTGGCTAAGGGTGGTAGTAGTGGTAGGCATCCAGCCCCCTGGGTTGGGGTGGTGGCGCGCATTCAGGCCCCTGTGTGCATATGTGGCATTGGTGATGGGCATCCCGCCCCTATGGTGCTGCTGTTGCAAGTATATTCAGATTCCCAGTGTATGTGTGTGATGTGTCGTGTACGTGTTGTATGTGTTTTGTGGTTGGTGTCTGACTTACCTTCTGCGCCGTACGCGTCCGTGCCTGTTCCGGTAGTAGATGTAGAATATTGGTATGATCGGGACGAAGGGATTCATGGTTGGTTCGTGTCGTTCGTCCTTCTCGTTGCTTCGCGTCGTCCTCGTCGCTTGGCTTCGTCCTCGTCGTTTCGCTTCGTCCTCGCCGCCTCGCGTCGTCCTCGTCTGTGCTGTGTTCGTCTCGTAGCCGTGGATCGTGTTGTGGCGCGATTCGGAGCTTATGTGCGCCTCTCCCGGATGCTTTGACGTGCCGTGCGTAGCGACGGGTTCGGCGCGTACGGAAAGCGCATCGTACTTGTCCGGCCGGACGGGGCTGCATTTTCCCTTCCGTGCAACTCGATTCGGCGTTTCCGGATTCGCCTCGGTCGGAGAACAGGACCTGGTTTGGGTGAGTACGGCTCGGCCGGAATTTTTGCTGTTGTGCGCATCGTACTTGCTCGTTCGGTGTGCTGTACGGATCGGTCGGGAAACTGGCTTTCGCATGGCTTTTTTCCCGACCGAATAGTATTGGGTGCGCCTCCGACCGAGATCGGAATCGGCCCCTATGTTTCTCTGCTGAGGGTGTGATGTGGGTCTAGTGTGAACCAGGTAGTCCTGTATGTTTAACAAAACTGAAACAATATCCTCCTTCCCTTCACTCGTCTCTACCTCTTCTTCACCGCTGCACACCCTATATCCTTAAGAGTCATAAGTGGACTGTTTTAATTTTATTTTTAATTTAAAAAACCAACCCCCCTTTTTTCCCATACCCACAGCTGTCTGTGCAGTATAGTGATTAACATTGTCTGATTGAATGCACAACCTGATGTCAGGTGGCGGCTGAAAGATGTTCAGTTGATTATGCCCCAGGCAGAAGTTATGGGCATCCTTGTTCACGTTTGGGTTTAGTAAATATGACATATGGAATAACGTGCACAAGATTGTTGTATGGTGAGCCAATAGGGCGCCACTATGTCTCATTAAAAATCTCTTTTTTCCTCTAAGTCATAGACTCAATAAAAGCCGACATGTCTTTCCGACAGAACTAATCAAAATGAAGACACGTAAGTAAAGACTTACGAGTCCACAGAATTCAACAGCAAGGGACCCGTTGAACTTGTAATTTGGTCCTATGGACTATTTTACTAATGTTTTAATTGGATTATATTGCTTATTTTTGAAAGTCTACTTATATCTATGTAATTTGAATTCTGATTTTAAAAGCTTTAACTTTAAAATGCAAAGCTTACACCTTCTTCTCAGACATATGGAAACAATGACAGTGCTATTTCTCTCATGTAACTCTTTTTTCCTTTCCCACTAACATTCTTGTGACAACTGTTACCTTTGTATTATTATAAAGAACATTCATATGAGACTATAACTTTCACTCTTTTCCCATGAGAAATTTGATGGATCAATAGGCTATTGTATTCACCTGTGTGCCATGGACAGACAACCTGTTCACATGCATTCTTGAATGGAACTATATACTTTACTTGCTACTTTTATACCTCGTGAGCGGATGATCATCACTTGGAATGTCGTACCCTAATGAGGTGATTACTGTCATCATCTCCAGACTCACTAAAATATATTGACAACGCTTTCGGAAGTATGAATTGCTGATCCCTTACCACCTTGTCATTTACTTTGCTTCGTTCTTGCTGTTTTGTCTCTTTGCCTTTTGGGGAGATCTGACACAGATTAATTTATTTGCAACACTTCCAATTTAGAGCAGGTGCGGAGAACAATTCCTTGTAGACTATGCGGACATGCTGAACTAGACAGCCTAGCCACTGCTCCTTTTGCCCTGAGCAGTTGCTGCCCTTCCCCCACTGTTTTATGGACTCATGCTCGCGTGCTTGCTAGTACCCTCATTTCTCCCTGCCATTTGACTAGATCCCAAGTCCTTTGAGAAAACCCAGAGACCTGTCTTCTTCCCTTGCTGGTAACTTAACAAACTCCCAATGGACTGCATATTTCAAATAGCAGCTTCCCGAAATCCCATTTTCAACAGTGTTTGCATGTAATTTATCTCTTTAAATTGATTGAACTGATTATGAATTATTTCTCTAAATCTGTCTTCTGAAGTGGAGTTTTACACTACTGCTATATTATGCCAAATTCTGACTAAAATTACCTAAACGCTGATAATAAACTGATGCGTCTGAATTTAATATATTATTTACTTAAATCATAATTGACTGAGTCTCGGATTTATTAATAGTTTTCTCTCAGAGACTGTGTACATATTTTCTAGGTCTTGATGCATAATAGGGAGAATCATAGGATATTCACAGGACAGCAGGTTTTGCTTTTGTTATGTAGTACTGTGGTAGCAGAACCTCTGGTTTGTATTATATTTGCCCGATTGAACTTCTTCAGTAGGTTCGGATTACCTGTAGTTATTTTATATATCTACAGTCTTTTTCTGAGAATAGTGTATAGAAATTTGATCACCAATTTGTAAGACTGGTTAGCAATTCCTGGTCCTCATTGAGTAACCATTAGTGGGTTCCCAGAATCCCTACCCCTTAAAGCAATGAGCAAGTTACATAAGAGGACCACGTTTGGTCGTGTGATTTATAGAGAACATATAAAACAAAAGTAGGTTGGGCCCGGTACTGATGAGGTGAGGAAAAAGTTGTAGATGGATCTTCCGCTGCAACACCATCAAAGGTAAACATCAAGCCTTCAAAAGAAATCAACAATAAGAGATTATATAAAACACTTAATTAAATCCATTGAGGTAATATATTGGGAAAGAAAAGAAAGGATTTAATCACAGAACTTTACACGTTCTTCACAAATTGAGGATAGCTTTTAAAGAACAGCAGAAGATATATGAAGGGGACATGATCTATGGAGGCATGGGGCAGTACATGATAAAGTGAATATGGAAGCGTTTTGGAATATAAAAAAAGGAGTTCTAGCCTAGAGCCCTTCACAGTAAAATAATTTGATCTCTCTGTACAGGCAGGGATACACTACCAAACTAATTTTAATAATAATAATCAACATTTGGTCTACAATAACCACCATGTAGCTAGAGTCACTGAGATGCCTTTTTTTGATGCCCAGGAAGCTGGTGTGATAGAGGTGAATAACCAGCAGAAAATTCATAAAGAAACACCCCTGAGAAAATAAACGAAAAAAACTCAAGGGACCCTATTGGTCACTCAAGAAAGGAATATAGAAAGCCCAAAATCCCCCAGACATTTCTCAGATTTTATTATAATAAACAATAGGTCTATCTTTGAGTCACTCCCTAGTGAGGATGACGTAAAGGGTAAAATGGATATGCCACTGTGTTCCATGTTGTCAGGGAAACTCAAACTATGTAAGGCTAAAAGTACCTCAAGCGTTACAATAAAAAGTAAATCTGTACATTCTCAGGGGTTAGGCATCTCACCACCATCAACACAAAGAGGAATGCCCCTCCCACATATGGTAGATTCATCAATGGAACAAAGTAGTACATTATCAGATGAATTAACAATAACACAAAAGCCTCCAGAACAATGTGGTTTAGGAGCGGACCTGGCTAAAGAGGTGCCTATTGATGGAAGTATTCAAATGATCTTGTAGTCCACTGTGAATTTACTATTGAAGATAGTGAATGACACAGATCATAATAAAGATATTTCATTAGCAATATTACCGCATTTAATGGATTTGAAATCAAGGAAGGAAAAGTGCTCTACAACGCTGGCTAAAATAAGACCAGTAGAGAGAGAGGAGGCACCTTGTCAGAGCATGCAAATCAAAGTAAGGAGTAGAAGGAAAATCCAAATAATGGTCCAAACAGATCCGCGGGAATGGGAGTATAAGAATATGAGCCAATCACTCAAGATGTTTATTGCAGAGTTGTTTGCATAAACCAAGAAGGCTTCGGATTAAGCAAGAATACAGTATTCACAGGTCCTGATAGTTAATAAAATTATGGTTTTAACTATGGAAGTAGAGATGGCGACCAGAAAAAAAGAAGTGTTTGCAATATTCAATAAAAAATAAATAACTCCGGGGCTTCTGCAAGTTGCAGAGAAAAAGAAGGCAGAAATTCATCAAAAAGGCCGCAAAGTGATACAGATTTACATCTCAAACAGTAATAATATAAGAAAAGCATGGTACACTCAACTCTCCAGTGAGCTCAGTGACTGAAGATAAAAATCTAAAAGATGATAGTACCATAAGGCAAATGTCTTTGACTAGAGATGTTGTGCAGGATATTGTTAAAACAGAACTTGCCCTGGGAATATTGGATCAATGTAAATTTTGCTCCACCCTTTCGTGTTTAACTTGGCCACATATATGTTTACATATGGCCTTATATACTTGTGCAACATAACCCCAATTATGTTGTGGTGTCTTGGACAGTCATAGAAAAGTGCATCTATTGTGTAATCTCGACATACGTATGAGTGTGTATTAACGTTTTCTTTACAATAACAACGAGTTGCAGTTTTCATGTATATTTACATGTGTGGGATGGATAACATTGCATTTCTCATATATTCACGTACTTCCTTAAATAATGCTCTCCATTAAGTTGTGATTGAAAATGTTTTCATTTATATAGTGCTCTATACTTATCTCATAACTGTATATGTACTTGTAACCACAAAATTAATTATGTATTGGAATGATTGCTGAACTAAAGTTGACCAAATGCCTTAAGCTTTTGGATTTCACAATGTTTAACTTTAACATGAATGCTTGCTTCGGGTACACTGTTTTTCTCTCCTCTACAGGTGCTGAAGAGTGATCTCATGGTGGAAGAAAGGTCCATTGTATGAAAGAGATAGTGAGGTTTGAAGGAATATCTCTTGGCGAAGATAAGAAAATTAACGAATATGGGGAGGACTACTGGCTAAGTGGTGTACAATGCCAGGAGGAATCCAAGAACGTTTTATGCGTACACCAAAGGAAATAAATCTTGAGTGCAGCTGCCAATGTTAGCTGTTTGAAGAAAAGAAATAATTGGACACATGACCTAGGATTATCGAGGGTTCATTGTGGGTATAATTGGGCATTGCACTTTAGCTTTGTTCAGAATCCCTTTAGACTCTAAGAGGTACAGACCTATTTGCGACCTCTCTGTTGTGTGACTTCAAGTTAATCCATATACTCTACCTTTAAGAACTTCAACTGAAGCTCTGCTCTGCAGACACCTTTCTATTTTACTGGATCTAATTATGGTTTTTCCCATCTAGCATTAATTAGAGTAGGTTAGTTAAAGAGCATTAGAATTCTCTCATGTATCATAGGCAGGAGGACCGAAACTTTCAATCTAACTATTAGTCTCTGTTCCTTATCCTTTGTACGGTGGATACCAAATTCCTCATTTGCTTTCTGTTATTGAGGATCAACTTTATTTACCGTTTTAGCTATCCTCTGGTGATTCTGTATTTTTATATTATGTTTCTGAGACTGAGTATCACTAATTGCAAGAGTGAACATGAGAGTAATAATAAACAAGAAAGTTGCCAAAATCATATAAAACCAAATGATAAACTGGAAGGCTATCCAGAAAAAGAAGAATAGCTGTATAACTGTTAAGGACAGGAATAATAAACCAAGATTTAATCTGAAATACAAAAGAATCCCTGGCAATACAAAGTGTTGACATATTTGCTGACCAGGATATAAATTAGTAAGCCTGGGCGGAGTTCGTGTAGTGGTGCTGCGCGGAACTCCGTGAAGCGGTAAAAAACTCCGCCGTGCTATGAGGAGCTCCGCGAGCGGGTGGAGTTGCTTGTTCCGCCCGTTCGCATGATGTTTCTGCTGCACAGCAATGCAGATTGCGTGTTCAGAGGGAGATATCGCACAAACTGCTCCACGCGGTAGCGCATGGGCATGGCCATGGCCATCTTGTTTTCTTCTCTCTTTTATGGTGCTGGGTCCTACTTCAATCCTGCTTTAATCTTTTCAATCTTTCTTAAAACTTTTTTCTGATCTTTTTTATTTATTATCTTTCCCTGTGTCTTCTTAAGTGTATATTTTGTGTTGTTTTCTACTTTTTGTGTGTTTTTTAGTGCGTTTCACTGTTTGTCTATATTACTTGCTTTTTAATGTTTTTTACTTCCTTTTCTCTTCTCCTCCCTTAATTCTTTACTTTCTACATTTTCTTTTTCACCCCGAGCATCATGGCAGAGAGTGCGACCCGGGCAAAGAGGAGCCTCCTTCCTCGCGGAAGGCAGCGCCAGGAAGGGGTGCAGCCCTGGGCCTTGTTTTCGGAGGTGGAGGTGGCAGTGCTTGTTTTTTTCGTGCAGCACCACCTCCCCTCCACTCTGGCAGCAGGTAGCAAGCCTGGGTCCGGGTACAGGATCCATAATCGTCAGCAGCGGTGGGCGAGGGTGAGCCAGGCAGTGTATTGCTGCTCTGGGGTCCGGTCACAAATAACCAACTGATGCACCGGTGGTCCGATATCCTGGACCAAGAGCAAGACCTGCTGGACCTGCTAGGTGTTGAGGTCACGGGGCTTGGTGAGTAGGTAATTATAATTCTTATTGTGTGTGTTCTATGTTATTGCGAATATTATTTTTTTCCCAAATAGCAAGAATGCTGCTGCTCACATGCAGGTAAGTTACGTTTAAAAATCTTATACTATGTGATTGTTATTCTAGACAGGTGCTTGGCGCTACTTAATCATTCTTGTTTGCAACTTTGCGCTCACTTGAGCTGATTATGTAAGAGAACTTAAGTTAGGTAATGCAGACTAGAGAGATTTCTTTCCTTTGTCCTGTCACTAAGATAGTGGTAGTTAGTTAGCTACTTAGTAATTTAGCGGCAAGTGTCCTCTCACTTCAGTCCTTGACTCCTTAGTAGAACCTTGTTTTTAGTTCATATAGTGAGTGAATAGCAACCAACCAATTAGGTGTATGAAATATGCATCCATCCATCTATGCATTTAAGACTAAATGCAGACTTAGTGGATTGGCCCATCAAAGGGGGTTGAGATGATTGCGAATGAGATCGGAACTTAGAAGCAAATATAATTTGTTTGCAATGCATTTCAAAGTCTTTGCAATAGACGGGCTAGGTAGGTTTAGGATTCAGGAATCAGAATGGAACTGTGGAATAATAAAGATAGGACAGTCTGCGTCCGCGATACTACTCTACTACTTGTCGATCTGATTTAGGAAAGTCAATATTATTGCAATTGCTATTTCCTGTCAAAAAATCTTTTTGGAGCGATTATTTAATATTTATTTAACACCAATCATTTTTTGTCTCTTTAATTATGTCTTACATGATCATCAGCATCCAAGGGCGAGAAGACGAGGTCTTCTGAGGCGGGTGCGGGAGCTGGAGGTGCTTCCCAGGTCCAGGAACACTCTTCATCAGATGGCTCTGCTGGCCCCAGTAAGTCCTTCTGTTGTTAATATTAATATATATTTCTATAACTTTTACCGCTCCTTATTTTGAACTATTATTTCCTTTTCCCTATTATTTTTCTTCCCAAATCCTCTTCAATCTATCTGTTTCTAAATTCTTGTAATCCCAGCAATACCTACTAACATTGTTATTTACATTTCTAGTCTCAAACTGCCTCTGACTCTGTACTAGTCTGTCTGTAGCTTGCATCCTTCTGGTTTTTCAGTCAGCTTTCCCTCTCCCCTTATATATTTTGTGGACTGCCTAGTGGTGGTACTGTAAGACTCAGAGAACACATTGGTCATTACTACTACTAGTACTAGTACTACTACTCTGCTGTGCAGATTGCATGCCCAAGTAAGGTATTCTACGCATGTTTATTGAGATGAGAAGGCTTTCTTTTACTTTCTCATGCTCAATCAGTAAAGGATGGTCACTCCAAATGTGTGTCTTCTTCTAGGCCTAGTATTATTAGCAGCAGTTGATGGTGAACTGATTACCGTGCACCATGGTGGAAGGATGTATGAGGAGGAGGAAGAGGATGGCACCATTACATTTTCCAATCAAGAAGACCTTATGTCCAATTGTCCGCCCAGTTGGCCACTCTTTTTCTTTTCAAAAACTCAGATTCACCAATAGCTCTAGTCACTGAGTCCAGTCCTTTGGGTTGTCTTCTTCTTGAGAGGCTTTTCAAAAATTGCCACCAACAAAATGTCCAACCGGATATTGTATTATTTTATTATTTTTGATACGACATACTGTCTACTCTAGTTGTCTGTACCCGAATTGTAGTGATGTGTGTGGTGTATGTATTGTATTTTCAATCTTGCGAGTGAAAAAAAAAACAGGGGGAGGCGTATATGGCATCTAAAAAATGTGTAATGTTTTTTCTAGGCGTACCGACCACCAGAGCCGGGCCCAGCGGGGAAGGTGATGCCAGGCAGGAGGGAACAGATGCGGTAGCTGCAGTGGGTGAGCTAGCAGCAGTGGCGGATGGTGGTAAGTCATATTCCGTGCTTATTGACAATTGAATTTAAACACATGCTGCAAGGGTGTACAGTGTAACTGTACTGTTGAGACTAAGTTGTGAACAGTTGAAGAAGATACCCTTAACTTAGCATTAGCATGAGTTGGGTAACTAATGGCCTCTTATCTTCAAATCTTCAGACCTTGATGGGTTGATGGAAAAGGGAAAGAAGGATGGAAGGAGGAAGGACGGGTGACATGTAATATATGACTGGCCGAGAATGATGCGTGGTTAAAGGGGGCCCGGAATGCATAAAGGTGGCTGATAGGATGCATGGGTGGTTGAAGCATGGGTGAAAGGTGAAAGAAAGGATGCCTGCCTGGGTGGGTGAAACTGAATGGGTAAAAGGAATCCTCTTGGGAGGTTTGATGGATCAAACTTAAAGGCAAACACAGACGCATGGGTGGTTAAATGACAAATGTATGTTGGTGAAAGGTTTGTTAAGAATAATAGCCCTGTTTGGATGGATGGATGCCTGGATGGTATTCAATCATAGGTGAAAACTGGATGAAGAGAATGAGAAAGAAAATTAAACCGTGCCAGAGTAGCAAAGCCAAGGGTGAAGAATAAAAATAATGCTAGAAGAACAATGCAATGATAAATGGAAAAATCCCTGTAAGAAGAATAAAGAAGGATTTTTTTTTCAAAGTTTTTGATTCAAAGGTTTGAGGTTGTATTTCAGACTACTCCCTTGACTCACAGTAGTTTGCAAGCATAACATATATATTATGTATGTACCCATCCATCATGAATCGCCTCCCTCCGACTCCGAGGCCCACTCCCTCCCTACCCATGTCATCATTTCGACAAGTGTCAGCCATGGGTGGCCTATCAGCTGCATGGTTAGAATAGTAGAACCTCAGGACACGTGATGTCATGCCGTATATCAGCATTCATATTAGTAATCATATCATCTGCCTTGTTGTAGTAGTCAGGGTGAAAGTGAATTGAGCAGTTGCCATTGATTTAACAGAGTATGGCCATAATAGAAAAAGAGCTAATTGTGTAGTACAGCTGCCCCACCTGCAGACAGTAGTAAAGTAATGCGAGTCTCGACACGAGTATGTTTAGGGCACAAGCTGAGCTGGCATGGCCACAAGATTAATTTAGCTAAACAAGAGAGAGAAGAAGAATACTTGTCTACTCCATAGTGACTAATGCCTAAAACTCTAATCTCATCCAAATCATAAGGACCAAGGAATCGAGGATACCACAAATGTTATGTACTGCTAGTGCTACTGTGCCACTAAATAATAATTTTATGTGTTACTGTTTTGCTAAGAGTACTGGTTACAATTTGTCTTTTTTCCTTTTTGATATAGCTAATCCTGCCAATCTAACATCTGACAGGAGGTAGAGAGCAGCCAGGACCCGGCAAAGGAATCTGGAGGCCATAAGGGATGAATATCAGCGGCTGTTGGTCCTGGAAGAGGAGGAGGCAGCAGCAGCTTCAGCCCCCAATGCCCCAGGCCCCAGCAAGGCCCCAGTAGTGCCTCCAGTGGTACGGGGCCGTGGTCCGGCAGCCGCCCACAGCCACTCTTCATCTTCTCCTGCTGCTACCCCCTTGACAGTGACAGTTAGAGCATTTCAGCTCCACATGCTCCTTAGGATGGCGCACCTTGAAAGCAAGATAGAGGAGCGTTTTAACAGCCTAGAGAGGAAGATCTGACTCCTAGACCGCCGCCTAGGCCTCTCTCTTGTCCCTTTTTTAATATTTTGTTTGGTGGTTGGGACCTGTTGGGGAGGGGGTGGGATGTGGGAGTTAGGGAAATTGGGTTGGGGTCTCACGGACATTTGGACAATTTTGATTTTGGACTCTCGTTGGACATTGGTTCGAGTTAGGGAGGGGGTGGGTCAGGTGTGGTGGGCTTTTCTAGTTTTATATTTGTTGGGGGAATAGATTTTTAGTTTTACAATGTATTTGATGTAAATCTTTTTTCGGGGAGTTTACTGTTTTACTTCGCACTGTTTCCTTTGCAGCAGGGCTGCAGCCAGTTTTTGAAATCTGCTGATATTGTGTAACACACCAACAGATAGATGCAGTACCCTCACTTGTCCTACTACTCTCTCCTCCTAGTCTATGCAGTCTGCAACTATATATTAACCCCTATGGACTCGGAAGGGGTGTGGGTTTATGAATTAATTAATTTCCATAGTATATTGATTATTGCATCTTCAATGAATCCCCAGCCCTTCTTCTCTTAACTGTGATTGATTAGGCAAAGTGATGGCTCCGTGGTGATGATTTGTTTCCCAAAGTGCCATGGTGGTGGTAGTAGTGGACAGTAGCGGTTGCAAAAAAAGAAAATGAGACAGTCACATGAGGGAGACTAGAGAACGACTAGTAGAAGTACAGTATACAAGAAGAAGACTGCCAAACGAGTAACCATGATAAGCAATGCTAAACTAAAATAAAACAGAATGGTGGACTAGCCTATTACAAGTTACAAACTGAAGTCGACTCGAGCTATGAAGTGGACAAGCGTAACCTTCAGTGCTGGAAGTATGATGATGCTGGCAGTTAATTATGATGGATTATGTTCCACTGGAAAAAATTTGAATATCCAATACTGTGCATGAGTGGGCAATTGAATACATATATTGCTACTGTGGCCTATATATACTTAGAGCAGAAGAAGACCCTTGCCCTGCCTTGAGTTGGTGTTGCTTTCACCACATCCGCCCCAGCAAGTGTGATCAATTAATGGCGTAAATTTAATTTAGTCACACCTCAATAAATCACACAGCCCGGGGGAAGAGGGTTAGGAGTTCAATGAATGGATGAGAAGGGGATTTGGGGGAAAGGTTTGACAAAGACAAACACTACACATGGACAACACATTCATCTTGGCAGTCGAACATCATAAATCTGTTATGAGAGGAAAAGGAAATGCATGCACGATGATGATTAGCACTAGACTAGTAAAGGGTAGTATATTAATTATCCAATTGTCTATCTTTCCCCAGAGAGACCCAAGTCACATACATTTTGTTCTGTTGTACTGGGCTTTGAAAGATATCAAACAAAATTTAAATATCAGTAGGAGTCAAATAAGCAAACATAAGCAACACACAGAGTCGTAATGATTGAAGAGAAAAAAAAATATTCTGTATTGCCAAATTGGGAGTTGCATCTCTGCATTCCTCTTGGACTGTCCGCCCGTAAATCCTGGGTGCCTGGCGGAAGTGGTTTGGTAAGGTAAGTGTGGGTTGTTTTTCCAGTGTGGCGCAGGGTAAAGGGCCTGTAGATGGAAAAACAAAAAAGAGTTTGAAAAATCAAGGAGAAAAGTTAAACTGCATAAGGAGTGCAACAAGAAATCTTTCAGAGGCAGCATGGCTAAATCATGTCTGTTTCTGGCAGTTACCTCCAACAACAGGCCCCCCACCCAACCTCCATTTAGCTTCGAATTTGAGCCAGACATCACTGAGCACACACACACACAGCAACATAGCATTTGCCAAATGAAGTAAAAAAATCAATGCATCACTGTCAGTCACACCACACTCGTCATCACCACCACCACTACACACACATGTAGGTCTGGTCTGATGTTGTTGTTTACCTTTAGGCCACTTAAAAGTCATCATCATCCAAATCAGTTGGTTTCAGTGAATTTGAAAACTTCCATCTTCTTCTGGTGGCATTTCTCGGAGTAGTAACACTCATGCCCATGCCCTGAGTCATTCCATCAATCATCTCTGATCCTCCTGACTTTGACTCAGAGTATGGTGTCCATCCCCATATCAACAGTGTCCCGAGTGAGTCCAGACTCGTCCAAGCTCAAAATGCAATGGATTGGGTTGTAGTAGTACAATTTTGTGATTGAACAACAAGAAGGGAAAGATTGACTTGAGTCACTTTTTTTGTGTGTAGAATAGTAGACATCATTCACAACAAACAACAATCACTCAGCGTGCAATGCATGCCATCATTTACCTTTTCTTCCAGGGCAGTCCCTCTAGGCTTAAAAAGGATAGATAGATAGTCAGGGCCTAGGGTTGGATGCAGGCACACATTTGTTTGCATTCTCCATCCATTGTCTGGCTTGTTGGTAATGGCTTTAGGGCGAGTCGGGACTTACTTCTTCACTGACTGCACACAGTTGCAACTCCAATCCCCCAATAAAAGAGCAAGACAGTGGGGATGGATTTGTGAACCAGACACACAAGCACAAATAATAAAGTAAATAATGTTCCTTAGCTATATCTTTTTGGTTTTTTTTTTGGGTGTCAAACAAAGAAAGAAAGTAACTAGAAAGCCTCATTGTCAGGGAAGCAGAGCTCATCCTCAAACTCTGGTTGTTCACTCAGAAGTAGGTCACCTGACACACAACTTCCATGACCTGAGTTGCCGTCATCATCTTCCTGCTTTGGTACTTCAGGTATGTTGTAATACGGTGGTATAAAGTGCTGATTATTTTTGATCATGGTTAACCTCTCCACGTTTTGGGGCGAGAGACTGGTCCTTCTCATTGTCAGAACGGCACCAGCAGCACTGAAAACAAGCTCAGCAGAGACACTTGCTATGGGGCAAGCCAGATAGTTTTTCACCAGCCTGCTGAGCACTGGCCATTGGTGCCTTTTCCCATACCAATACAGCAATGGGTTTTGATCAAAGTAGACCTCTATTGGGTCATCCAGATAGGCCTGGTACATTTGCTCAATTGTCATGGGTGCTCCGCATTGCCAATTTTGGGGTTGGTGCTCCTGTTCTTGTTGTTGTTGATGTTGTTCTTGCTGTTGTTGGTGGTTTTAGCTGCTGTGAACCAACCGCACTGCCCTCGGGCTCTGAAGTTGAACTCCAAGGCTGCCCTGCAGTACTTGTTGTGCCCTGGAGGAGCGGGTCTCTAATTCCCAGCCATTCTTTTTCTAGCTGACTGGCTTGCACAGCTATCCAAGTTTTGTAGTTAGCAACATCCCCATCTTAAAAAGGAATGAATGTGTCCAGTAATGGTTTGTACCATGAACCAAGTATTGTGGCACAAATGTAATGGTTGGATGACACAATGCTTCTTTGCACCCTTGTATTTTCAGATGGGCAAAGGATTAAACTCTCCACCAACTCATATGCTTCTTTTTTTCCCTCCACACCTGTGCATTTGCAGACATCTCCTTTAGCTGTTCCTGTATCATGTGCAACAATGGGATAGCTTGGCCCATGGTACAGTCCTCCTTGCTGACTTCATATGTGAAGAACTCAAAAAGAAGCAGCATCTCTGTCAGGCATTTTACTAGGCCCCATTGGTCCATCTCATGCCTTTCACAGTTGCATCCCCTCTTTGCATGACATATTCATTGATGGGTCTGTACTGCTCAAACAGATGTTCAAGCATGTAATAAGTTGAGTTCCAACGTGTTGGCACCTCCTGGATGAGTGCTTTAACTGGCAGTCTATTATCACATTGAATGATCCTGAACTGCTTCCGGGCTTTAAAAGAATGGCTGAAATGTGTGCAGATTCTTCTACAGGTGGTCGGTAAGTTGCTGACTCAGTCTTCTTTTTTCAGAAAGTCTTGAACAATGATGTTAATGCAGTGCGCCAAACACAGGACCCTGAAATAGCTACCATCGGCCATGGCCTTAACTATATTACTGCCATTGTCCGTGGCAACACAACCAATGTTAAGCCCTCGTAGTCGCAGCCATTCAAAGACCTAAGTGTTAAAGTCTTCCTAAATGTTTGCAGCAGTATGGGATTTCTCCATGGCGAACATGGCTACTTTCGTGTTCACACAAGGGTTCTACAGGGATGGACCCAACCAGAAGCTTTCTAGTCCCTTATTCTTGGGACAACTCACAAAGAGTACGTATGGTATATTTGACAAACAAAGTACTGGTGTGTCCAAACATAAAAATGTGATAGCACTTTGGGAAGAGATCCTTTCAGGACAAGAACCCTCACTCACTCGAGGGTGTCATGATTCATCATTGGGTTCCCTCCTCACACCCGGACTGCAAGGTCCATGGTGAGTGCTACAACTCTCTGAGCGGAAAGGAGCTGAGGTGTTTTTAGATGAGCGATAGTGTTTGAGGTAAGTTAGGGACAGAGTGCAAAAACATCATACAAAAGTGATTAAAATTACCTCCAGGATACCTAATAAACTTTATTCTCTGGTCAACTGGGGATAGGGTCAAAAAGAGGACTGGGGTTACGGGAAATTTATATATAACCTTTTTCAATGGTCTTAGGTTGACATGTTTCTGCCTTAAGTGGTCCCCTGGGCATTCAGCAGGACCAAACAGTTATGTCTTTATAGTCGCTCTGTATAACTTGAAAAAACTTAAACAATTAGATCAAATTATATACTGGCCAGAAATGCGATGGCCCATGTATATTCGGGGTCCACCGTCGTTCTAATATGGTGGATGCTGTAGTCCACCTTCGTGCCACTGGATACATCCAGAAACGCCCAGCTCAGTGTGTTGGTGCTTTGCTAAATGGATGTCCCGACAAAGGACATCCATTTAGCAAAGCACAGACACAGTTGCTTCATGCACCCATGAGTAGCTCTGGGCCTACTTGCTGAAAGGCCTATTGGCAAACTACTGGGCTACATAGTGAATTAAATCAATATTGCAAATTGATTTCAAAACATGGAGAAAATGTAGTGAACTGTGCAACATGTTTCCTTTATAACAGAAGAAAAGTTACTCACAAAGAAACAACTAGGCCCCTACTTAAACTTCAGGCCACCCACCACAATAAGTTAAAAATATTGATGAAAAGTACCAATAAATCTAGGTGCATGGCCCCAATCAAACTAAGAACACCAGTTTTCCAACTTACTTGTGACATCTCAAATTCAAAGTCCTCAAATCCAATGATATATTATGCAGCAGATACAAAGAGTGATCCTTCCAGGTCTAAATTCGAATGAAAAGTGACCATGAGATGGAAAAAGCACTGGGAGGAAACTGCTGGACTGGAACAGAAAGTTGGAGAATCTGGGGCACTACCTTCCTCTTGGAAAAAAAGTAAAAAAAAAAAAAAGGACTCCTTGCACAGAAAAACTATAGCCAAATGTCAATTTGAGGAATTTTTTTACTCCACATCATTATTTCGAGAAGGTTTTGATGCTGCTCGGGGAGCGAACCTTCTCCAGATTACAGTCACGGTAGATCCTGCGCGTTCAGGATTGTGTTCATCACAAACCCCCTGCCGGAACTCCACTGGCGCGCGCAAATGACATGTTGGCAACCGCAAACTCTCGCAGGACCATGCGGCCGCCTAGCAACTCTCGTGGCGCTCGTTAACAGCTCGGAAATCTCATCGGCAATTGCGGGCACCCAGTAAGTCGCTCCAGTGTGCATGAAAACGCATTTTGGGTGCGCCAACACAAAAAAACTCTGCTCCGTTGCAGAGTGATGAGTATATCGCCAACTCCTCATTCTACGTGGAACACAGAGATGCCAAAACTGTGCCAGCCTCGCGAGTGGAGCAGAGTTTTAAACTCGGGGTTTGATTTCAGTGGGGCAAAGCTGCAGGTTGTGTAGGAGGAGGAGTCAACGATGCCAGGGAGCTGCTGAAGTCTCGGTGAAGCTGACAATGATGGCAGAAAAAGCTTAAATTTCAGGCTGAGGAGGTCATTGCCATCGATGGGGAGCAAGTCGTCATCCAGCCCAATGAAGATTTCTAACTTTGAACTTAAACAACTTTTTGGAAGTCAGATATCTCCAGCGGGACATAAGAGGGCATCACGAGGCTGGATGCAATTGTAGAGAGGTGCCTCTGAAAGGGATTTGCTGCGTGTGGAGACACACAAACCAAACGAACCACTTCCCAGCCTCTATTATTGTGTTAAAAGGCTGCTGATATTTTGTCTATATGTAATTGTGGTCATTATAAACTGAAAACCTATTGTATTTCACATATTGTCACTTTGCCCCTCCCTTCCTTGTTTAGGTTTCAGCCACTTGGGACACCGAGCACACTGCTTTTGTGACTATTTTCTAATATGTGAATTGAAGAAATAAGTAAAAATCTCAGAAACTTATGGTCTTTCTTCTCCCTCTGTCATTCTGTTTCCACAAAGTATATGCCATTGAGCTCTTTTAGTATAATATATTTTCTACATAGTCCACGGGAACCACTGTTCCTTATTGCATACTTAAAACCCTGGTTCCTAGTGAGTAGGGTGGCCCTTGTCCTTCCTTGCACATGGAGATAAATGTAGCGGGATTTACCACAAAATCAGGTTGGCTGGTGATGCACCTTTGATGGATTGGCTGGCAGGTAGGTCCTGGTCTTCTGTCAGTTCTCCAGTTAGTTTTTGTTGAGAAAGTTTCTAAGTAACTGTTTTTGGGGTTAGGCAAGAACAGTACCATTAGCACAACTTCTAAGAGTCCAGGACCTGGCAAACACCTATCTGGGGTTAAGATCCACTCCATAAGATTACAGCAGCAGCGTTCAAACCCTTAGCAGCTTATTATGTACCTGTAGCTCACACAGGAGCCCAGCCAACTAGCCCTTGGAGTCACTCTGGTGGTCCTGGGTTCAAGCAGCTGATACAGTTCTCCTTCAATCAGCAAGGAAGTCCTTCAAGCAGCAAGGCAGGCCTTCAGAAGTCTTCCCCATGTCCAGGAGTGTATTAAAGGGTTGTTCTGAGTGTCCAATATGTATACCTGGTGCCAGTCTTTGTGGGTGGTGGCACACTCTGTCCTACCCCTCATCTGGTTCTGGGAGGTTCTTCCTTTCCGTTGTCAAAGCTCCAAGATGTCTGGGGTGACAAAAGGGTGGTATCAGATTTCTTTGTATATGCTGGAAGCAACCCTTTTGACGTGCAAGTAGGGTAGGGCACAGCTCTACCCCAGCCATCCTGGCAGAATGGCCCATCATGCCCACACCTAGTCCCATTTGTGTCATTGTCTAAGAGGAATACACAAACCCCAAAACCAGGGTCGTTTACAGTTACGTGACCAAGGACACTGGCAGAATGCACAAATTTTTAGGACAAGAAAATGCCAACTTTCTAAAAGTTACATTTTCAGAATTGTGACTTAAAATCCTACTTTACCATTAATTATTATATTAAATCACAATTAATTTGAGTCTAAACATGACATATCAATATGCTCCCAATTCAAAGTTGCCACTTACTAAATGCAATAGGGTGACTCAGTGTTAGCCAATGAGAGAGATAGGCCTTACTGCAGAGGGTTTTCACTACCAAGACATTAAAAAATGTATCCCGCAGGTCCTACTTTTTAAATACCATGCACCCAGCCTTTGGCCTTTTAGGGCCTCCCTTAGGAGTAACATATAAGTATCTAAAAAGAAGGTTTAAACCTGCCAAAAGGTTTAATTTGCAATATTAAAATGGCAGTTTAAAACTGCACTACAGGCTACATTGGCAGGCCTGAGCCATGTTTTAAAGCGCTACTTCAGTGGTTTGCACAATCAGTGCTGCAGGCCTACTAGTAGCATATAATTTAGAGGCCCTGGGTACATTTAGTACCATATACTAGGGACTTACGAGTAAATTAAATGTGCCAATGAGGTGTGGGCCAATTTTATCATGTTTTTGGGAGAGAGCACAATCACTTTATCACGGGTTAGCAGTGGTAAAGTGCAAAACGTTCTATATAAAAGCGACTTCACAAAAACAGAGGGGTGAAGGCAAAACATTTGGGGTGACCCTGTTGAAAGGACCAGGTCCCAGACTTTGTAACAGAGAAGAACAATGTGTTGTACACTATTAACCGATGTGTTTCAAAAAGAGATGTTTTAGCAATTGTTCTTGGAAGAAGAACATTTGAATAATGGTTTAAGTAAAGGAGAACTGTGAACAGGGGGGCATTAGAGGACGCTACAAAAGATGGCCGCAATGTAGACAGGCTACCATCTGATACTGGAATGTAAAGAACATAACATCTAGGAGTGAGGAGATCCTGTGGAGGTGTTTTTTGCAGCTAGTGGCCCCAGTAGCTTGCAAAACATACTGGTGGAGGAGAGCAGGCTGCGGCCTAGTCAGCAATGATTGTGCCTTAGTTAGAGAGTGACGTGAATATGGTGGCATGGACCCTGCCTGCAACAGAGCTGGGGGCGCATCGGGTGAGTCAGCCATGATAGCCAGAGAATGTGAAACTCCCATATAGAGATGGCGTGCAGAGATAGCAGGGGTGACCTGCGCCAGAGGACATAGCGCAGGATCGGAGGCTGACTATATGGGTTCTGAGCTAAGCACCATTGGGACAAATTACTGCAAACCGTGTTCGGAGCTGCTAAATGACACCGTTCAGCAAGAACTAGGGCCTGAGACTGCCTTCCAACATACAGGCAGTGCGGCTGATGCAATCACCGCTGGTAGTGTGTGAGACCAAGGTGGTCCCACAGAGTAGGTAAAACTTGGATGCATACAAGCCTGTTTAAGGTGAATGAAATGCTGCTGATTGCTGCGTGGGGCCTTCCCCTCTACCTGAGAATTAATCCATTGATTGATGAGTCTGAGACATGAGATCACTGGGGCTGATCCCTAGCATCTGCCGGATTCTGCCTACATTGATTGCTGCACCATGGTAGGGAGGATATTCATCTCATATCCTCTCTAACATCAAAAATGGGGAAACCCAAAGGCAAACAGCCCAAACTAACAAAAGTTTGATATGGCCAAGAAGGTGACCAGATCACAGGACTGTGAGGATGACTAAGGCAGCTCACTTTGAGAAACAGAGGATGTTGTTTTGGAGGCAAATCTGGTTGTTTGGTCCTTCCTACTGGACATAAAAGGGTGCTTGCTAACAATTGACTCTAAAACAGACTTGCTCACGTGCCACCTTGATTACATGAAGGAGAACCTTGATAATCAGCACACCAGACTAGATATGGTAGAGCTCTGGATCTCTAACATTGAAGACGACTTTGTGGTACAGGGGAAGATAAAGAAGGCAGTGCAGGTGGAAGTGGGGAAGATCAAACCCAAAAAATGAAAATTTAGAGGCTTGCTCCTGTAGAAGCAATCTACACTCTCTGGGATTACCTGAATGTACCAACATGCAAAGCGTTGAGGACTATATATTTAAAAAATGTTGATCAACATCTTTGAGTTTGAACATCTCTCAGCCATATTTGTGACTGAAAGGACACATCACACGCTGGTGCCTAGGGTGGCCTCCATTGCTCCAGCTTGACCTGTGATCATAAAGCTGCTCGACTATGGAGATAGAGACACTATTCTTCGCCTGATGAAAGAAAAAGGGAATATTTTTAATGAGGGCTCCACCTTTTCTTTTTTTCCGGACTTCACTCAATCAGTACATGACATAGGAAGTTTAACTCCTTCAAAAGAATCCTGCATGGCCTGGGCATTTTATATGCCATGCTCTATCCTGCTAGATAGAGGTTAATGCCTAAAGGCAAATCACTGGTGTTTGTGTTACCAGAATAGCTGTTAAATAAAAGTCACGAGTTGCCCTGACAATAAATGGGTGACCCGGGCTGATACTACCCAAGGAGGTCAAACGAGGTTCCGCCTCTGTGCCAGATTCACACTATTATGGCAGTTATCCTATACATTCGCTTAATACCCTTAATGTTGATTGCTTCCTGCTACTGGTGTCCCCGAATTTAACTTATACTCTCAGGGCCAGATGTACGACCATTGATGTTTGCGACTCGCAAATTGCATTAAATTGCGACTCGCAATTTGCAAGTCGCAAACATCAATGTACAACAGTGTCATAGACACTGATTGCGATTCCCAATGGGGTCGCAAATTGCATGCCTCATGCATATTAATGAGGCTGTCGCAATTTGCGACCCCACTGGGAATGGCTGGCACTCTCAGGGATAGTGGCCTGCTGTGGTTAGCAGACCACCATGCCTGGGACTGCTTTGTCAATAAGGCAGTTTTTAAAAAAAATGCAAACAGTTTTCCTTAAAAAGAGGATGCATTTAAAAAAAAGAAATTAAACGTTTTTGTTTCATTTTTTAAGGGCAGGTAGTGGTCCCTGGGACAACTGCTTGCTCTTAAAAATGTTTGCACACCCATTCACAAAGGGGAGGGGGCCCCCTGGGGACCCCTTCCTGTTTGCAAATGGTTTACCACCCTCTTGAAGAGGGTGGTAAACTGCGAGTGTTTTGCGACCACAAATGTGGTCGCAAAACATTCTTACATAGGATTCAGAGTCGCTATGAGGAAGGTATGCCCTTGGAACGCCCCTTTCTAATAGCGAGTCTCTAACCCTATTTTGCGAGTCGCTATTACATTAGCGACTCGCAAAATAGGGCTGGTACATTGTGCTACCGTTTTTTGCGGTCGCAAAAGGGCAAAATGCCCCTCTGCGACCGCAAAAAACGGTTGTACATCTGGCCCCTTGTCTGCACTATGGGCTAGAAGACCAGCACTATGTAGCTAGATCTCCCCTGTGGCCCTTGCTGCCGGTTGTTATACAATGTTCTTACTAACTGCACATTTGTTGTTCCTCTAATTCTCAGACGCTAGGACTCAATTGTTTAAGTATTGTCCCTTTGGCCTCTCCATTGACTGAAAGGTAATGATTGACACTGTCTCAAAGACATAATTTTTCTGTGTTTATACTTATTTAATTCAGGCTAGGAAACTCCACGCCAAAGGGATTATTCTTTGGGATATTGAGACTCGATCTGGGAGCGTGTTAGCGTAAGGGATTTTACAAGAGATTCATATGAGAGAGGCCACACGTTCGGCATTAACTACACGATACATTCAGATATTTGTGACATGCCAGATTATATCTGGGATGAGAATGAATTACCATACCCTCCTGGGCAGTGGTGAACTCAAAAGATATGTCAGATAAAGTTAATTATCATGGAATGTAAGGGGAGGTAATGATTATCGTTTAACCAGGCTTCTGTTTTTGTGCCTCGCCACACATGGTAAAAATATTGCACAAATTCAAGAAACCAACATTGCAAAGTCAGGTATTATCCGGACTGAAAACAGAGCTCATACCATTACTTCTCAACATTTTACTCCTACTCTAAACATATTGCAGTTCTAGTTAGACAAGGAATACAATTTAAACCCAGAGACACTGTCTTGGATGACCAGGATCATTTTCTACTGGTTCAAGGGATGTTGCGTGCAAAGCATGTCACCTTCATAAATGTGTATGGCCCGAACCAAGATGACTCTGACTTCTTTCTAATATGCTGGGGCCAGAATAGCAGAATCTAATCCAAGGGGAAACATCCTTTACCACGCAGTCTTAACAACGACCTGCCTTTACAACGAAGTCACTATCGTGAATGCGACATTAACACGCGTTACTGTAACCCGCAAGTCATTACAACAATTTGCTGTAGGGGAAGGAGTTGTTTGAATGGTGTTGGATTTTTAAGTCCAACACCTTCCCTACTGTTGCTAGACTGGAATTGGCATAGTAATTTATACTATTCCAAAGTCAAGCGCCCCCTAAAGCAAGTTGTAGTAACCCCTGGTAATGTCGCAGTCAAGGAAGTGACAGTGTTTTAAAGGCATGCAGGGTTCCGTCATAAAACCCAATCCATGTACTATAATATGGGGTGGAGATTTCAACGCCACCCTCTGGGTGGAACTGGACAGCATTGGCCCTAGGACAAGCAGACCTGCATTAAATGAGGTCATGGACTGATTTAGCTTACTGGACTATATTGTACAACTGACCCGACAGCACAAACTATTTATTTCACACAGAGGTACATGGGACCAACTCCTAGATTGATTACTAGCTGGGGTCCAGAGATGTGATTTTTGTGACTAGGTCCATTATCATCACACTATTAAAACCCAGTAAACCACCATATAGATGTGACTCCTACCGCCCGTTGTTACTAGTCAATCGCAACAAAATCTAAAATCATAGCAATTAGACTACTGCCACTATTACCTGGCCTTATCCACCTGGACCATACCCAATTTATTCAGAGTCGGTCTACAGCAGATAACCTCTTTGCACATACTAACCAAATCCATCCGGCGTATGAGGCGTGGCTGCCTTTCTAGACGCCGCTAAAGCTTTTGGCTAAGGAATGGCCATTCCTGCTATCAGTTATCAAAAAATGGCATGGGAAAAGCACTGTTGCAATGGATCACTTGCGCCAATTTCCTCCCATATCAACAACATGTCCTCCAATATATCCCTATCATTAGTGAACTGCAGCAGATCACTGCTACACTGCTGAAGATTACTCCTCTTGTGGCCCTGCTGGAGTTTGTAAAATAATTTCCCAAAACCAGTCCCAGGATGCTTGTTTCTGGTCCAGGGAGGACCTAGCCTGGCAGTTCGGGCTGGACTTTTCCCATGGGGAGAAGGGTCAAGACTGATTTGCATATGGCTGGGTGCAAACGGGACTGGCATGGTGAGCAAACAGACAGTGGATTTAGGCCCAGATCTCTGTACTGGGGGTGAATGTTTGTCAATGTTCAGCATTGTGTCCATCAACTTTTTGTGTTGCTATAGTCACCCCAAGTGAAAAGGGTACGCCCAGACATGGGTCCCATGCTCACTATGCCATTGGATTCACGCTAGCCGCGCGGATTTGGGGTGATACCCCGAAACCGGTCCCAGGATGCTTGTTTCCATTCCAGGGAGGACCTGGACTGGCAGTTCTAGCTAAAATGTTCCAATGGGAAGCAGGGTCAAGACTGATTTCCATATAGCTGGGTCCAAACTGAAATGGCATATTGAGCAAAAAAACAATGGATTTAGGCTCAGATCGCTGTACTTGGAGTGAATGTTTGACAACGTTCAGCATTCCGTCCATCATCTTTTTGTGTTGCGAGTGCAAAGCATGTCACCTTCATAAATGTATATGGCCCAAACCTAGATGACCCTGAATTTTTTCCAATATGACTGGGGCCAGAATAGCAGAATCCAATCCACGTACTATAATATGGGGGGAGATTTCTACACCAGCTTCTGGGTGAAACTGGACAGCACGGGCCCTGGGACCAGCATACATGCATTAAAGAGGTCATGGACTGATTTAGCTTACTGGACTATATTATACAACTGACCCGACAGCCACAGACTCTTCATTTTACTCAGAGGTACATGGGACCCACTTCTAGATTGATTACTGGCTGGGGTCTAGAGATGAGAATTTTTGGACTGAGTTCATTATCATCCCACTACTGAAACCCAGTAAACCACCCTATAGATGTGACTCTTACTGCCCATTGCCACTACTTAATCTCAATAACAAAATCTCAAATCATAGCTAATAAAATAGTGCCACTGTTACCTGGCTTAGTCTGCTTGGACCATTCCCGAATCATTCAGAGCCAGTCTAGAGCTGATAACCTCTTTGTACTTACTAACCCAATCGATCTGGCATATGAGGCGGTGCCTGGCTTTCTAGATGCCTCTAAAGCTTTTGGCTAAAAAATGGCCATTCCAGCTATCTGTTATCAAAAGGAAGGGCAAGGGAAAAGCACAGTTGCAATAGATCACTGGCGCCAATTTCCTCCACATATCTTGGACCTGTCCTCAAATATATTCCTTTTGCCAGCAAATCATTAGTAAACTGCAGCAGATCACTGCTACATTGCTGGAGATTATTCCACTTGTGGTCCTCCTGGGGTATGTAAAGGAATTTCCCAAACCCTGCAGGAATGCTGCTACTATTGTGTTACAACAGGCCAAACATCGACCCAGATTTACCAAACTCTCATGCAATGCAGCGCAGTACCCAAACTTGCTGTGCCGCATTGTGTGAGAGTGAGAGAGAAGGAAAGAGCCATATATAAAAATGGTACTCTCCTCCTCTCTCCCAAGCGCTGGCACAGAATTATTCTACTGAGCACCAGGCACACACCTTTGCGCAATAATGCAAATGTTTCTCAGTGAGTCTGGCATCGGTTTTGTACTGGCAGAGTGCGCTTGAAGTATAAAATACTATGCTTAGACTGACTTTACAACTTTTCCTAATTTGTATGTGTGCTGTTGTACAGTGCAGCACACACGAAAAGTCTGGAAAAAAGGAGAAATTAAAGCATTTATCTGGTTACCACCTGCTTTCAATTGGCATTAATTTTTGGCACAAAACCCTGTCTCATATTATTAGTAGAAAGGGTTTTGATTAATAAACCATGCATGGTAGCATGTGAATGCCCATTTACCACACATGGAACGCCCCTTGACGCAGAGTAATGCAAACCAGCGCTTATTGCTCGTTTGCGTTAACTTTTCTTACAAACAAATGCACATACGAATTTGCATTAGTTTATAAATCACAAGAAATATTTTGCGCCAGGACTGCATTAAAAAAGAGCGTAAATCTGACACAAAACCTTTGTAAATCCGGGCCAAACAGTTGACATGCACTGGAAGGGGAAGACTACACTAAAATGCATTTGTTGGCTCTCTGACCTCACTACATCATCTATAAGTACAGAAACAAATTGAACAGTGTTACCAGACAGTTCCTGGCTGTGTACCTACCCTGCCTGGGAAGATGAATATTGGAGATGGCGTTATTTGCATTTTCTGAATTTACTATATATAATTGCATTTGCTGAACCTACTGTTCCCAGTTCTAAGTCATGATTGAATTGCTGTGATATATGTTTAATCCTCAAGTAATTTTAACTTCTATTGTATACATGTAAGAGGTTAGGTGCCAAATAAAAATGACGGACAGATAGATGCACTCAATTCAGTTTGATGTACAATTCATTTGAAAGAAATAGTTGTATATGCGTGCTGTCTTGGAGTGTTTGCTTTCCGGATGAGCACAAGTAATCATCGAAGATTGCTGGCAGCACTCCTGCTAGCCAGTCCCAAAGCGCACAACTTCAAATAGGCCTGAGGGCTCAATCAAATTATTGATGAATGAATTGGCTTAAAACCAAAGTTGTCTTTCCTTAATGTCAAATTTAACACTTAGAACATATCCATATGAGACTGTGTAAAGGAATCCAACAAAACAATAGTTATTTCTTCAACAAGCATCTTCTGCAAAATGTCAATTCACTTCAATGAAATCCAGTGTCCTAAATGACCCAATGCACTTCGGGTAAACCAAACCCTTCATCAGGGGTTACTGAAAATGAAACAATAGATAGTTTATTAATGCAGAGCTGTGGGATTCTGTGCAACATACCGCTTGTGCCAATGCACATGGTTGTGGGCTTGCATGCAAGAATATCAGTGACCATGCTACTATCATGTAGTTAAGCTCTCTGTGTACACATTTGTCTATGTATCACATTGCACTAGAATTCTTGTATATGTGAAGGAAATACCAGAGAATTAACACCAAAGTGCAATAATTGTGAACTTGATGTGCAAGAAATTCAAGCCCAAAAGAATCAAAAACATCATATCGAACTTCCAAGCAAGCTTCATGCAAGACATTTATCAGATCTGTCAATGACAATGTCATTCTTGGGAATACCATTTCCCATCCCAAGAAAGGCTTTATTATTCTGCGTAGAAATTCGGAGGATAGTAATACAAAAAATGTTGTTTACAGTATAAAGTGTCCGTGCAGCATTTTACGTTGGAAAAACCGAAAGGAAAATCAAAACTAGAATCATGGCACACAAAAGCAACATCAGGAACCAGAACAACAATTTCAGCATAGTGGCACATTGGATTGAATTGGGTCTTTCTTAACTGCGGTTTCAAATTCTAGAAAGAGTTAAACCTCAATTTGATAATGATAGCCGCAGGAGACTGTTACAAAGAGAAACCTTTTGGATCAAAAAGCTTGACACCTTACAGCTATATGGCATAAATGACAAATTGGAAATGTCTTGTTTTCTTTACATTTGGCTTACATTGTTTGTTTCATCACAGTTGGTATTGAGGTGTAATGCAGGTTTCAAAGTAGAGTATTATGGTAACCAATCATCAATGATACATCAGAGGTTCAGGACGCTGCATAAAGTGTAGCTCCTCTGTATATGTCTTTACATATTTTGCATGCAGTGTTTCATTTTATTTTATTTCACTCTGTTTTACTAATATCATCCAGTTGTGCAATAATACACCAGGAAATAGTACTTTGTAGCCATTGATATGGGCTTATTAAACCTGGTGGTTAGATTGCAGATTGATGTGAATGCTTCCAACCACCTGCGTTTCTTTTCGATACATGGTGGCCACATGCACTTATTTTTGGCACGAAAAAACATTTTGATCATTTTATTTTTTAACTTCTTTAATTCTAAAAAATACATTTAATTCACACTGCTGGGGCGCGGTATCATGATAATGGTTTTGATCTGCTAGACACATTCTCTAACTTGTTATTGTTTCTGGGTTCATGTGAACTTAATCACTTCCTGTGATATACTTCCACACAACATGACCAACATGAGCACATCGATTTGTTTATAGTGGTGCACTAGGTTATTTCCACTTCTGGGTCCATGTGGTTTTGAACAACTTCCTGAACTAGAAAGTATGGTTGTAAGGCACTCAAGTAAACAATATTTTCACAAAATGTAAAAACTTTTTTCCATATTTAAACAAACTTCGCATGCTAGTGCTGTTGGAACCGGGGTTACCGAGTCTGACACGGTAGCATGGCGTGAAGCGGGGAAGGCACGCGAAGGCAATGTGTAAGGCAGTTGTGCAGCACACTCTTACTCTGACTCAGAAATGCGAACGCAATAACATGACACCACACCAGGCTTTTGTATTTAAAATCAAGATCTTTTATATTATAAATTAAGTTGGCATCAGATGAGGCAGATTAATTCAGATCTACATTCAAATTCATTGCATTACTCAACTGGTGCACATTTTAAATAAAGCATCATAGCTCATCAACATTGTAGGCCACTAAGAGGCCGCAGGAATTATCTCCTACACGTAGCACTTAATAATGATCTCAAGGTACGTTACTAAAACAGGGGCCTAAACATACAGTACACTTTAGCATATTCAATTACTTAAAAGAAGGCTTTTGACGTTACATTTAAATAGGCCTACATTAATCTAGGCGTGCCCACATTCAATACAGTGGGCGTCGCAATTCCAGTACACCTGTAACATGAAACACTTCAACTCAATTAAATTAAATACTTTCCCCCTGTGATAAAAGACTTCGCAGTTAAAAGCATGGACTAGGCAGTAATTACAATAGGCATCTGCAATAAGTTATTAAATACTGTAGGGAACCCCTCGACATGTCCAGTATCCTGGGGCTTCTATGACCCTTAGGGGTTAACTCTAGGCTAGGCCCACTCCTCTCCGGGGCCTCGTCTCATGGGGAAAGTTTACCCAGTTAATTATAGGGTTAATGGTGGCCCCCGGCCCCCAGTGGCGTTTTGTGGGCCCTAGGGGCCTCCTGGGCTCACCTGTCGCTGGTTCGTTGGTCGCGCTTCCTTTGCGACTGGCACTCCCCCAGGCCCGGCCCGTGTTCTGGAGGGCGGGGCCCGGTCGGGGTGCCTCGGCCTTCAGGCCGGACTGTCGGGACATTGCGGGGGCCAGGATCACCTTCCTCCGGCCCCCGGGTTCAGGTAAGGTCTGTGCGCAGGCTCGGGGTCTTGGGGAAGGGAGCGGGAGCCGGCAGTCCTCTCCGGCCGGCTCCCCGTCTCCCTCTGCACTGCCGGGGCTCTTCCCGGGCTTCCGTCGGCGCTGGGGGCGTGACCGGGGCCGGCACCCAATCGTTGCGCGGCCTTCCTGGGGTCACGCCCGGCGCCCCCGGTTGCCTGGAGACGGCGTCGGCGGGGCCTGGAGGCCTCGTTGATCGCGCTGGCGATTTCTTGGGCCGCGACGGCGGCGGGGGCAATTTCTTGGGCCGCGACGGCGGCAGGGACAATTTCTTCGGCCGCGACAGCGGCGGGGGGGTGATTTCTTTGGCCGCAACGGCGGCGATGAGGGCCCAGGGCCCGGTGGCAATTTCTTCGGCAGCGACAGCGGCGATGGGGGCAATATGTAGAGGCTTCGGTGAGGGCGCGGACGGTGCACCTCACCACAGAAACTCGAGGGGCTTCCCTCACCTCAGCGCTCCCTTCGGTGAGGGCGCGACAGCACACCTCACCTCACGACACTTCTCCTCAGGCGGCGACGGCCGCGGCGGTGATCTCTACACAAGGTCAGTGACCTGAGGGGTGACTGAAAGAAGGACGCACCAGCAGCCTGTGGGCAGGGCTGACTGGAAAAGTACTTGGGGGCAGCCCAGTAGTAGGCAGGAATAGTGAGGGGGTGAAGGTCTAGCGCTTCAGGGTACAGCGCTTTACCTGGTGATCCCCAGTTGGGCAGTTTAGGCTTCAGGCCTGGCAGGACGGTCAGGCCTCCTCAAATTAAGGTGTCTTGCGACTGCTCCAGCTTGGTTGCTTCTTAGGCGCTTCTGGTTAGGAGTTTCTTGTCAGAAGTTCCTTAGTATAAGTTTCTTGTCAAAGTTTCTTGTCAGAAGTTTCTTGTCATGAGGGGGGGGGATGAGTTGGTGGTCTGGGAGTGCTTGATGTTCCTCCCCGCACGCTGAAGGTGGTTCCCTGGGTCCCCTCACACTGGGCAAGGTCAGTGGGTGGTGGGCGTTCCTCAGCTATCTTACTCCAGCAGGGCCTCAGCCCTGTCAGCAGCAGTAGTGTAGGTCTCCCCCCTAGGCCCTAAAGCCTATACTCCGGCGGAGGTTCTCCCAGGTTCAGTGGTGCCTCATCAACTGTCTCCAACTGACTAAAAGTTTTCCCTCCAAACCTTTCATACCCCTAGGTCAGGTGACTCTCCCAAAGGCGGCAAAACATAACTCCTCCCACAGCCCGGAAGGTTCTGGAACCTTCTACATGTCTGGCTATGTGGCCCAGAGGCGGGGACGGAATGGATACTGTATCCCTATGTCCCAGCCTGACCCTGGCTACTAGTGTGTATGCATGTAAGGCCCCTCTGCAGTAGCAGGGGCCTGTGGCAGCCATCTTGAGTGAGTTTCACACATGGTAAAACGGCTAGGGGAAAATCGAAATATTTCTGGGAAAAAGGGCCAAGTCCAACAAGTGCTGAAAAGGGGCTCTGCCCTGGCCCATGAATAAACTTCTAGAAATAGCATGGACAGCAATGTCCTCAGGCTTCCATGTACACAATATGTCTAAGGCAAAAGTCCAAAACAGTAATCAATTCTTTGCTCAAAAACCAGTAATCAATTCTTTGCCATGTAGAACTGAGAATTATTAAGCTGCTTGTAGAATTAAGTCTCATTTGAAAATTTTACCTTCACATCTGCTGGTGTCTTTAACAACAGGAAAATGTCTAACACAGTTGCTCAAACATCCTAGTGCATTTCGGGTTGGGATCACCCTTCGTCAGGGGTAACTATAAATTAAGGAGAATCACGGATTACAAATATGAATATGCATATAAAGGCACATCATAGGTTCGACGGAAAAAGGAGACCCTGCAAAAAGATGAAAGAATGTAGCTCATGACAAGATACAGAAGTGAATTCTGCCGGAACTATACCTCTTGCATGGCTTTCCAAAATACTGATGACATGCTGTCAATCACATACAACCTGTGTAGTGTGCTCCAAGTGAAAACCCAAGTTGAAACAGAGGTTCACAAAGAGAACCCCTGGCACGCTGCAATTCCCAGTATGCATCTAGTGAGGCATATGAACACTTGTTATGCGGAAAGACACTAGCTCATTGATGAAAATGCCAACACATGACTCACTAATTGTGCACCAAATGAAAACCCAGTGTAAATTGCAATGCTGAAGGTTTAAGTGCCCAAAGTGTGTGGATAATCAAACATGATATGTCATGAAAAGAGCTACAATCGAAATTCAAACCTCAAGAATGAACTGGCAGGACAAGTCCATCTAAGCAACAATATTTCAATGGACCTCAAGAATGTGACTGCAAAATAAAAGGAAAAGAAAACATGCAAATAGTGATAATCTGCTATGCATTAAGAGTTGCTAATGATCCCAGTGCGATGTGGGTAAAGACTACCTGAAAAGTTGGATCGGAAACCGACCAAGCCAGCCAAAAGTCTGCAGGGATAGTAAAATCACTGAATTAAACAGAGTGATTATGAAGGTCATGGTTCCGACAATAAAGCAAGAAAAAGCGTTTGGGGTTATATGAATATATTACCTGGACTTACCAGAAACTGAAAGGATCCCGAAACAGGATGCAAGTGAACAGCCTCATGGTGAGTGAGAACAGGAACCACAGGCAATGTTTATTAAGGACGCAAGGTCGCATGGAACTTTTGGAATGAGTAAAACTGAAAACAGACTCCCCATGCTGGATAAGAAGTGCTCTGGTAAGCCAAAAATAAATTAATTGCAACCAATCACCATATTATATGGCGGTTAAATAAAAGTGTTGTGTGATATGAACAGCTTCATAGATTACTCATCAACAGAACCAATAGCTGCCCTATAATTTACATGTGCATGTCACCCTCCTGCTCATAGCTTTCAAAGTAAAACAATCTTATGTGGACATGCGTCCCCCACCACATCTTTCATTGTCACATTTATCTGGTCCTACACACAGTTTTTCCAAGTCACAGAAATCAAAGGCGTAGTCGTCCTAAATTAGATATCTGGTGTGAGCACATATAAAAGTTGGTTTTCTAAAAATAAGCAATAGTAAATATGATGGCAATAATGTCTAAAAACACAAGCAATAGTAGTTGTGATAGCGGTAATGTCAGGGAAACATTTAAATGTGATTTCATGCTCAACTTCAACAATCAAGTGCAGTGACTTGTTGTAAGAAGCATATGTGACACAGGGTCGTCAAGGAAGATGTGTGTCATAGAACAGAGTGTATTAGAGGAAACAAGCTAATTCTAGCTTATCATTGAGTCCCCTCGGAATGAAAATGTTCAAATACTTTATCCAATGTGTCTCAGGCTGAGATAGAAGTTTCTGGGTATTGATTTCCGGTTATGCAATACTGTGAGTGTTATCCAACCAATGAACCACAAGAGATGAATTCCTATTCTTGAGTCTGATCATGTTTTTGTGCTCCATCATGCACAATTTTACTCTTCTCTCAGTTTTGCCCACATAAAGTAGTCCACATGGGCACTTGATTGTATACACAACCATGAGGGAATTGCAAACTGCTGTATGTCTTAAACAAGAAACTACCATGAGTGCCGGGCCAGTTGCTAAGCCACAGACACCAAGCCCCAGAAGCCCTGTGAGAATGGGAGACTGCCTGTTGCTGTTGCGCACCACCAGGTGCTTGGTTTAAAATCAACCTGATCCTCCCACAGCACAGGAGAGAAACTACTGCTGGTGCTGGGCCAGGTGCTGGGCTGCGGATTCCAGACCCCATAAGCCCCGTGTAGAGGGGAGACTGTCTGCTGCTGTTGCGCGCCAGGAGGCGCTTGCTTTAAAATCAGTCTGGTCCTCCCGCAGTGTGGGAGAGAAACTACCACGGGTGCCGGGCCAGGTGCTGGGCCGCAGACTCCAGGCTACAGAGGCCCTGTGAGGAGGGGAGACATCTAGCTGCTGCTGCTCGCAAGCAGACGCTTGCTTTAAAATCACCCTGGTCTTCCCGCAGCGTGGGAGAGAAACTACAGAGGGTGCTCGGCCAGGTGCTAGGCTGTGGACTCTAGGCTCCAGAAGCCTTGTGAGGAGGGGAGACTGCCTGCTGCTGTTGCACGCCAGGAGGCGCTTGCTTTAAATTCCTCCTGGCCCTCATGCAGTGTGGGAGAGAAACTACCATGGGTGCCGGGCCAGGTGCTGAACCGCGGACTCCAGGCCTCAGAAGCCAAGTGAGGAGGGGGAAACTGCCTGCTGCTGTTGCTTACCAGAAGGTGCTTGCTTTAATATCAGTCTGGTCCTCCCACAGTGTAGGAGAGAAACTACAGCAGGTGCTGGGCTGCGGACTCCAAGCCCCAGAAGCGCCGTTAGGAGGGGAGACTGCCTGCTGCTGTTGGGTGCCAAGATGCGCTTCCTTAAAAATCAGCCTGGTCCTCCTGCAGCGCAGGAGAGAAACTACAGCTGGTTCTGGGCCAAGTGTTGGGCCTCAGACTCCAGGCCCCAGAATCCCCCTGAGGAGGGGAGACTCCCTGCTCCTGTTGTGCACCAGGAGGCGCTTGCTTTAAAATCAGCCTGGCCATCACGTAGCGCGGGATGCGCATGGGACATGCCAGGGTGTGTGCCAGGGCGAAGACTGGGTGAAGACTAGGCCAAGACAGACCCGTCTTAGTCCCTTATTGACTGAAGGAGACTGGGCTGGGCCCCCTCCCTTGGGTCCCTGGTTCCTGCTCTCTGGTAGGTGTCGTTTTGATCAGCTGGCAAGGTACTGTGGGGGATATGTACAAGGAAGTGGCGGAGAGAGGCGTTAGCCTTCCTGGCTTAATGCCTCTCTCCGCTACTTCTGAAACGCAAGGCTGCACCATATTTACAAGAATGTGGTGCAGCCTTGTGTTTCCCCCTGCAATGGCGCTAAGTTTAGTAACTTAGCGCCAATGCAGGCACCCTTGGACCATAGTGCAAGGGTGTCTGTGTGCAGGGGAGGATTGTTTATGTGTAGGAAGGTGTCCCTTCCTGCACATAAACAATCCTGAAATGCCACTTTGTCACTTTCATGTGTGCTGCTTCATGCAGCACACATGAAAGTCACAAAATGGCATTTATTTTTTATTTTTTATGTACAGGAAGGAGGACCTTCTTGTAAATAACCAATCCATGGCATTTTGCTTTTTCCATGTGTGCTGCACAAGGCTGCACACATGAAAAAGGCAAAAACGAGGTGAAATAATGCATTTCTCCTCGTTTCACCAACTTAAGACCAGGTTTTTCCTGGTCTTAATTTTAGCACTGCTATGTTCGCCACCCTTGTACATAGGGGGCAACATCAAAAACAATGGGGGTTGCGGTGGAACGCCCACCGCAACACCCACTGCCCACCCCTTTCACGCTAACCATAGCGTGAATGGGGGCCTTATTTACAAGGCAGCATTAACCCACGATAAGTGGCTTAACACTGCCTTGTAAATAAGGCGCAGCCCCTTTCACCACCACAATGTCGGTAAAAGTGACGTTGTGGTGGTGATAGGGCCTTGTACATATGCCCCTCTCTGTCCTATACCTTCTTCTTTCATCCCCTTGTTCCCCTCGTGGGCTTGTGTGTCTGTGGGGAAATGGGGGAAAGGAAAGCCAGTCCTGCAGCTGCTACAGGCCCTCAGATCCAACCATGCACAACAATAGAGACATTTTGGTGCAGGCTATTAATGTGATTTCCAACGAGATTAAGTTGGCTGTTGCGGAGGCTCTCACTTATGGCTGAGGATCTTGCCTCATCCTTGACATCTATAATACCCGTGCTTTCCCCCTCTACCAATGTTCACAACACTGGCTCTGATGTTGATGTACCCTGCAAGGAGACCTGCGGCAGTGAAGGGCAGCAATACTGACCCTAATACCTCACTGAACGCATGCCACAACTTAAACATGGTACGGGGTTGGCTGGGTTGTAAAACCAGCATTCCATTGTCATATGTCCCATGCAGGCCCATTGCCGTTTTCCTATGTTAGATGGGCACGCTTCAGTCTTTACTTTGCTTTGCACACATTACTACACACACGTATTTTGCTTTGCGCCACTCTGTACTTTTACACAGAACTTACTGTTATTTTTGTGTTCTATATTTTCCTGGGATTTAGTCTGAACTCCATAGACAAGGTCAAACAAAATGCCCCTTGTTATTCTGTTTTAATCAGGCTTTAGCACACAGACAAAACACACATATGCAGTGGTTGTTTGGGAGCACGTACTCTTTGTCACATAGGTATGCACAGACAGGCAAATACTTAGATGAGATCACGACTACACCTGAGATGTAGAACCTTCATCTGTGCATGCTAAGGTACGGGGTCTGCGGCAAACACCCAGAGATCTTTAGATATATAATCACTTTGCTTCTGTAGAAAGCAAGGGGGGTTAGTTTGCCCTGTCTTATACAATGACAGCTCCTTTTATGATTTATGAGTTACTTACTATGCTGACCCTATTTGTGTTAGCCATCTTCTTACTTATTGTGGCACGCATACTGCATACAAGAGCACAATAGTTAAAATAAATATATTAAACTTTTCTTGTGTCTCTGTCAGATCTTATTGTGGACAAGTATGAGTGTGAGAGCAAAAAGGTTTGTTCTGTCACCGCGATTCCTGAGAGGGTCAGGAGTGTTGTGTTCTGGGGTGTCTAATCGCTTGTTCCTCTGTGAGTGAGCAGGAGGGTAAGTGGGACACTATAGCTAGTTGGTCCCAGGCTCATGGGTACTAAGGTGGTAGGATAACTCAGCCCCTGCCTACTAAGGTTCTATGGTCCCCAGCATAGTTCTGTGATTTCGCAGAATCCCTGAAACATGGCGCCCAATGTTTGTTCTGGTACTTATTTGCTGGACCCCTGAGTAGAGCTTGTGCTCATCCACAATACCCTTGCACCTTTACACGGTGACGTCCGTGGTACAGGGGCTTTACCTTCTCAGTTTGTAGGTACCTCCTATTGCTGTAGGTTTTTCAAGCTTGGATTTTAAAAGGTTAAAACCCACTTTTGTGCTGCTGTTTGAATCCATTACGTTTTCATATGGCTCAACTAATTGCGATTCAGGCTCACTGCCGCCGGTTGCTCAACACTTGTTACAGAATGGAGTCCCCAATGCGGGGTCTCCCGTTTTTTTTGTGGTCGAGTTGAACCCTGCATATTGCTTCATGGTATTTTACTCCTGGGTTATGTTACCCGCTGCTGATGCGAATGATAATACTTTTCATTCTTATACAGTAGCTAATGTTACTTCTGCTTATCGCCCCTATGCGATCATTGTGCTTCCTTTTATGGCCTGGGAGCACCAGATTTGGTTTAATGGTGCCCTTCCCCATCCTCTTGCTTCCGTTCACATGAGCCCCCTAAGTATTGACAGGGCCACATGGCCTGTTTTGGCAGGTTTATGGGGTGGAGTACATTTGTTGTATGTTGTTGTGGTCCATTTATAGAGACGTTTGATTCAGTTTGTTGCCCGTGCCTTTTGGCAGCTCCACCTGGCGCTGCACCTCCTATGCAGGCCCCACAGGGTGGAGGGCTTGTAATTAGCCTATTATTATAAATGCCATTATGGGCAAACAACCACTTACTCGTGAAGACTTTGCGTTTTGAATTGCTCAAAAAAGTGATCAGCTTGATGCTGTTTTTCCCCTCATGGTTCCTGTAGAGAAGCCTAGGATCCTTACTATGTGTTTGCCTACTGGTTTGGTCCCACCCTCAGCCAACTGCAACACCTGGGGGACTGTGCTTACTACAGCATATACACTTTGTTATGGAACCCCCTTGATGAGCGTTCTAACAAATGTTCTCAAACATGTACAGAATGAACATGGGGCAGGTCCTTCCCTGGATTTGGGGTGGAAGCTAGTGGGTAATTTTCCCGTATTCACCGAAATAATTATTTCTAATGTTAAAATTGAAGCAGCGTCCTTGATTATACACCAGCGACTTACTGCTGTGGTCGCTGCAGACCATGTGCGTGAGTTGCCTGTAATTATTTCTGAGGTTTATACATCTTTGGGATGTAATAATTTGGCGTCCAGACCATCTGCACAATCTTTGGGCAAACCTCCCCCTGAAAAGGAAAGTCATCTGGTTTTTCCTAAGAAATCTTGAGATAAATCTCAACAACAACAACAGAGGCTCAGGTCTCGTAGCAGCTCACCGTCACCGGATGCTTCTGAACGATGATATGATTTGCGTGATCAGACTAAAATTAAGACTCTGGGGAGTTTTCAGGTTCCTGATCCTCGTTCTCCTCGTTCCTTTCAGGAATCGTCTGATCCACAGTACGACAGAGGCGAGTGACAGGATCTCAGGCAAGGCAAGTGCGTGCAGCCTAAAAAGCACACGCAGCGCTCTTTTGATGGTAAAGTCAAGAGAGAGGAACCGCCTCCGTATAGATCTCACTTCCAAAAGCAGAAGGTTCCTGATTTAACAGCGAAATATGGCCCAGACTGTAAGAACCCTTCTCTTGGACAGTAGTTGGGCGGTGACCCTTCTCGATAGTGCAGTGCGAGTCACTGTAGTGCACCTGACACTCCAACGCTTTCTGGAAGCGAGAGCAACTGAAACCTTTGTTACGGTTGAGAGTGCGGATACCCGCGTTGCACCTCTTGATAGACTTTATCATTTAGACATTCAGTTTGAAGGTGATATTAAACGCACAATTAATGCTATTTTTTGGGACAATTTGACTTCTTCATATGACATTTTATTGGCGGAGGTAGATTGGCCTCCCTCCTTTGTTCTTGCTTGTCCTTGTGGGTAGGTCTGGGCGGAGCTGGCGTAGTGCCTCTACGCGTAGCTCCACGGAGTTTGAAAAAAACACAGTGGAGATAAGCATCGCTCCGCTCCTTCCCCCTCCCAAATGCTTTAAAATGATAAAAAGAAGGCACTTACCTGTGTTTCTGCCGCCTCCCCTGCCTGGCTGCTCTCCTTCCCGCTCCTCGCCGCCTCGCGTCCTTTTTTATTGAAAAAAACACTATGTTGTATGTGCTGCGCGTGCGCATGCACACTCGCAAGACGTACAACGTAGTGGTTTTTTTTTATGAAGAAGGACGCGAGAGGAGCCGGAAGGAGAGCGGCCAGACAGGGTAGGTGGCAGAAACACAGGTAAGTGCCTTCTTTTTATCATTTTAAAGCATTTGGGAGGGTGCGGCTAACTCCGCTCCACCACAGAGGCGGAGTTTTGCCTACCTCCGCGTTTGCCACAGAGCGTGGAGTAGGCATATCTCCGCAAACTCCACTGGCGGAGCGGACCTACCCACCCAGGGTTACTTGTGGGGAAGATATAATCCTCCCTTCTTTTTCACATCCCTTCCCTGAGTAGTTGCAGCATGCTTATGCTTCCGAATGGGTCCTTGCGTTTGGCTCCTGCACTATACCGCAATCAGATTGGTTGAGATGTGAACTCACCACAACAAGTTATTCCAATTCGTTCCACCCCTCAACCGCAGCCTCAATATCCTATTAAACATCACGCAAAGGCATCTGTTAAAGACATTCTTAGTCAGTAGGAGAATCAGGGTGTTCTTGAGTAACCCTGGGCGTAAAATCCGCTCCACTTGCGGGGTTTGCGGATTTTTGGCAACTCCGCGTTCCACGTAGAACGCAGAGTTACCAAAAACTCTGCGCTCTGCAGCAGAGGTTTTTTGTGTTTGCGCTCTCAAAATGTGTTTTCGCGCACGCGGGAGCGACTTACCGGGATGCCTGCGATCGCCGACGAGATTTACCATCTGTTCACGAGCGCCACGAGAATTGGTAGCCGGCCGCACATTCCTACGAGAGTGTGCGATCGCGAACACGTCATTTGGGCGCGCCATCGGACTTCCGGCAGAAGTTTTGCAAAGCTCGAGATTCCGAACACTCAGAATTTGCAATCTGGAGAAGAATCTCTCTCGAGCAGCATCAAAACCTTCTCGAAATGGTGATTTGGATTAAAAAAACTCCCCACTGGTTCTAGCCCCCACTCTGGTGGGAAGACTGGCGGGAAACCCCAAGTGACGAAAGGGGGTGTGCCAGCCTCTGCCAACCCCACCCCTCAGGTGGGGGAGGCGAGGTGAAGCACATCTCCGGGCTCTCGCCATCTTGAAGATGGGGAGCCCTGCCCAATCAGGACTAGGCTCCTGCCCCCTCCCACTGGAGAGTGGCAGGATAGGGGGTGTACCCACCCCTGGGAAGGGACCAATTGGTCCCTGCCCTTTACCTACCTGTCACGCCCCTAAATTTAGTATTTAGGGGCACCCTGAACCTTCCTTCCTCAGATCCTGAATCCAAAACAAGCAAGAAGAACAAGAAGAAAGAAGACCTGCCGTGCAGCTGCTAACAAGAGGAAGACACCAACTGACTTGGCCCCAGCCCTACAGGCCTGTCGACCCTCGAACCTGCTCCTGCTAAACCCCGGCGTCTCCAGTGGTCAGCAACCTCGAAAACCCCGGATGACGTGACTGCCTTGTGACTCTAAAAGACTGGGACTCCCACGAGCAGTGGTACTGCTCAAAGCAAGTAACAAACCCCTGGTGCCAGCCAGGAACCGCGACTCCTGCACACTCTGCACCCGCCGAGCCCGGCCTGTGCCTGAGTGGACAAAGACCATGAGGACGTCCCCCCGGTGACTGTGACCAAGAATATTTTTATATACAAAACAATTGGCCTAGAGTTCAGTTCTTGAGTGTGTGAGACCATTTGCTGACTGAGTGTGCACAACAAATGCTTTACACTGTCCTCTGATACTGCCTTACTGCTCGACCAAACTACCACTTTAGAGAGTAAGGTTATATCTAACTTTAACCTCTGCCAAACCTCTGGGGACTGTGGACTCTGTGCACACTGAACCTTACTTTGGTTCAGTATATACAGAGCTACTTTCTTACAAAAAGGGAACACTACAAGGCTATACTAGAATAGTATTGCATCAAAAGACAAGAAAACACAGTAGCACTGAAGGATGTGCTGGAGTAGAAACAAGAATTGAGCAAAAGCTCAAGAGCCAAGGTAGCACTGCAGGCAGTGCTAGTTCAAGGAAACAGGAAATAGCTACAGCTCAGGAAACAAGGAGTCAAGAGAGCACTGCAAGCAGTGCAAATCAGGAACAAGAAATAGCTGAAGCCCAGGAACAGGAATAACTATAACTCAGCAACTCAGAAAACAAGGTAGCACTGCAGGCAGTGCTAATTTGGGCACAAGGAATAGCTATAGCTCAGGAATCAATGAACAAGGATTAACTATAGCTCAGGAATCAAGGAATTTCAAAAGCTCAGAAAACAAGGATCGGTCTCACCGGGACACAGCTACAATGACCAACGCTGGGCTGAAGGGAGCTGGGGCTTAAAAGAGCTCACAGTACTCATGCGCATCAGGTGTGAGCAGGCTAGCAGCAGTCAGCCAGTGGTGAGCTGAATTCCTCCACCCATCTTTGGCCTGCAGGGGTGGAGACAAAGCAGTGAGCAGGGGATTATAGGTAATGGAGTTTCCAGCATGAGCAGACTGGCTTCCACAAAACTCGGCATGGATTGGGAATGGATGTCAATTCCTAAATGGTGTCCAAATGCCTGGAAGTCAGGATATGCATACAGGGGAGTGTCTGGAAGCATATTAGAATACTGGAAAGCCCCACAATTTGGCCCCCTGGTGGTGGGCATGAGAGTACAGGGAGTGAATCGTGACATTTTGAATCTGAGACAAGTAAGTTGGAAAATTGGCGTTGTTTGTTTGATTGGGGCATTGCACCTACATTTGTTTGTACTTTTCCTCTTTTTAAAAAAAAATATTGTGGTGGGTGGCCTGTAGTTCAGTAGGAGCCTAGTTGTTTCTTTGTAAGTAATTTGTCATCTTTTATAAAGGAAACATGTTGCACAGTTCACTGCATTTTCTCCAACTTTTGAAATTAATTAATGTGCAATATGTATTTAATTCACTAGCCCAGTAGTCTGACAATACTATAGGCCTTTCAGCCAGTAGGCCCAGAGCTACTCATGGGTACATGAAACAACTGTTTCTGTGGTGTCTGTTGTATTTTAACATCATTTAGGGCATGGATGGCATTGGATTGAATTGCAAAATGTTTTTTTGGGGGTATTTCACTTTTTCGTGTGTGTTATATAAAAATGCCTTTGTTGGATGTGTGTGTTGTGGTTGTTGTGTAACTTGCAAACCTTTTTTTGCCCTGTGGAATTTCGTTTTTGCATTGTTGCATTAAAGCTGTGTTGTTTAGCATGTCTCCTTTGTCTGGCCATATGGCCTGCTTGAGTTCATTGTTTTCCAGGCCTCCTGCTTGTTGTGAGTGACCATGTGGCTGGTGGGCATTTTTGTGGTGGTAGTTAGTGTGCTGCTTTTGCCAGCCCATAGGCCTGCATGTCTTTCCTTTGTTCCTCTTGGCTTACTGCTTCCATTCCCATTGCCAGCTGCAGCTCCCTGAATGCTGCATCCCACGTGATGCACAATGCCAAACAGGTTCCATCCATTACATTTGTATTTGTATTTTTGTTTTTGTTCTTCTTCTTTCCTATCCTTCCTAAGTGTACACAGTAGAGTACACCATGAAAGCACTTGTTGTCAAAGTCTCACAAATGGCTACACTGTTGTTATGTTTGTTTAATAACTGAGTTAATAACATTTAATAATATTAATAATAACACTAACAAGTGTGACCACACACTAAGTCATATATTATATTTGTTTGTTTGTAAATTGTACTAGTAGTAATTGAACCACAACAATAAATGCCACGTTTCACTGATGTTCTTCTTGCTTTATTGCTTTTAGGTGCACAAAAGAGGAGGAGGTGTTACCACCCATTGTACTAGTGACAGACAGAAGTTCTGCTGCGCACGACGTCACATGACGTGTGACCACAGATATCTCTTCAACTTGTGCCACTGCATGCTGCTGACATCTGAAGAAGATGGCCCCAAAGAAAGGTACCAGGTCCTCCAGTATCAAGAAAGTTGCCAGTGAGAAGAAGGAACTGCCACTTACCAAGACTGGTGTGCCGCCCAAGCTCTTTTTTGGGAAACAAAAAATTGTGCCTGCAGCAGCGGTGTCCGGGGAGCAAGCTGGGAGCAGCACCCCCGCATCAGTGGACCCACCCCACCAATCTAGGCCCAAGTCCATGCCTGTCACAGAGGCAGCCAGTCTAATCACGACAACGCCAACAAGCAGTAATGTTGAAATTAACTTATCGTTATCGCAAAGTAGTACACAATCAACGCAGGAAACTCAGATAAGTGGACAACAACAGCCGCAACCACTGCCCACAATAGTCGGTGTTCCTCCTGCAGTAGGGGCAGATCAGAAAATTGAGCTTCCTGCAGAGGAAGAAGAAGAGCAAGCCACTCTTTCAGAAGATCCATTGTCTTCCAGATCCCCAGCAAAGGAAAGGAAGGTTAGTCCATTGAGTTCTTCTGCAAGCCCCCCTTCTGATGATCAAGACGCCACTTGGATCCCACCACCTCAGTCTGAGAGTGAGACACGCCACGAGACAAGGCTAGGGAAAAGAAGGTTCCAGAAAGCCTTACAGTTATGGAGGTAGATGTAGAAGAGGAGGATGATGATGATGACGAGCCAGTCATCATGGACATTAGTCCCACCCCATTGGAGACCGACATTACCCCATCTCAAATTGCTGTGAGGGATGTGGCACGGATACCACCAACACAGATAACATCAACACCACCTCCAGCTTCCATATTTGCATTTTCAAAGGCCCGGCAGCGACCTACATCCAGCACAACCACCGCAGTAGAAGCAGGTACTGCAGAGAGTCAAACTCCACGCCCACCTACCAGTTCATCCGGCATTGGAAGTGGCACCAGCAGCTCCAGAAAGTTAATCTCCCCAGTTTGGGACTTCTTTTCGGTTAACAGGAAGGAGGTGAACATTGCGATATGTTCCACTTGTGGACAAGGTGTTAGTCGTGGTAAGCTTGGTACAAACTATGGCACCGGAGGCCAAACAACCCATCTGCAAAAACACCACATGATCCAGTGGGAGGTGCACCTTAGCGGCCAAAATCTGCACCCATTGTTGTTGGTGGGGATGAAGGAGTAGAAGATCCGATCACAGTGGAAGGTGAACAAGAGGGAGACATTTTCTCTGGTACACAAAGTAGCCCTGTCCCCAGCAGTCCAGTGGTACCGGCCAGATCCGCATCAGCAACATCGCAGTGGCACAAGAGTAAGAGTCAGGCTGAGACACCAAGGGGTCCCAGGCAAGAGAGTACCGCAACAAAACGTGCATTGAGCCTAACATCTGGCATCAAGAAGTCACCTGCATCAGTAGCACCAGAAAAGAAAAAAATCCAGGCTACCATTGTCAGCATGTTTAGGTCGGAGGGGCAGTACGAACGCAACCACCCAACGGCACGTTTGTACAATGGGAAGCTGGCTAAAATGTTAGCGCTGGACCTTCTCCTTTTTTCTTTAGTGGAAGGGTTGGGTTTTCTTGAATTTGTGACAACCATCTGCCCAAAATGGAAGGTTCCCAGCCGGTCCTATTTTGCCAGAGTTGGTGTTCCAGCACTACATCACGACGTGCTGGAATTGCTTGGACAACCTTTGCAGCAGAGTGCTGTTCACACTATCCACCTGACAACAGACATGTGGACCAGTTGCCAAGCCACTGATTACATGTGCATCACTGCACACTGGATCTCTTTTGTGGGGGTTCGAGAAAAGATATCTGGAGGTGTTGACACTGCTGAGATTTTTAATGCCACTCAGAAACATGCAACTGTAGCCATGTTCGCCAGGGAGAAAACTCATACTGCTGCAAACATTTTGGAAGAGTTTAACAGCAAGGTCTTTGAATGGCTGCACCCAAGAGGGCTTAACATTGGTTTTGTTGCCACGGATAATGGCAGTAATATAGTTAGGGCCATGTACGATAGTGGCTATTTCAGGGTCCTCTGTTTGGCGCACTGCATTAGCATTATTGTTCAAGACTTTCTGAAAAAAGAAGACCGAGTCAGCAACTTACTGACCACCTGCAGAAGAATCTGCACACATTTCAGCCATTCTTTTAGAGCCCGGAAGCAGTTGAGGATCATTCAACGTGAGCATAGAGGGCCAGTTAAAGCACTCATCCAGGAGCTGCCAAAACGTTGAACTCAACTTATTACATGCTTGAACGTCTGTTTGAGCAGTACAGACCAATCAATGAATATGTCATGCAAAGAGGGGATGCTACTGTGAAAGGCATGACCATTGAGATGGACCAATGGGGCCTAGTTAAATGCCTGACAGAGATGCTAGATCCTTTTGAGCTCTTCACACGTGAAGTCAGCAAGGAGGACTGTACTATGGGCCAAGCTATCCCATTGTTGCACATGCTACAGGAACATCTGAAGGGGGTGTCTGCAATGTACCAGGTGTGGAGGAAAAAAAAGAAGCTGATGAATTCGTGGAGAGCTTAACCTTTCGCTTATCTGAAAATACAAGGGTGCAAAGAGACATTGTGTCATCCAACCATTACATTTCTGCCACAATTCTGGATCCACGGTACAAACCAGTACTGAACACTAACACATTGATTCCTTTTTCAGAAGTGGATGTTGCCAAGTACAAAACTTGGATAGCTGCGGAAGCCAGTCGCTAAGAAAAAGAACGGCTGGGAATTAGAGGCCGCTAATCCAGCCCACAACAAGTCCTGTAGGGCAGCCGGCGTCAAGTTCAACTTCAGAGCCTGAGGGCAGTGCGGTTGGCTCACAACAGTCAAAACCACCAACAACGCCAAGAACAACATCAACAACAGCAAGAACAGGATCATCAGCCCCAGTAAAATCGGCACAGGAATGGTATGTATGGCAAGGGCTTGTTAGGTCCAGTGCTGAGGCAAAGACAAAAGAGGCAGAGCAAAGCGGAGCACCCCTGAGCATTGAGCAGATGGTCCAGGCCTATCTGGATGACCCAACAGAGGTCTACATTGATCAAAACCCATTGGTGTATTGGTTTGGGAAAAGGGGCCAATTGCCATTGCTCAGTAGGCTGGCGATAAACTATCTGGTTTGCCCTTTCGCAAGTGTCTCTTCTGAGCATGTTTTCAGTGCTGTTGGTGCCATTGTAACAGTGAAAAGGACCATTTATCCTCCTCTAGGCGCACCACCCGGAGGAGCATGCGGCGCTTGAATGCTTTACAATTTCATCCGCAGGGGTGGGCAGCAGTGTTGAATGAAGCGCGGCGGGCGGCTGCCAGACCGTGGCGCCGTACCACTGGGGAGGCCTGGCTGGGGCCCGGGGCATTGGAGGTGGCTGCAGCTGCTGCCGCCTCCTCCTCCTCCTCCGCCAGAACCACCAGTCACCGATATTCTTTGCAGATGGCCTCCAGCTTCCGGCGCTGGGCCATGACTGCCAACTTCTTCCTGTTTGGTGGTCCTTTTGGTTGGGAAGGAGTAGCTATATCAAGAAAGAAAAAAGACAATTATAACCAATACTCCTAGCAAAACAGTAACACAAAATTAATTCTACACATAGTGGCACAGTAGCACTAGCAAGCACAGTACATAACATTTGTGGTATCCTCCCACTTCCTCGGCCACTAACATTGTGGGAGTTTCAGGCATTACTACTACTAGGCACTATAGAGTAGACAAGTCTTCTTCTCTCTCTTGTTTAGCTAATTTAACCCTGTTGTAGGCATGCCAGCTCGGTCAGCTTGCGCCCTAGTCAAACATACTTGTGTCGCAGTCTCATGTAATTTTTATTTACTACTGTCTGCAGGTGGGGAAGCTGTAGTCTACAACTACACAATTATCTTATTTTTCTATCATGCGTGGCCATACTCTGTTACATCAATGGCAACTGCTCAATTTCTTTTTCACCCTGACTACTACAACAAGGCAGATGATAATGATATCTGATCCAAATGATCATTGATTATATATGGGACGACAATCTTGAGGTACTTTTGATTGATTATGCCATGCAGCCGATAGGCCACCCATGTCAGGCTGACATAGTCAAAAATAAATGACATAGGTAGGGAGTGGGCCTCGGAGTCGGAGGGAGGCACTTGATACCATACATACACAATATATATGCTGTGCTTGCAAACTACTGGGAGTCAAGGGAGTATTCAAAAAATTCAACCTTGAATCAAAAACCTTGCAAAAAAACAGTCCTGTTGTTTCTTGTCTCAGCGATTTTTCCATTTATAAATCATTGCATTGCTCTTCTAGCCTTATATTTTTTTAAATTCTAATCTTCTATTCTCCTTGGCTTCGCTACTCTGGTATTTTTCTTTTACATTCTCTTCAAACACTCTTCATCCAGTGACAGTCTCCACCTATGCTACGATGATTGAATACCATCCAGGCATCCAAAGTAAACATTGCTATCATTCTTCTTAATCTCTCAACAAACCTTAGTTTCACCAACAACATACATTGTTTTTTTTTTTAAACCACCACCCATGCGTCCTTCCTTGCTTGCCTTCGAGTGTGACCCATTAAACCCCCAGGAGGATTATTCCTATCACCCATACAGTTTCTCCCACCCAGGCAGGCATCTTTTCTTTCACCTTCCACCCATCCTTCACCACCCGTGCATCCGATTCCTATCAGCCACCTATGCATCCCATGCATCCGTCTCTGCCAGTCATATATTACATCTCGCCCGTCCTTTCTCCTTCCATCCTTCTTTCCCTTTTCGTTCAACCCATCCATCAAGGTCGTCTGACTCTTAGTCTTCTCCATAAAACTTTCCCAGCTGAGTTGAAGTCAGATAGAAGAGGCCATTAGTTACTCAACTCCCACCGCTAATGCTATTGCTAATGCTAAGTAAAGGGTGTCTTCTTCTTCAACTGTTGTTCACAACAACTTAGTCTCTCTCAACATACAGTGTACACCCTTGCAGCGAGTGTGTAACTATTGTCAATAAGTAAGGAATATAAGTATAACTTACCACCGCCCGCCACTGCTGCTGGCTCAACCACCCCTGCGGCAGCTGCCGCATCCACTGCTCCCTCCTGGCTGGCGTCGCCTGCCCCGCCGCTGGCCCCGGCACTGGTGGTCGGTACGCCTAGAAAAAACATTACACGTTTTTTAGATGACATATACACCTCCCCTATTTATTCTTTTTCACTAGCAAGATTGAAAATAGTTAATACAATACATACATACACCACATACATCACTAGTACAAATCGGGTACTAGTCTACTAGACAGAGTAGAGTAGACAGTACTAGTATGTCCTCTCCGATCAAAAATAGTAAAATATCTGGTTGGGCATTTTGTTGGTGGCAATTGTCGAAAAGCCTCTCAAGATTAAGAAGAGGACCACACAAAGGACTGGACTCAGTGGCTAGAGCTATTGGTGAATCTGAGTTTTAAAACTTTTTAAAAATAAAGAGTGGCCAACTGGGCAAGCTAGAGACAGACTAATAGTAGTAGTACAGAGTCAGAGACAGTTAGAGGCAGGGATAACAAGAATTTAGAAACAGATAGATCAAAGAAGATTTGGTAAAAAATAGAATTAGTAAACGGAAATAATAGTTCGGAAAAAACTAAGGTGCAGTAAAAGTTAGGGAAATATCATTATTAATATTTAACAACAGAAGGACTTATTGGGGCCAGCAGCAGAGCCCTCGGTAGAGGAGCGTTCCTGGCCCTGGGAGGTATCTCCAGCTCAAATCTGAGCCTCAGACCCCATCGTCTTCTTGCCCCTGGGTGCTGATCAAGTAAGATATAATAAAGAAAGAGACAAACATTGATGATTGGTGTGAAACAAATAAGATATTATAAAAAACGCTCTAGAAACATTTTTAGAAACAACAATTGCAATAACATTGACCTAACTTATCTGATTGACTAGTATTATCGCGGGATTCGCGGACCGTCTAGTTATTATTTATTAATTCAGTGTTCCATTCTGATCCCAGAATCCTAAATCTAAGCACCACCTGACCTAGCACACCTATTCCAAAGACATAGGAAATGAATTGCCAAAAATATATTTGCTTCTTCTAAGTTTCAATCTCATTCGAATTCATCAATAAATCAATCCCCTTTGATGGGCCAATTGTTCACTAAGTCTGCATTTCCATTTATTTTAGTCCTCAAAAATGCATAGGTGGACGCATGCATAAATTTGCATACACCAAATTGTTGGATGGTTGCTGCTGATGTGCTGATGACTTAGGTGCTATATTACTCACTCACTAACAAACTACAAAAGGTTCTACTAAGGACTGGAGTCAGCACTCAGCAGCACGTGAATGACGTGATGGAGGATGCATCACGCAGACCGCTAAAAAATTACCAACTAACACTAAGTAACTAAACTACCTATCAATCCACCACTATCTTAGTGACAGGAGTACAAAGGAAAGGATTGGAGTCTCTCTAGCATTACCTAACTTAAGTTCTCTAAACTCTCTTACATAATGATCAGCCCAAGCAAGCGCAAAGTTGCAAACAAGTATGATTAGTAGCGCCAAGCACCTGTCTAGTGTCTAGAAGGATAACAATCACATAAGATTTTTAAACGTAACTTACCAGCATGTAAGCAGCAGCATTCTTGCTATTTGGGAAAAAAAATATCCGCAATAACACAGAACAGAACACACAATAGTAATGAATTAGCTACTCACCAAGCCCCACGACCACAACACCTAGCAGGTCCAGCAGGTCCTGCTCCCTGTCCAAGATGTCTGACCAACAGTGACTCAGCTGGTTATGGGTACACCGGACCACAGAGCAGCGAAACAATGCTCAGCGCACCCTCGCCCACCCGCGGTGATGCTCCTGGGTAGCGTAACCGGAGCCGGGCCTGTCGCCTGCTGCCAAGGTTAAGGGGATGTGGCACTGTACAAAAAAAACAAGGGCGGCCACCTCCGCCTTGGTGAAAAGGGCCCGGGGCTGCACCCCTTCCAGGCGCAGTCTGCCGCAAGGAAGGCGGCTATTGGGTGCAGGCGCCTTCCCCTTACTAGAGCCGGTAGAGTTAGCCTTAGCCATTGTTCTGGGTGGGTGGGGGGCAGAAAATAAAATGTAGGAGTAAAAAATAAAGTCAGGACAAAAAGTATGAAAGTAAAAATGCAAGTAATATAAAACAGTAGAAAAAAGTCAAAAAACGCAGTAAAAGTAGAAATAAAACGCAAAATATACACTTAGGGAGAGAGGAATAGATAATAAATAAGAAAGATCAGAAAAACAGTGTAAAAAACAAAGGATTGAAAAGATTAGAGAGGGATGAAAAACAGGCCCCAGAACCATGCAAAGACTAGGAAAACAAGATGGCTGCGCCCATTGGCACCCGCGTGGTGAAGTTTGAGCTATATTTCCGCCCGAACACGCAATCCGCTTTACCAAACGTCAAAAACATCTCGCGAGCATATGCGAGCATGCGGAACAAGCAACTCCGCATGCTCGCGTAACTCTGCGTAGCGTTGCAGAGTTTTTTGCGGCTTCGCGTAGCCTCACGTAGTGCGGCTACGTGATCTGAGCCCGGGGTTATTCTTGAGCCCTGTGTCCCTTCTATGAATAATCCTCTTTTTCCAGTTTAGAAACCTGACAGTTCTTATTGCATAGTCTTGTATTACAGACATTTGAATAGTCATACACGCACCTTTGCAGTGCAGAACACTCACAGTATGGCCCTGATTAACAATATCGTCTGTAAAAAGTTTAAAACTATGCTAGACATTTCTAATCAGCGTTTTAGTCACAACTTGGATCCAGAGAGCCGTGATTTGTCCGCATTTACTGCCCTCAGTTTCCAGAGACAATACACTTGTTTACACATGGGATATCAGAATAGCCCCGGTGTTTTTGCAGCAAGTATCGTGTCCCTTTTGCATGATATTGATCCTGACGCTTTCTCCTATGTCAATGACATATACCTTCCCGATGATGAATTTAATCCCCATTTGGCGAGAATGGATCACATTATTACGCGATTCGCGGAACTTGGTTACAAGTTCAATTTTGTCAAGTCTCACATTGCGTTCCTTGCCGTCTTTTTTCTTTGTTATGAAACAACCCATGAGGAAAGAGGTTTGGCTCCCCATTTTTGGAGAAGTGTGCGCAATTGCAACCACCTTCTACCCTCAAAAAAGTGCAGTCTCTGCTTGTTTTTTTAAATTTCAGCAGGACTTGCATACCTGAGAACGCTCAGCGAATTAAATCTCTTTAAGCTTTGATACACCAGACTTTTTCTGCTTCCTCTTGGCTTCCAGAACATACTGCAGTCTTACGCGACTTACAGTCTGATCTACTTGCTACGCAGTTCTTACAGCCCAGGCTTAACACCACTAATTTGGTTACCCGGATAGTTCCGGGTGCAATTAGTTTTTACTTATGTCACGTTCAAAGAGGGTGACACTGTTCCTATTGCTTATAAATCGCATCTTTCCACTCCTGCTGAGATGCATTTTTCATCTACTGAAATTTTTTTGATGCCGTGCAGATGGCCATCCTTAACCCGTTTGCTGCGTGCGTCGGCCAACGGCCGTCGCGAGCACTACCTCGGTAGTGCTGCGCACGTCCGTTGGTCAACGCGGCCCCGCCCGTTTAATAGAACGTTCCGCACTGGCGCGGAACGTTTGGAGCAGCAAACGGGTTAAAGAACAGCCTCTCGCTCAAGGTAAACACATCTTTGTCATTTCACCTGTGCCTGCCTTACAGGCGTGTTACAGCAAACAAATGATGGACGGAATGCTGACAATGCAAACATTCTCCCCCAGTCAAAAGATCTGGGTTAAATCCATCGTTCTTTTGCCCACTAAGCCACCCCAGTTTGGACCCAGCCATATGCAAATCAGTCTTGACCCTGTGCCCCATGGGAACAGTCCAGACCGAACTGCCAGGCCAGGTCCTCCCTGGACCGGAAACAAGCATCCTGGGACCGGTTTCAGGGTATGTCACCCTTCTTCAGCCAGGCTAGCTTGAATCCAGTGGCACAGTGAGCAAGGGACCCACATCTGGGCATACCCATCCCACTTAGGGCGAAAAGTGTTACAGCAAACAAATGATGGACGGAATGCTGACAATGCAAACATTTTCCCCCAGTCAAAAGATCTGGGTTAAATCCATCGTTCTTTTGCCCACTACGCCACCCCAGTTTGGACCCAGCCATATGCAAATCAGTCTTGACCCTGTGCCCCATGGGAACAGTCCAGACCGAACTGCCAGGCCAGGTCCTCCCTGGACCGGAAACAAGCATCCTGGGATCGGTTTCAGGGTATGTCACCCTTCTTCAGCAAGGCTAGCTTGAATCCAGTGGCACAGTGAGCAAGGGACCCACGTCTGGGCATACCCATCCCACTTAGGGCGAAAAGTGTTACAGCAAACAAATGATGGACGGAATGCTGACAATGCAAACATTCTCCCCCAGTCGAAAGATCTGGGTTAAATCCATTGTTCTTTTGCCCACTACGCCACCCCAGTTTGGACCCAGCCATATGCAAATCAGTCTTGACCCTGTGCCCCATGGGAACAGTCCAGACCGAACTGCCAGGCCAGGTCCTCCTTGGACCGGAAACAAGCATCCTGGGACCGGTTTCAGGGTATGTCACACTTCTTCAGCCAGGCTAGCTTGAATCCAGTGGCACTGTGAGCAAGGGACCCACGTCTGGGCATACCCATCCCACTTAGGGTGAAAAGTGTTACAGCAAACAAATGATGGACGGAATGCTGACAATGCAAACATTCTCCCCCAGTCAAAAGATCTGGGTTAAATCCATCGTTCTTTTGCCCACTACGCCACCCCAGTTTGGACCCAGCCATATGCAAATCAGTCTTGACCCTGTGCCCCATGGGAACAGTCCAGACCGAACTGCCAGGCCAGGCCCTCCCTGGACCGGAAACAAGCATCCTGGGACCAGTTTCAGGGTATGTCACCCTTCTTCAGCCAGCCTAGCTTGAATCCAGTGGCACAGTGAGCAAGGGACCCACGTCTGGGCATACCCATCCCACTTAGGGCGAAAAGTGTTACAGCAAACAAATGATGGACGGAATGCTGACAATGCAAACATTCTCCCCAGTCAAAAGATCTGGGTTAAATCCATCATACTTTTGCCCACTACGCCACCCCAGTTTGGACCCAGCCATATGCAAATCAGTCTTGACCCTGTGCCCCATGGGAACAGTCCAGACCGAACTGCCAGACCAGGTCCTCCCTGGACCGGAAACAAGCATCCTGGGACCGGTTTCAGGGTATGTCACCCTTCTTCAGCCAGGCTAGCTTGAATCCAGTGGCACAGTGAGCAAGGGTCCCATGTCTGGGCATACCCATTACACTTAGGGCAAAAGTGTTACAGCAAACAAATGATGGATGGACTGCTGACAATGCAAACATTCTCCCCCAGTCAAAAGTTCTGGGTTAAATCCATCGTTCTTTTGCCCACTACGCCACCCCAGTTTGGACCCAGCCATATGTAAATCAGTCTTGATAGTAAAAAAGAATGATGGATTTAACCCAGATCCTTGTGACTGGGGGTGAATGTTTGCATTGTCCAGCATTCCGTCCATCAATTGTTTCTTTTGCATATGTCGCCCTAAGTGGGAAGGGTATGCCCAGACGTGGGTCCCGTGCTCACTACACCACTGGATTCAAGCTAGCCTGGCTGATGAAGGGTGATGCCCTGAAACCAGTCCCAGGATGCTTGTTTCCGGTCCAGGGAGGATCTGGCTTGGCAGTTCCGGATGGACTGTTCCCACAAGGAACAGGGTCAAGACTGATTTGCATATGGCTGGGTCCAAACTGGGGTGGTGTGGTGAGCAAAAGAATGATGGATTTAACCCAGATCCTTGTGACTGGGGGTGAATGTTTGCATTGTCCAGCATTCCGTCCATCAATTGTTTCTTTTACAGGCGGTCACAAAAGCTAGCGTTGCCAATTCTAAAGCCCTTCATCCATGTTGGATTCAATAGGCTACGTCTTTGATGTCTGTTGATGTTTCCTTTGTTTTTGACCCTTCACTACAAACACAAGAGTTTCTTCAATAAGAACTTGTTCATCCTCTGCCTTCTACACTGCTTCCTCTTGATCAGTATATATGTATTATTTACACTGATGGTTTGGCACAACCAGCCATTGGTTCTAACTAGACTTATTCTGCAGCTTGTGCTATAGTAGTAGGCAGTATGATCGATGGAGTTTTCCACTACACTTTGATTCATACTTAGTCTCTAGGTGACTGTATGGCACAGTTGGCCAATCTGAAAGCGCTGCTTTTGGCTCTCGAGCATTCTGATCCTGAATCGCTCACCCTAGTGGTATGTGATTCTTTTTACTGTGTACAATCATACAATGACAATTTACACTATTGGAATCAAAATGACTTTCGGGAGTCAAAAGGCAGCATGATAAAACATAAAATGCTGTGGGTAAATGTGGCTAATCTTAAACATCGCCTACCACTTACACATGTTGTACATACATTGGGCCATCAATTGCGGGAGCGCACGCTGTTGGTAATTCGATGGCTGATGAAGCAGCAAAATCTGCAGTGGCCACGAAAAGAGTAGCCACAATTATGCTTTCTATGACTAAAATTGATGATGACATTTTGGCTGCTATAGCCGCATGTTGGGAGGTAACAGCTTTTCCTCAAGGTTTTCCTTCTAAATATTAACCCTGGGTGTAAAACTCTGCTCTGCTTGCGGAGTTTGCGGAGTTTTGGCAACTCCACGTTCCGCATAGAATGCGGAGTTGCCAAAAAACTCCACACTCTGCAACAGAGTTTTTTTGTGTTGGCGCACCCGAAATGCGTTTTCGTGGGAGCGACTTACCAGGTGCCTGCCATCGGCAATGAGATTTTCCAAGACGTTCGCAAGCACCATGAGATTTGCTAGGTGGCCGCATGGTCCTGCGAGAATTTGCGTTGCCAACACGTCATTTGAGCGCCCCAGTGGACTGCCGGCACGGGTTTGTGAAGAATGTGATCCTGAACGTGCAGGATCTACCATGACTGCAATCTGGAGAAGGTTCTCTCAACGAGCAGCATCAAATCCTTCTCGAAATGATGCTTTGTAGTAAAAAAAACTCCTCAAATTGACATTTGGCTTTACTTTTTTGTGTAAGGAGTCCTTTTTGTTTTTTTACCTTTTTTTTTCAAGAGGAAGGAAGTGCCCCAGAGCCTCCAACTTCCTGTTCCTGTCTAGCAGGCTCCTCCCAGTGCTTTGTCCATCTCCTGGTCACTTTTCATTTGGATTTGGAGCTGGACAGATCACTGTTTGTGTCTGCTGCATAATATATCATTGGATTTGAGGACTTTGAATTTGAAATTTCACAAGTAAGTTGGAAAACTGGTGTTGTTTGTTAGATTGGGGCCATGCACCTAGATGTATTTGTACTTTTCATCGTTTTTTAAAAATGTATTGTGGTGGGTAGCCTGTAGTTTCAGTAGGGGGCTATTTGTTTCTCTGTAAGTAATTTATCTTCTTTTATAAAGGAAACATGTTGCACAGTTCACTACATTTTAAAATCAATTAGCAATATTTATTTAATAAACTATGTAGCCCAGTAGTCTGCCAATAGGCCTTTCTCAGCCAGTAGGCTCAGAGCTACTCATGGGTGCATGAAACAACAACTGTTTCTGTGGTGTCTGTTGAAATAAAACATCATTTAGGGCATGGATGTCATTGTATTGAAATACAAAATGTGTTTTTTGTGGTATTTCACTTTTGTTTTCATGAGATGTGTTGTTTAGCATGCCTCCTTTGTCTGGCCAGTGTGTGAGTGTGTTTGTAATAGTAGGCCCCAGCATTTGCCTTGGCTCCCCATGTGGCATGGGGCCATTTTGTAAAGTCTTTGTCCATAGGCCTGCTTGCGTTCATTTTTTTCCAGGCCTCCTGCTTGTTGTTGTGACCATGTGGCTGGTGGTCATTCTGTGGAGGCAGTCAGTGTGCTTTTTTTGCCATAGGCCTGCATGTCTTCCCTTTGTTCCTCTTGACTTATTGCTTCTTGTTGTGGTGGCCTGGCCATGCGGCTGGCAGCCATTTTGTGAAAGCAGCCAGTGTGATTTTGCCATAGGCCTGCATTTTATTCCCTTTGTAGGCTTATTGCTTCTTGTAGGGGCCTGGCCATGTGGCTGGCGGCCATTTCGTGATGGCAGCCAGTGTGTTTTTGCCATAGGCCTGCATTGTCTTCCCTTTGTAGGCTTATTATTGCTTCTTGTTGTGGCCTGGCCATGTGACTGGCAGCCATTTTGTGAAGGCAGCCAGTGTGCTTCTTCCTTAGGCCTGCATGCCTTCTTTGTGGTGGCTATGTCTTCTTGCTGGTTGTTGTTTTGCATGCAATTTTTTCTTCTTTTATTCAGCAAAAATGTAGCACAGTTCACTACATTTTCACCATGTTTTTAATAAATTTGCAATATTGATTTGATTTGATTCACTCTGTGGCCTAGTCTGCTGATGGGTTTTCCAGCCAATAGACCCAGAGTTACTCATGGGTACATGAAACAACTGTTTCTGTGGTGTCTGTTGAATTTTAACATCATTTTGGCCATGGATGGCATTGGATTAAAATACAAAACATGTTTTTTGTGTGTGGAATTTCATTTTTTTTCATGCGTGTTAAATTAATTAAATGCCTTTGTTGGATATGTGTGGTTGAAACTTGCACACCTTTTTAGCCCTGTGGATTTTTGTTTTTGGCATTGTTGCATTAAAGATGTGTTGTTTAGCAAGCATGCCTCCTTTGTCTGGCCATGTGTGAGTGTGTTTGCAAGTAGGCCAGCAATGCATTTGCTTTGGTTCCCCAGGGCCATGCGGCGGGGCCCATTTTGTAAAGTCTGTGTCCTCCTTAGGGCTGATGGTGTTCATTGTTTTCCAGTCCTCCTGCTTGTTGTTGTTGTGATGTGACCATGTGGCTGGTGGCCATTTTGTGAAGGCAGTCAGTGTGCTTTTGCCATAGGTCTGCATGTTTCCCTTTGTTCCCCTTGGCTTATTGCTTCTTGTTGTGGCCTGGCCATGTGGCTGGCAGCCATTTTGTGTGCTCAGCCCGTGTGCCCCTTTGCCATATGCTTGCATGGATGGTTGATCAATGAGATAATCAGCTTAATAAATTAATAATTAAACGCTTGAGGGTAATTTTTATTTTGTACTTCTTTATAATTATTTCTTTATTTTAATTTCTTTTTTAATGTTTATGTTTTAATATTTCCAATTTGTTTAATTTTTTCTTTTTGTATATATATATTTTTTAATGTTTCAATTTTTTTCTAAATTTTTTAAAATTCCGTTTAAAATTTTTTTTTTCCCACTTTTAAAGTAACATGATTTGGCTTCAATCAACCATTAACATTAACCCGATGTTTTCTATATGATGTGTACAACAGTATTCATTGTCTAGGGATTGTTCCATTCCATTGTCAGTTGTCAGATGCTGCTCCCTGAGTGCTGCATCCCCGCCACGTGATGCACATTGCCAAATTGTTACATTTGTATTTTTGTTGTTTTTCTTCTTCTTTCCTATCCTACCTTAGTGTGCTGTACTGTACAGTACACCATGAAAGCCCTTGTTGTTGTCAAACTCTCACTAATGGTTACACTGTATTGTTAATTTTTTTAATAACTGAGGTTACACTAACAAGTGTGACCACACACTAAATTATACATTATAATATTTGTTTGTGCTAGAAATTATTGAACTACAACAATGCCACATTTCACTGATGTTCTTCTTGCTACTTTGCTTTTAGGTGCACAAGAGGAGGAGACAACATCACCCATTGTACTGCCAGACAGAAGGCTTGCACCCTGTGCAGGACTTCACGTGACATGTGACTACAGACATCTCTTCAACTTGTGAATCTAAAACAAGTGCCGCTGCATGCTAACTGACTGCTTCAAATGGCCCAAAAGAAAGGCACCCGTCCCAAGAAAGTCAAAGTTGTCAGTAAGGAGAAGAAAGCACTGCCACCACCGGTATGCCGCCCAGTACCTTGCTTGGGAAGCCAAAACGTTTGCCTACAGCAGCGGTGTCTGGGGAGCAAGCTGGGAACAGCACCCACGCATCAGTGGACCCTCCCCACTAGCCGAGGCCCAAGCCCATGTCTGTCGCTGAGGCAGCCAGTCTAATCATGACAACACCAAAGAGCAGTGACGCCGAAATTGACTTATCGTTATTGCAAAGTAGTACCCAATCAATGCAGGAAACTCAGATAAGTGGGCAGCAACAGCCGCAAACACCATCAATAGTAGTAGTTCCTCCTGAAATAGGGGCAGTTCATGAGATCGAGCTTCCTGCTGAGGAAGAAGTGCAAGCCACTCTTTCAGAAGATCCAAAGGCTTCCAGATCCCCAGCAAGGAAAAAGAGGGTTAGTCCATCAACTTCTACTCCAAGTCCCGCCTCAGTCTGAGAGTGAGAAACGCCACGCCCAAGAGACAAGGCTATGGAAAAGGAAGGTTCCGGAAAGCCTTAGAGTTATGGAGGTAGATGTAGAAGAGGAGGATGATAACGAGCCAGTCATCATGGACGTTAGCCCCGCCCCAGTGGAACCGACATTACCCCATCCCAAATTGCTGTGAGGAATGTGGCACCACAGATACCACCAACACAGATACCACCAACTCCACCTGCCATATTTACAAAGTCCTGGCAACGACCTATATCCACCACAACCACCTCAGTAGAAGTAGGTACTACAGAGAGTCAAACATCACACCCACCTACCAGTTCATCCGACATTGCAAGTGGCACCAGCAGCATCAGAAAGTTGACCTCCCCGGTTTGGGACTTCTTTTCGGTTAGCCAGAAGGAGGTGAACATTGCTAAATGCTCCATTAGTGGAGTAGGTGTTAGTCGGGATAATCTTGGTACAAACTATGGTACTGGAGGCCAAACAACCCATCTGAGAAAACACCACTTGATCCAGTGGGAGGCGCACCTTAGCAGCCAAAAAACTGCAAGTGTTGTTGGTTGAGGGGATGAAGATCTGATCACGGTGGAAGGTGAAAAAGAGGGAGACATTTTCCCTGGTACACAAAGCAGCCCTGTCCCCAGCAGTGCAGTGGTACCGCCCACATCATCATGAGCAACATCGCAATGGTATAAGAGTCAGGTCGAGACACCAAGGGGCCAAGGTAAGAGAGTAACACAATGAAAAACGCACATTGAGCCCACAATATCTGGTCTGAAGAAGTCACCTGCATCAGTGGCACCAGAAAAGAAAAAAATCCAGGCTACCATTCTCAGCATCTTTAGGCCGGAGGGGCAGTACCAACGCAACCACCCAACTGCATGTTTGTACAAAGCGAAGCGGGCTAAAATGTTAGCGCTGGACCGCCTCCCTTTTTCTTTTATGGAAGGGGTGGGTTTTCAAATGTATATATAACCCTTTTCAATGGTCTTAGGTCGACACGTTTCTGCCTTAAGTCGTCCCCAAACAGGGATCCTAGGCATTCATCAGGACCAAACAGTTATGTCTTTATAGTCACTATGTATAACATGAAAAAACATAAATAATTAAATCAAATTCTATACTAGCCCATCAGGAAGGCCAGACATGCGATGGTCCATGTATATTCGGGGTCCACCGTCTTTCTAATAGGGTGGATGCTGTGGTCCACCTTCGTGCCACTGGATACATCCAGAAACACCCAACTCAGTGTATCGGTGCTTTGATGAATAGATGTCCTTCGCCGGGACATCCATTTAGCAAAGCACTGACACACTGAGATGTTGTCAACTACAAAACTTGGATAGCTGCGCAAGCCAGTCAGCTAGAAAAAGAACAGCCTGGAGTTAGAAGCCTGCTCCTCCAGGGCACAGCAAGTACTGCAGGGCAGCCTTCAAGTTCAGAGCCTGAGGGCAGTATGGTTGGCTCACAGCAGCCAAAACCACCAACAGCAAGAACACCATCAACAACAAGAACAGGAGCACCAGCCCCAAAATCGGCAAAGGAATTGTTTCTACTAGCAGGGCTTAAGTCCAGTGCTAAGGCAAAGGGAAAAGAGGCTGAGCAAGGCGGAGCACCCATGACAATTGAGCGGATGGTCTTCTTTGATCAAAGCCCATTGCTGTATTGGTATGGGAAGAGGCGCCAATGGCCAGTGCTCAGCAGGCTGGAGATAAACTATCTGGCTTGCCCTGTGACCCGTGTCTCTGCTGAGCGTGTTTTCAGTGCTGCTGGTGCTGTTCTGACAGTGAGAAGGACCAGACTCTTGCCCCAAAACATGGAGAGAATAACCATGAACAAAATGAATCAGCACTTTATACCACCGGATTACACCATACCTGAAGTATCACAGAAGGAAGATGACGGAGACTCAAGTCATGGAAGTAGTATGCTAGATGACCTACTTCTGGGAGAACCACCAGAGTTTGAGGACAAGCTCAACACCCCTGACTACTAGGCTTTTCTAGTTTCTTTCTTTCTTTGACACCAAAATAAACCCAAAAAATATATAGCTAAGGAACATTATTTACTTTATTATATTTGTGTATGTCTGGTTGACCAATCCATCACCACTGTCTTACTCTTAGACACAAGTTATTGCTAGATTGGAGTTGCAACTGTGTGCAGTGAAGAAGTCCTGATTCGCCCTAAGACCATTTCCCTCAAGCCAGACATTGGCTGATGAACACAAACAAATGTGTGCCTGCCTCTGCCTTTAACCATGGGCCCTGGCTATCTATCTATCCTTTCCGCCTAGCCTAGAGGGACTGCCTCACATGTGACATTATTATATAATTCGATTTACAGTGAAGAAATGGATGATCTGCATTCTGCAATGTGCAACCAATCGGTCACAGTGAGCACACCGGACGAACAGATAAATGATCATGCATTGCACGCTGAGTGATTGTTGTTTGTTGTGATGCCAACTTGTTGTCAATGATGATATGTCATCATCCACATGTTTCTGTCAACTTGAGTTGAGACTTGAGAAGAAGAGATGATTCATGTGGTGGCAGGCAGTGTGAGACTGGGAGTTTGTTTGTTACGCTTAATGCGTTAGTGATGATGATTGAGATTCAAAATGTTGTGCTATGCCTACAGACGGCTGATCAATAATTTTCCCCTGAATAATGGGTCCACTCCACACTGTTCACACTGCTTTTTTATATTGTTTTATGCTTAGTTATACTCCTCAAAGACTTAGACCCAACCAGTCATTTAGTTAATGCAAAGCTTGCAAACACAAATCTAGTCTAGTCTAGTCTACTCTACGCACAAAAAGTGACTCAGTCAAGTCAATCTTTCCCTTCTTATTGTTCGATAAAAAAATTGTACTACTACAGGCCGATCCATTGCATTTTGAGTCGGGACTCACTCGGGACACTGTTGGTACGGAGTTGAACACCATACTGGGAGTCGGAGTCAGACTCCCGAGGATCAGATATAATGGAATGACTCCGGGCGTGGAGTGACTACTTCGAGAACTGCCACCAGAAGAAGATGGAAGTTTTCAAATTCACTGAAACCAACCGATTTGGATGATGATGACGTTGAAGTGGCCTAAAGGTAAACAACAACACCAGACCTACACATGTCTGTGTATTCGTGGTGGTGAGTGTGGTGTGACTGACTGATAGCGGTGCAGTGATTTTTTTACTTAGTTGGGAAAATGCTAATTTGCTGTGTGTGTCTGTGCTCAGTGATGTTTGGATTAAATTCACAGCTAAGTGGAGGTTGGGTGGGGAGCCTGTTGTTGGAGGGAACTGCTTGAAACAGACATTTATCCATGCTGCCTCTGAAAGTCTTCTTTTTGCACTCCTTTATGCAGTTTAACTTTTCCCCTTCATTTTTGACTATCATTTTTTTCCATCTACAGGCCCTTACCCTGTGCCATATGGGGAAAACAACTTACACTTACCTTACCAAACTGCAACCACAGGCACCCAAGATTAACGGACAGTCCAAGAGAAATGCAGAGATGCAACTCCCAATTTGGCAATACATTATCATTCTTTCTCTTCAATCATTATAACTGTGTGTGTTGTTTATATTTGTTTACTTGACTCCTACAGATATTTTAATTTTATTTAATATCTTTCAAAGCCCTCCACTAGAACATAATGTAACTTGGGTCTCTCTGGGGGCAGACGGAAACTTTGATTTACCTGTACTAGTCTAGTACTCATCATCATGTATGCATTTCCTTTCCCTCCCATAACAGTTTTATGATGGTCGGCCGCCAAGATGAATGTGTTGTCCTTGTGTAGTAGTGTTTGTTTTTGTCAAACATTTCCCTTAAATTGCCCTTTCCATACATTCATCGAACCCCTAACCCCCTTCCCTCAAGCTGTGTGATTTACTGAGGTGTGACTAAATTACATTTACACCATTAATTGATCATACACTTGGTGGGGTGGATGTGGTGAAAGAAACACCAACTCAAGGGCAGGCAGGGCGAGGATCTTCTTCTGCTCTAAGTATAGCCCACACTGGCAATATTATATATATTAGATTGCCCACCCATGCACAGACAGTATTCAATATTCAATTTTTTTCAGAGAAACAGAATCCATCATAATTGCCAGCATCATCATCCTTCCAGCACTAAAGGTTACTCTTGTCCTCTCCAGTTCATAGCTCGAGTCGACTTCATTTTGTAACTTGAACTAGCCCACCATTCTGATTATTTTTTATTTTACTTTACAATTGCTTATCATGTTTTCACGTTTGGCAGTCTTCTTCTTGTGTACTAAAACTAGTCATACTTTACTCAGTCTAGTCTCCCTCAGGTGACTGTCTCATTTTTTTTGCAAAACTTGCATATAAAACGGCATTAACTCAGATTGTCAATTTAATTAGTTACCTGCGATGAATATTCCTCATCCTACAGTTTGAGTTCTGCTAGTAAGGTGTGGAATCTCACTGCAGAATCTGGTGCTTTCACTAGTATTCGACTAGTCCGCTAGCATACTGCTACTGTCTACTACTACCACCACCACGGCACCTTGGGAAACCATCAGCATACAGCCATCACTTCGCCTAATCACAGGTAAGAGAAGAACTGTGGGGGATTCATTCAAGATGCAATAATCTATATACTATGGAAATTAATTCACACACCCACACCCCTTCCGAGTCCATAGGAGTTAATATACTTGCAGACTGCATAGACTAGGAAGAGAGACTGACAGTAGGAGGACAAGTGAGGGTACCGCATCTATCTGTTGGTGTGTTACACTATCAGCAGATTTCAAAAACTGACTGCGGCCCTGTAGCAAAGGAAACAGTGCGAAGTAAAAAAATAACTCCTCCCCAAAAAAGTTTTCATCATATGAAAAACTACAAATGTATTCCCCTAACAAATATAAACTAGAAGGAAAGAAACCATCAACACCTTGTTAATATTTAATTTTTGTATTCCATTTTTAATATTTAATTTTTGTATTCCTATGTTGGATGTAATTGTTTTTATGCACTGCCTTGAGTACTTGACCTGTTCCCGTACTCCTGTTGTTGAGTACCATTTTTAATATTTCACTATACCTGAACCCTCCTTGTTCAATTCCCGTCCTTAATCTACATTCTTCAATATATGTAGTCCAGGCCTCACAATTTTGATGTTCTCTTACTCTGATATTCTCAAATGTTTATTACAATAACTAATCCTGACTTCCCTCAATTTATGTTGTCCAGGCCCTGCAATTTTGATGTTCTCTTACTTTGATATTCTTAACTGTTTATTTTTCTGACGAATCACCCCTCTTATCTCCTATCTTTGACTCTCCTCTCTCCCTAATTATTTACCCTCCAGTATTCATTCCCTTCTCTTGTATCTATATATCCTTCCTCCTCTTTCTTTGTCCCATTGGGCGTCCGAACAATGTCCAGGTTTTGCAATAATTGAATGTTCTCTTATTTTGCTATTCTTAACCACTCATTATTCTATATAATCACCCCTCTTCTCTCCTAGCATTGACTCTCCTCTCTCTCTAATTATTTACCCTCTAGTCTTCACTCCCTTCTTCTTGTATCTATATATCCTTCCTCCTCTTTCTTCCCCCGTCCCATCATGCATCCAAACATGTCCCCCCGAATCCCCTCCTCACTCCCCCTGATCCTGCTCTCTCCAGACATGGCCCCAACTCATGGAACATCTTATACCCGTCTAATCTTTCCAAAAACGCCAAGAAAAATTTCAAACATAAATTACTGATTCGTTACCCTGAAATACTAATAGTGGACACCTACCAGAGCCTGACCTCTCCTATGAAAACAAATGTTATTTTCTACTCCAAACGCCTCACTAAATGGAAAAATACTTTCCTCCTCCACCTTACTATCACCAAATCAAGCAAAATACCGTATGGATTTAAATTGTCAACAATACCATCCCCAGCCTTTCTCGGTGAAATTGACATTTCTATATTCAAAACTGGCAACATTCTTATTCAAGCCTCTGAATACAACCTCAGCATTTTTGATAACCATTTCAGTTCCTTGACATATCAACTCTCACAACTAGCTCTTAACCCTTCATCAACCCAACTGACTGACGCCCATATGTCGCCCCCGCCATCCCGGTTCACGCTCTCCCCCCTACACGTCTCTACCTCACTCACCGTCTTTGACGAGGCCCCAATGCTCTGCGGAGGAACTCCCCCCTCCCCCTAGAATGCTGGATCTCTCCCCTACTCATACCATCGATTGCTACCCTCCTGTCCCTATCCCCTTCCCTGACTCATCCCCTAACTCTTCCACTACTCACTGGCTCCTTCCTGGGACTGTTCCAGTACTCTCCTCCTTGTCCAATCCTTCGTCTTCTACTCCCATTCCTATCATCGATCTTTCCCCTCCTGCCTCTTCCTCCTTGCCTGTCTTCCCCCTTAACTCTCTTCACACTGCCTTACCCCCTCTGGTTATTTCCGCAGCCCTCTCCGCTTTGTCTTATATGTTGATGCCTCCTCTTACCTTTGATGACTCCCCACTGACCCCTCCACATTACCAGAATCTCCCACAAACTCTTCCCCAACTCACATACCTCCACTGGGAACTCCCCCTGTTCTGACCTCTTGTTCTCCTGCTCCAATTCTTACTCTTCCCACCGACCGATCCCCTCCAGGCCCTATTCTCCTTCCTGTCTCTCCCGCTAATCCTACTCCTACTTACTTGCCCTCGCCCCTGAGACATACTACTGTACTCTCCCCTACGCATATCTCTCCCTCTCCTAATAGCATCCTTCCCAATCAATCTGAATTGGTTGATCCCCTCAACCCTCCCTCTCTCTTGTCCTCTCCCACCACCTCTCCTGATTCTATTACCGACCCGTCTTTCTCTTCGCAGAACCCTTTGTTCAATAGCCTTTACACTGTTCAGACTCCCTCCCCCGGACCCACCATCCCTCCGCTCGCTGAACTGCCTTCCCCGGTCAACACTGACCCCCACCTCATCCCCCCTCCTTTCCAGCCGGTTTCTCCCTTAATCCTATAGCACAGACACTAACCAACATAGAATGCAAACTCTCAGCTATGACGAATTAACTTACACGACTTAGATGGGATTACAACGCCCTCAACTCCAAGACCTACCCTAATCTCAATGATTCCTTTTACTCATGCTCCCACAACTTTTCCCAACACACCCGATGGCAAACTATACCCCTTTGCAGTCGAACTCATAGGCCTCTCCATGCTGTTAGCCACCTCTCCACCCTTGACCTTACTAACCTATGTAACTCCTACCTACCTAAGCCTCTGATAACTGATCACCCCCTCCCTTATGCAAGCATCCCAGTGATTGTGGGAATGAACAGAATCCCTTCCTCACCCGTCTCTCCTCGACCTCCAGCGCAACTTACCTCCATCCACTCTCACAAACTTGTCAATGACAAACCTAATCCACTTTCCTGCATGCTTGTTAACTGCAAATCGGCAGTCCGACATGCAACGGAAATATCAGAAACCATCCTCAGCGAGGCTATTGACATCGCCTTCCTTACAGAAACCTGGCTCAATGACAACTCAACGACTATTCTTGACTTACTCACCCCCTCCGGCTACTCCATCATTAGGCAAGATAGACCCGACAGAAAAGGGGGTGGACTAGCTATAATCTACAAAAATAAACTTCAACTCACCCTTCTAAAAAATTCTGATCACTTAACTTTTGAAAACCTTGGTGTTGAACTCACTGTCAAGGGCTCTCCTCCGATCAGACTACATAACATCTACCACCCTCCAGGTGGACCTCATCTCTTCGCAGATGAATTATCTGACCTTCTCACACACTCCTCCCTTTCTGACTCGAAAAATCTCTTTTTAGGAGACTTCAACATCCATTGGAACAACCTTGAGGATCCCACTGTCATGGGCCTCATCAACCTTCTAGAGATGAATGACCTTAAACAACTATGCCACAATCCAACCCATATCAAAGGGGCCACACTCAACACTATCATCTCCAACACTGACTTGGCCTCCCTTTCCAACATCATCCCCATCGACTGGTCTGACCATCACCTCATTCTGTTCAAGAGCTCAGCCTGTGCCCTACTCTCCCCTACAATAAATACCAAACCCATGAAGTGGACCAGAAACCTTAAACAAATCCCCCCCGGTGAACTTGAATCTAAACTCCAAGCCCAACTTCATCTCACCCCCCTCTTCCGAAATGCTAACGGGCTCACTGAACATTTCAACAAGACCATTAGTGACGTCCTGGACCAAATTGCCCCTCTTAAACTTAAACAACTAAGAAAAATTCAATCAAAATCTTGGTTCAATCCTGAACTCAACAATGAAAGACGACAACTTAGACTGGCCGAACGAACATGGAGACTACACCCCTCTCCCTCCCATCTTGCCCTCCTCAGATCTGCTAGATCAACTTATAAGAAGCACATTTTCAATGAAAAGGCAACCTTCTTAGGAGCTCAACTTGATCGTGCCAAAAATAGGCCCAGAGAACTGTTTAACATTGTTAGAAAACAAACTTCCTCTGCTCCTCCAGAGCTTACGGCTTCTACTGAAAGATGTGAGGAAATTGCCAACTTCCTCTCGGACAAAATCGCCAAAATTGACCAATCCTTCCATCTTTCCCAGATCTTGCCCAGCCCCCAATATTCCTTAGACGTTGCCATAGTCAAACCTCCCTTGCCGACTCCGCCCATACCACCCAATCCTACCACTCTCATTCCCATTCCTACTTCTCCCGATGACATCCTTTCCAACTTACAACTGAAAAATAATGCCTCCTGGCACAATTTCCGTCCTATGACTGAGCTAGAAGTCTTTAATATCATTGCTAAATTAAAGCCAACCTCACACACCAAAGACCCTCTCCTTCTAACCTAGTTCACGATCTAAACCACATCATTGCACCTTACTGGACTAATATCATCAATACCTCCCTTGCCACTGGATGTGTCCCCGACTCCCTCCAACTTGGACAAATCACTCCCATCCTTAAAAACCTCACAGCTGACCCCAATGATACTAACAATCTCCGCCCTATCTCTAACCTTCCACTTCTTTCCAAAGCCCTAGAAAAATGTGCATTGCTTCAATTGGACAAACACATAGGCAATTTCAACTTACTTGACGCCTTTCAATCCGGTTTCAGGAAAGGCTGCAGTACAGAAACCGCCATGCTAAACATTGTTGATGACATCCACAGTTCCCTTGACAATGGTGAGACCTGCCTTCTTATCCTCCTCGACCTCTCTGCAGCTTTCGATACAGTTAACCATTCTTCCTTACTTAATTCGCTTAAAGCTCGCTTTGGCCTTAATGGTCTTGTCCTCAAATGGTTTGCTTCTTTCCTCCAACACAGAACACAACAAATCAAAATCAAGGACTGCCTCTCTAACCCAACACCTGTCTCCCTGGGCGTCCCCCAGGGCTCTATTCTCTCCCCCTCTCTCTTCAACGTCTTTATGGAACCCCTTACCCTCATTCTGAAACAAGCTGAAATCAACTATCACCTCTATGCTGATGACACCCAACTCTACTATAAGATTAGATCCCACTCTGATGTACTTCATTTAAACAATTCCCTGAGTAAGATCCAATCCTGGTTCTTCTCCAACCATCTCAAACTGAACCCCAAAAAAACTGAAATCATTCTCTTCTCTCCAAAAAACAACCGGCTCCCCATCCAAAGCTGGATCATGGACCTCAATGCCCTCAATTGTTCACTCTCCTTATCCAACTCGGCTAAATCACTGGGTTTCACTCTTGACAAAAACCTGACTCTTAATGATGACATATAAAACTCAGCTAAAGGAGCTCTTTTCACCCTTCGACACCTCAAGAAAATCAAACCCTTCATTCCACTAGACGACTTCAAATGGGTTGTCCAATCACTAGTCCTCTCTAAACTTGATTATGGTAACGCTATCCTCATCGGAACCCCTAAAGTACACCTAGCCCCACTTAGATCTGTTCTCAACTTAGCGGCCAGGCTCATCACTTACTATAAACGATTTGACCACATCTCTCCGGCCCTTAAAGCCCTAAATTGGCTACCCGTTGAAGGAAGATGTTTCTATAAGACTGCATGCATCACACACAAAGCTCTTCACCAACAAACCCCGGTGTACCTTTCAAATAAACTCAAGAAAGCGGGCCGCTCACTACTGACGAGAAGCACCAATGCGCTCCTCCTTGTCCCCCCACTGGTAAAAAAGAAAACCACCCAATCTCGCTGCTTCTCTGTGAACGCCCCATTCATCTGGAATGCCCTCCCTATGGACCTGCGCTGTAACCCCTCCTACCTCAGCTTTAAAAAAGACCTTAAACATCACCTTCTCAACAAATATTGGGGTCCATAACCATTCCTCTAACCTTGCTTTCTGCTTCCCCTGCATTGGTTATTTCTCTGTTTCTCCTGGTTTCTCACCTCGCTCTCCCTTTTCACATACCACCCTGTTTACTCTGACCCTACCCTCTTTTTTTCCTCCACCTGCCCTCTCCTAAGTTTATACTCTCTTCTCTGCCCTAAACTGTCACACCCAGAATTACTGCTCCCATTAACCTTATTATGAGCTGTACCTGTGTGTTTTTGGTTACCCTGTAAAATTGCTCTCCTCGTTTTGCCTCTACTCATGTAATGTGCTTATTGCCCCACTTTAACTTAATGTGAGATGTACTTGCTTTTTTCTGTTTACCCTGTACAACTGTCTTTCCTTGACTGCTTCTTCTCATGTAAAGCACTCTGATACCCCCGGGTCTAGCCAGCGCTATATAAAACCTTTCAAATAAATAAATAAACCTGACCCACCCCTCTCTGTAACCCCAACCAATGTCCAGTAAAGCAAGTCCATTCCAAACTTAAAATTGTCCATAAAAATCAAATGTCCCCAAAAAATAGTGCACCCAAGTTTTTTCCAAATCCCACATTCCCACCCTCTCTCCAATAGGTCCCACCCAGCAAACAAAAGAGTAAAAAAGGGGCAAGAGAGGTCCATCTGGTGGCAGGCTAGGACTCAGATCTTCCTCTCGAGCTGGTTGAAACGCTCCTCCATCCTGGCCTCCAGGCATGCTATCCTGAGGAGCATGCAGCACTGAAAGGTTAGAAGTGTACAGGGGGAGGGGCAGTGGATGAAGACTTTTGGCAGGTGGCTGCCGGACCACGGTGCTGTACCACCGGAGGCACTGGGGGGCCTGGCTGGGGCCCGGGGCATTGGAGGCTCCTCCTCCTCCTCCTTCTCCAAGGCCACCAGCCGCCGATATTCTGCCCTGATGGCCTCCAGATTCCATTGCCGGTTCTTGGCTGCTATCTCCTGCCTGTTGGATTTGGAAGGAGTAGCTATATCAAGAAAGAAAAAAGACAATTGTAACCAATACTCTTAGCAAAACAGGAACACATAAAATTATATACATAAAATTATAGTGGCACAGTAGCACTAGCAGTACATAGCATCTGTGGTATCCTCGATTCCTCGGCCCCTAAGATTTGGATGTGATTAGAGTTTCAGACACTAGGCACTATGGAGTAGACAAGTATTCTTCTTCTCTCCCTTGTTTAGCTAAATTAATCTTGTAGGCATGCCAGTTCAGCTTGTGCCCTAGACAGACACACTTGTGTTGCAGACTCGCATTACTTTCCTACTGTATGCAGGTGGGGCAGCTGTACTACACAATTATCTCTTTTTCTATTATGGCCATGCTCTGTTAAATCAATGCCAAATGCTCAATTTTACTTTCACCCTGACTACAACAAGGCAGATGATATGATTACTAATATGAATGATGATATATGGCACAATGTCACGTGAGGTGCTACTATTATAACCATGCAGCCGATAGGTCACCCATGGCTGACACTGTCGAAATTACATTGGAAGGGAGGGAGTGGGCCTCGGAGTTGGAGGGAGGTGATTGATGATGGGTGGGTACATATATATGTTGTGCTTGCAAACTACTATGAGTCAAGTGAGTAGTCTGAAATACAACCTCAAACCTTTGAATCAAAAACCTTAAAAAAAAAATTTTTTTTCTTCTTCCAGGGATTTTTCCCTTTATCATTGCATTATTCTTCTAGCATTATTTTTATTCTTCACCCTTGTCTTTGCTACTCAGGCACGGTTTAAGTTTATTTTATATTCTCTTTATCCAGTCTTCACCTATGATTGAATACCATCCAGGCAAACCTTTCCCCAACTTACATTTGCCATTTAACCACACATGCGTCCTTGCTTGCCTTTGAGTTTGACCCATCAAACCCCCCCCCGGCAGGCATCCTTTCTTTTACCTTTCACCCATCCTTCAACCACCTATGCATCCTTTCAGCCACCTATATATGCATCCCGGGCCCCCTTCACCCACGCAGCCTTCTCTGCCAGTCATATATTACATGTCACCCGGCCTTCCTCCTTCCATCCCTCTTTCCCTTTTCTGTCAACCCATCAAGGTCTGACTCTTAGTCTTCTTCATAAAACGTTGAGTTGAAGATAGAAGAGTCCATTAGTTACTCAACTCCCGCTAATGCTAAGTAAAGGGTGTCTTCTTCAACTGTTCACATCTTAGTCTCAACAGTACAGTGTACAGTGTCCACCCTTGCAGCGAGTGTATAAATTCAATTGTCAATAAGCAAGCAGTATGACTTACCACCGCCCGCCACTGCTGCTGGCTCACCCCTTGCAGCTGCCCCATGTGCTCCATGCTGGCTAACGTCGCCGTCCCCACTGGCCCCAGCACAGGTGGTCGGTACTGCTAGAAAAAATATTACACATTTTTTAGATGCCATATACGCCTCCCCCTATTTATTTTTTTCACTAGCCAGATTGAAAATACAATACATACACCACACACATCACTACAATACGGGTACAGAGTAGACAGTATGTCTTATCAAAAATGATAAAATATCCAGTTGGGCATTTTTTTGGTGGCAATTTTTGAAAAGCGTCTCAAGAAGGCAACCTGTAAAGGACTGGAAGTACTGGACTCCTGGCTAGAGCTATTGGTGAATCTGAGTTTTTGAAAATAAAAAGAGTGGCCAACTGGGCGGACAATCAGACATAAGTCTTCTTGGTTGGAAAATGTAATGGTGCCGTCCTCCTCCTCCTCATACTTCCTTCCAGCCATGGTGCACGGTAATCAGTTCACCATCAACTGTTGCTAATAATAATACTAGGCCTAGACGAGAAGACGACACAACTTTGGGGTGTCCAACGTGACTATCATTTACTGATTGAGCATGAGAAAGTAAAAGAAAGCCTTCTCATCTCAACAAACATGCGTTTAATACCTTACTTGGGCATTCAATCTACACAGCAGAGTAGTAGTACTACTAGTAGTAGTAAGGACCAATTGGTTCTCTGAGTCTTACAGTATCACCACTAGGCAGTCCACAAAATATATAAGGGGAGAGGGAAAGCTGACTGAAAAACCATAAGAAAGCAAGCTACAGACAGACTGGTAGAGAGTCAGAGGTAGTTTGAGGTAAAAAAAAAATACAGACACTAGAAATATAAATAACTAAGTTAGTAAATAGGATCATGCAGGGATAACAAGAATTTAGAAACAGATAGATTGAAGAGGATTTGGGAAAAAATAAAATTAGGAAACGGAAATAATAGTTCAAAATAAGGAGCAGTAAAATGTAGGGAAATATATATTAATATTAACAACAGGAGGACTTACTGGGGCCAGCAGAGCCATCAGAAGAGGAGCATTCCTGGGAGGCACCTCCAGCTCCCGAACCCATCTCGGATGACCTCGTCTTGCCCCTGGATGCTGATGATCATGTAAGACATAATTAGAGAGACAAAGAATGATTGGTGTTAAATAAATATTAAATAATCGCTCAAAAAAGGTTTTTTGACGGGAAACTGCAATTGCAATAACGGGAGAAGGGGCAGCTGCTAGCAAATATTACTCTTCGTGCAGGGATCCCTGAGCCGTCAGTCCAACCTGACGATTTCCTCGGCCTCCCTCCCCGTATGTGGAAAGGGGATGGATCAATCACCCGAAGGAGTCCCTGTTTGGGTGGCAACTGAAGGAAGTGACCTGTATAGGGTCACCTGGGTCACTAATGACCACCTCTTAGCCTTCCATACCAAATGAAGAGTCGTCAAACAGTAGAGAATACAAACTAATTACTGTTTATTCATATGCACTCAGAGCGGAGCCCGGTCTACCCAATCGCTAGGAGTGCTGCAGAGGGACTGAAATCAACAAGCATAGAGATACATTATGTACTTTTTCTAACTGGTCTAAAACACGCCCACAGTGGAATTTTTCAGGCAGGTGCAGCTAAACCGTGAAATACAAAAAAAACGGTTTCAGCGGTTCTATCATTTACAAAGTATCTCAATTCCAAGGTCGTCCATTCGGGCCCATCACCAGACTAGTGGGAGAGGGCCTCTATCTAGTAAGGAAGGTATGCGCTAATAGGAACAATGTACTCATTATGGGAACAAGTCTAGCATGGCAGAAACTAAACTTATAGTGGAGCATTTCTCGGAATCAAACTAAATCAGTTTCGAACAGCCTAAAATGGTGCCTACAAAAAATATGGTGCAGCAAATGCTAACTTACATAGGGCAATGCGCAAACGTGAACATTTCTAGTCTGACATGAGATAGGGTCAGGTAGGTACCAACACTGCACCACTACCGGAACAGGGGCAGCTAGGTGCAGAGGTCAAAATCGGACTTCGGCCAATGGGGGGGGGCCTGGAGCCACACTGCTTGCAGGTAGGTAAATTGGTTGCAGGGGCCAGGCTTTCGGGGTTAGGTTAATCACAGGGGGGCCACAAAGCAGCACCAAACATACAGCACCAGCGGCACAGGGGCGGCCAGGTGCATGGTGCAATTTCATCATCGGGCGCCCAATGCGTTTCAATGGGAGGAAGACCAACAACAGCAGAGATAAGTAGAGTCAATGGGAGTCGTAGGGGCACTGTCAGTTCAGCTCACCCAGGCCCAGGGGCTTCGGGTGCAGGGGTGCCTTTCGACAGTGGAGTCTTCTTACCGAAGCAAGTTGCGATCAGTGGAGCCTCTGGATTTACACTGCAGGTGCCGTTGTGTCGTGAAGGGCAGCAGAGGTCAGCCAACGCTGGCAATGAGGTCAGGATCGCTGGGGAGACTTCATTGCACAGGTGAGCCACTCAGAGTTGGGCCATGGGTGTCGGGTGCAGAGTGGACAGGAGACGTGGATCCTCCTGGATCCGGGGGTCCTTGGAGCTTGTTTTTTCTTGGACAGGTCCACAGTCCACAGGAGTTTGGAGTCTTTTTCAAAGTCCTCCCAAGGTTTTCAGATGTCGCTGGCGCAAAGACTTGTCCCAGGTTCGCAGAAGCTGGAGACAGGTCGGTAAGGCTAGGGCTAAGGCAGTCGTAGTCTTAGTCTTCTCTGCAGGGTCGTCTTCTTGCTTCTTAGGTCATCGCAGATCTAGTTTCTAGGGGAGCCACCTAAATACTAAATCTATTAGGCATTTTAAGGGAGTAGCAGGTAGGGCCAATGGGCACCTTACCTGGGGTGACTACACTCTCAATTATGCCACCCTCCTGTGGGAGGGGGCATAGACCTAGCCCTGATTGGAGGGGTCCCCCATCTACAAGATGGTAGAGGCTGAAAGATGTGCTTCACCTCACCTCCCCCACCTGAGGGGTGGAGTTGGCAGAGGTGGCATTCTGAAGTTTTCCTTCCGGTTTTCCTGCCCAAAGTGTCAACAGGGGGCTGCCACCTGCTGCTAGCAGCAGAGGCTGGGGGTTGCATTACAAAGGCAGCAGGCCTCTGAAGATTCCCTCTTTCAGCAGTGGCCCATCCTGGGGGAAGAGATCTGACTCCTCTGCCCAGGATGTGCGTTGTTTCCAGTTCCAGAGATCAGGAGCTCTCTACCTATGGGTCCAGAAACATGTCTGGTGGTGGCTGGCTGCCTAGAGCCAGTCAGAGACCACACCAGGGTTGGCAGGTTTTTGGGGGGCACCTCTGAGGTGCCCTCTGGGTACATGGTACAATAAATTCCACACTGGCATAAGTGTGAATTTATTGAGCGAAGTAGTTTGGTACCAGTGAAGCCATCATGGTGCTGGGGAACTCGATATTTCGAGTTTCCAACCCATGACTTTCTATGGCTTTACTGGCACTTACAATATTAAGGAATGGACCCCAACATTGTAGGGCATATCTGCTCATGCAGATATGCCCTTACCTGTGGAATAGGGCACCCTGCTTTATGGCTTAGGGCTGTGAGGCCTGCTAGAGGGGTGACTTACCTATGCCTTCAGGCAGTGATGGTTGGCATGGCACCCAGGCAGGGTGCCATGTTGACTTTGTCATTTTCTCCCTCACAGGGACATGCAAGCTGCAAGGGCAGTGGCATGGCCCCCGTGAGGTGGGTCCCAGGGGACCCTCTTCTGCTCCCAGGCCCTGAGTGCCCAGGGTACCATTTACCAGGGACTTACAGGGGGTAGAAGTACCAATTGAAGGTTTTTTTTTAGGGAAGGAGCACTGGCACAGGGGACCTGGTTGGCAGGGACCCTGTGCTCTACAATCAAAATCACATCAAAATCAGGGGCTAACCATGCAAAAAGAGGCACTTTCCCACATGACCACTCTCCTCCAAAATGAAAGAGGATGAAACTAAGCTTTCCCTGGAGAGTCTTCATCTTATAAGTGATAGAACCTGGAAAGGCAACCTGCATTGGCAGGTCTGTGTTCCACTGTGAAATCCATTCCCTGTAGGAATATGGACCACCTTAGCAGTTTGGGATTTTCACCTTTCATCTGTTGTAACTACCTGAGAGGCCTGTGGTCTGTCTGAACTAGGAAGTCAGTGTCATACAGGTATGGCCTCAACTTATTCAGGGCACAGACCACAGCAAAGGCTTCCCTCTGTATGACATTCCAATGCTGTTCTCTTGGGAGTAGTCGTCTGCTTATAAAAGCAATAGGTTAGTCATGTACCTCATCATTTGTCTAGGCTAGGACTGCACTATCCCATTCTCAGAGGCATCTGTCTGCACAATGAACTGCTTGGTATACTTTGGAGCTTTTAGGACTGGCACAGAGCACATTGCATCCTTCAAAGTGCCAAAAGCCTTTTGAAAGCTCACTGCCGACTTTACTTTCTTTGGCATCCTTTAGGAGATAAGTTCTGTGAGGGGAGTCACCATGGACCCATAGTCCTTCACAAACCTCCTATAGTACCCAGTCAAGCCAAGGAATGCCATGACTTTGGTATGGGTTGTTGGAGCTACCCAGTCCAGAATAGTCTAGATCTTGGGCTGGAGTAGCTGAACTTGGCCTTCACCTACCAGGTGACCCAAGAACACCACCTCTCTCTGCCCTATCTGGCACTTGCTTGCCTTGATAGTGAGGACTGCTCTTCTCAGAGCCTCAAGGACCTTGCCAAGGTGGATCAGGTGATCCTGCCAGGTGGAGCTGTAGACAGCAATATCATCAAGATTAAGGGTGGGTGGAGCTGGCGTAGTGCCTCTACGTGGAGCTCCACAGAGTTTGAAAAAAACTCTGTGGAGCTCCGCTTCGCTCCCTCCCCCCTCTCAAATTATTTAAAAATGAAAAAGAAGGCAATTACCTGCGTGTCTGCCACCTCCCCTGCCTGGTCGCTCTACTTCCTGTTCCTCGCGTCCTTCTTCAATGAAAAAACTCCTATGTTGTACGTCTTGCACGTGCACAGCTAAGGGGATATCATGGTCCAAAGTAAGGAGGAACTCTTTACAACTCTGAGGCACTACCACTCTCCCAGTTGCACCAGGTTTGGGGTCTCTGGCCTCAGTGTATAGGAGCCGATCCTGCCAATAGACCCTGTGGGTGCCACTGACATCACCTTTCTCCTGTGCAGCAGCTTGCTGCCTCGAGTTTTCAAGAGTAGGTCAGATTTCTTGTCCACAGCACAGATCCATCCTAGAGGGTCCCCCTGGGCCCCAGAGATCTGCCTGGTAAGGCCAAATATCTTCATGCTCAGTTCCCCCTGAGAATACCAAGTCCTCTTCCTGAGAAAAGGGGTTCTGACTTGGGATCTGTTTAGAAGCTGATCCCCCAGTCTTCTTGCCTTTTCTCTTGGACAGCTGGTCCATTCTTAGAGGATCCAACGCCTCCTTTTCACTCAGAGGTGTGCTCTGAGCTCTGGTTGTAACACAACCCCATCCTGAGAGACTTACCATGCTGGCATGGGTCCTCAGTTCGACTTCAGCCCAAGGGGAAGTCTCCAAATCATTTCAAATCAGACAATCTACAGGGACAGATGGGGACACAACAACTTACTTTTGTCCAAATACTCCTCCCCCAATCCAAAGTGGCCATGGCCATGGGATGGACTTTGGAGACATTGCTAGTGTTGGTGACTGGCTAGGTCCTGCAAGTTAGGTACTGATCTGAGTTAACTAGCTGCTGGGTCACCACGGTGACACTAGCCCCAGTATCTGTCAAGGCCTCTATCCTGGACCCATTAATCTTGGGAAACTGCCTGTATTTTTTCTATATTATCTGGCTAGGTCGCACAGATAAAGTCTACATCTCTCTCAAAGACTAATGTTGCCTCAGTGGGGTTACTGACATGGTCAGGCCACACATAGGATCCCATCTGGATGTTAGCAACTGCAGGTACTGCAGGTGGACTAGAGGCATTTGTATTTATTTTACAGTTAAGATTTCCAGTTCGGTGTCCTGTTGCTTCGCGGTCATGACACCAAGCCTTGTTGGGATCCCAGTTCTGTCCCTGGTAACCACCCTTAGACTGTGTAAAGACTCCGGTCCGAACCTGCTGAGCAGGTTTTTGGAGGCCTTTTGGTCTCCCCCACCAGTGTTAGTTTTGGTGACCCTTGTATTGATAAAGTGATCTGTCTTCTTCCTCAATTCTTGAGGAGAAAGTGGACCTAGGTCTACCAGGAATTTATGTAGTTTCTCTTGGTGTCAATTACTTAAAAGGTTCTCCTTCATAATCAAATTATACAACCCTTCAAATTATGTACATTGTTACCATTCAACCAACCTCCTAGAGTTTTCACTGAGTAATCTACAAAATCTACTGTCACAGAATCAAATTATCGAAATCAAGCCTTTCATAATGGCCGGTCAAGAAACCCCGGTAGCCTGGACCCATCTTCTCCTGCCGATGTACCACCACGGAGAGCATGAACGAGAGCACAGAGAGTAAAGTGACCGAAACGCCGAGTGGACACCGGCTAAAACCTCCAGTCCAACCATACTTCAGGAGGCGCGTGGCTACACCTTCGGGTTTTTTAGTCTACCAGGGGCACCACGTGATTAAAATTTCTTCTTGTGGATACTCCTAGGTAGTTTTAATTTTGAGCACCTTTCACTGCACGTCTCTCATCACTTCCACTTCCGGATCCACCCCACACACCTGCACTCATCTTACGGCTTTTCTCTTAAAAGATCTCCGCAAAAGTGACCCTTCGGGGGACCCGTTGGGCATTGCAGCGCCGGCCCGACGAGGAGCACAGGCCCTATGATGAAGCATGACATCCCTTGGGGTGTGTGAGGGCTACTAAGAGGCAAGACTTGGCCCTCCCCTTCGGGATTGGATCCTTGATACTGGGGAGATATCTTTGCCTCTCTCTATTTCTTCTTCCTCTTTTTTGACTCTACTCTCAATCTTTTCTTGTTGATGAGTGGGTGACATTTTTGCACCCCTATCTTGGAACAGTGTCTCTTGTGATTTGACGTACACCAGGTGTGTGACCGTGTACTAAATAGAGGAGGAGGTTTAGAAGGAAGCCAGAGGATTTCGGAGAATAGGAAACAAATGGGGTTTTTACATTTTAGGTGAAAGCCTACATTTTGAGAATTTGGTTTATCTTTTTTTTGTTGGTGTTAATTTTCATTTCCTATTCTTAATGGGTATTAATTTGGGTAAATGAGGACAGTTTCAATAAAGTGAATACAAACTCTATAACACTGTCCTGCTGGGAAAGTAGTACTTGTTTTCTTGATACTCTTTATTTGGAGCACCTACTAATATCACCTTAGAAAAAAGGAAAGGAAAGAGTCACATTAAGTTTAGCACCACAGGGTAGATACCATAATATTAATAGTCAATTGCCTGAGATATCTCTTCTGTCAAGAGTGCCGGCGACGTGAAGGAAGTGGCCCAACTAGGGTCACCCGCATCACTCTCGACCTCCTCTTGCCTTCCAAGAAATGAAGAGTCGGTGACGCAGTAGAGAATACAAACCAAGTTATTTTATTGTAAAATGCGCTGCAGGGGAGTCCAGTCTGACTAGCCTTCTTAGATGCTACCAAGGGGACTGACTTTCCCCAGCATAAAGGTAACAGTTATACATTTCTACAACTGGGCAGTGACATGCCCACTCTGTAACTTTCCACAGGGAGACAGCTTGAACAAAGGGGCACACAAAGATGAGCTAAGAGTCTAAGACCGGGCACACACTATCTCTCTGGCGAGGTCATACAGTCTGTGCTTGCAGCTGGAATAGTGGGAGCACCCTCTATCTCAGCGAAAGGTATCCGTTAACAAGCAACTTTCTCATGCTTCAGTGAGGCCTAACCTTGGAGATGCAAATGCATCCCAGCAGCTTTCTGCTGAGACAAGCAACTTGAGACAAAAGCTTAGTTTCAATCATAGGGCATAATGGAGGCTGTATGAGAGAAAATGGCAGCACAGATGCTAACTTAATCTCACAGTATTTGCAGGGATTGGTTACATATGTATTCAATAAAGATTATTATGAAATAGCTACATAAATGCTAACATAATACAATGTAAAGCATGAGTGATGTGACCGTAACACATTTCAATTCTAACAGACGGGGAACCCTGGAAGAGCTGAAACAAAGAAGAAGAGAGAAGCTCTAAATCACTTAGGAATTTCAACCATATATCTAAATAAATAAATTACGATATTTCAAGGAACGATTCTTTGAATTAATTATTAATTGAATGACATCTATCCAGGATTGGCCTTGGGTTTTCTTGGCCTCCCTGAACTTGATCCTATACTCCTCAGTGCTGAATCCAAGCCCTCAATCAGGTTACCCTTCATGAGGTCATAGGATGTAGCATCTTTCTCATTAAGTGTTAGGAGACTAGCCCAGCACTTTCCTGAGAATATTTCCCACAGGATAGCACTCCACGGCTTCATGTGGACCTGTCTACTAAGACAGATACTCTCAAATGCAATGAACCACTTAGTGATATCATCACCCTCAAAATATTTGGGGACAATCCCTTTGGGGATTTAAGGGTCAACAGATTCGACCTCCCTGTTTATTATTTTGCTACCACCAGAGATGGGTCCTAGGCCCATCTCAGCTCTCTCTTTTTCTATGACTAGGAGTTTAGCTTCTAGGGCTATCCTCTTGCCCAGTTTCCGAAGATCTGCATCTTCAGTGTCTACTTCATCTGGGACACTAGAAGGGTCACGTCCACCAGAGGTGTTGCTATCTGAGGGGGTATTGATGGTATCAGTGTCTTCCCCCTCTACCTCCTCCTGTACTTCTTCTTCCCGTTCTGTTTGCCAGGACCATGTCATTATCTGCCAGCAACTGCTGGAGATAGGCTTTATTAGGTTTAGGACCCATGGCAAGTTTCCATGCTTTGCACAAATCTTTTAGTTGAGCTCCTGGCTGGTCCCTGCAGTCTCAGTCATGGTGTTTGAAATAACTTGTGTCTTATTAGAGATTTACAAAAAACGTTAGGTATTTCTAAAGCCTAACTACTTTACAGTCTTTTAAGTTTCTAAAACAGTGGGGGACATAACCAAGGCCCTAACACTTTTTTTTACAAATTTGGAAAAAAGTTGACAATTGATTAAAAAATTCTCTTTAAAGACAATTTTTGGATTTCCTCAGTGAAATCGATTATCAATCAAGTGGTACAACAATGTCAAAGTCTTGTACCCCACCGCTGCACCACCCATGTACAGCGGCGGCCACCATAAACAAAGGGTGGTGGGGCAGGTGGGGTCACATGTGAGGCATCACGTGGGGGTGAAAAATACAATATAAAAAAATTATAAAACGTACCTTTTGCCGCCGGCCGCCTCCAGCATCGAGTCTTGTTGTGCCGCCTCTCCTCTTCCTGCTCTCTGGTCCCAGCAGCCCCTGGAACAGACTTCCTGTACAATTCCAGCACTGCAGAGCAGCGCGGGGATTGGCCTGAGCAGGCAGGAAAGACGCCCTGCTCAGACCAGGGAGTCGGTGGGGTTTCTCCAGCCCAGCTGCTCAATGTAACTGGACTGGAGAAAACCTAAGTGAGCATGTGTTTTTTGGTCGGCCTGAGATGGCCGGCCAAACACACATGAGCACTTAGGGAGTAGAGTGCACTAGCACTCCTCCTCCCCCCTCCCATGCCTCGGCCCTGCCCCTCCCAACACCGCTGGCTAAGAGCCGGCAAATGTAAAATAAAACGATGCAAGAACATCGTTTTATTTTACATTTGCTGGCTCTGAGCCAGGCAGTGGGGCAACGCTCCTCCGCCATTGCGGAGGAGCCACCACTGCCAATGTAGAAAACTGGCTCTGTATATGATATTGCCACCAGGTGGTAATACCGTGCACAGAGTCCAGGGGTTCCCCAAAAGTGTACAGGGCTCAATGTAAAACCCAATTTGCTATATTAGTGGTAGTGTGGGTGAGCAACCTCAGGCCTAACACAGAGGAGTGTAAAACAGTTATTGCACAACAGTGATCAATAATGAACACACGACTCAAGAAGGAGGCCCAGACTGATTTCATAAAATTATACTTTATTTTAAGACCAAGATTTTCGTAATAAGGTAAGTATGTTTTTAATTCAAAAACTTTGTACTTTGAAAAATCGACACTTGGAATTTTTTCAGGACAGTTCAATGTTATCCTATGGGGAAAACAGTTTTGCGGTTAAGCAGGTAGGTACGCAACTTACAGTTTCAGCCTTCGGGGCCAAAGGTCAGTAGTGGGTAAGGGTCAGGTAGGTACCAACACTGCACCACCAGCGGCACATGGGCGGCCGGGTGCAAAAGTCAAAATCGGAGTTCGACCCAACGCTTTTCAATGGCGCCGGGGGGTGCCTGGAGCCACACTGCTTCCAGGTAGGTAAATCAGTTTCAGGGGCAAAGCTTTGGAGGCTAGGTTGAGTACAGAGGGGCACACAGCAGCACCAAACATACACCACCAGTGGAAAGAGAAGCCGGGTACAGGGTGCAATTTCGACCTCAGGTGCCCAATACGTTTCAACGGGAATTCTGCTTTTGGCAAAGAGGCTGAAGGCCTGGCACTGGAGGTAGCAGGAGGAAGAACAACAGCAGAGGTAAGTAGAGGTGCAAGGGGTCATAGGGGCACCATCGGTTCAGCTCACCAAGGACCAGGGGCTTCGGGAGCAGGGGTGCCTTTTGACATCGGAGTCTTCTTACCGGAGCTGGTCGGGGGAGTCTCTGGATTCACACTGCAGGCACAGTCGTGGAGGGCAAGAGAGGTCAGCCAATGCTGGACACGAAGTCAGGATCGCCGGGAAGACTTCACTGCAAAGGTGAGCCACTCAGACTCGGGCCGTGGGCGTCGGGTGCAGAGGGGACAGGAGACGCAGATCCACTGGATCCGGGTGTCCTTTAGCTTGTTTCTCATTGGACAGGTCCACTGTCCATGGGAGATTGGAGTATTTTTCGAAAGCTGCAGTCCTCTCAGGATTTTCAGAGATCACTGGCTGCAAGGCTGGTTGCAAGGTTTGCAGAAGTTGGAGACAGGTCGTAGGGCTGGGGCCAAGGCAGTCGTCATTTTAATTCTTCTCTGCAGGGTCATCTTATTGCTTCTTAGGTCACTGCAGATCTAGTTTCTAGGTCGGGGGAGCCAACAAAATACAAACTTTAAGAGGCATTTTAGGGGAGTAGCAGGTAGGGCCAATGGGCACCTTACCTGAGGTGACAACACCCTCAATTATGCCACCCTCCTGTGGGAGGGGGCATAGACCTAGCACTGATTGGTGGGGGCCCCGCATCTTCTAGATGGCAGGGACTGAAATATGTGCTTCACCTCCCCTTCCCCACCTTAGGGGTGGAGTTGGCAGAGGTGGGCACACCTCCTATTCTTCTTAAGTTTTTCTGCCGGTTTTCCCGCCTTAAGTGGGAGTATAAACAGGGGACTGCCATCTGCTGCTAGCAGCAGAGGCTGGGGGTTGCATTAGAAATGAGGAAGGCCTCTGAAGCTTCCCTCTTAGAGCACTGGCTTATCCTGGGCAAGGAAGTGTGACGGCTCTGCCCAGAATGTGCATTGCTTTTGATCCTAGGGAGCACGGGCTCTCTACCCATGGGTCCGGAAACAGGTCTGGTGGTGGCTGACTGCCGACAGCCGGTCAGAGACCACAGCAGGATTGGCAGGTTTTCAGAGGGCACCTCTGAGGTGCCCTCTAGGTAAATGGTACAATAAATTCCACAGTGGCATCCGTGTGCTTTTATTGAGAGGAGTAGTTTGGTACAAAGAACTCCTGTGTTCAGTGAAGCCATCATGGTGCTGGGGAACTCGAGTTGTCGAGTTTCAAGCCCATGTACTCTCAATGGCTTCACTGGCACTTACAATATGAAGGAATGGACCCCACTATTGTAGGTGAATATCTGCTCATGCAGATATGCCTTCACCTGTGGTATAGTGCACCCTGCCTTAGGGCTGTGAAACCTGCTAGAGGGGTGACTTACCTATTCCTTCAGGCAGTGCTGGCTGTGCTGGCAGTGCTGGCTGACATGGCACCCAGGCAGGGTGCCATGTTGACTTTGCCATTTTCTCCCTCACAGAAGGGTGACAAAAGGCCTGGGCTCTGACCCTGACCCTGAGCTGAGACAGATACATTTAGCATTCCTTGATGACCCATAAGCTGTACAGATATCTTCTTAGAACGTGTAGAATTCATTTCCCCCACACAGGTTACGCCTAACCCTGGGGGGTAAAACTCCGCTGAGTTTGCGTATTTTTGGCAACTTAGCATTCCGCGTAGAATGCGGAGTTGCGGAGTTGCCGGAAAACTCCACACTCTGCAACGGAGTGAAGATTTTTTTGTTCGCGCGCTGAAATGCTTTTTTGCGCGTGGGAGCGACTTACCGGGTGCCTGCGATCGCTGACGAGATTTCCTGAGCCGTTTGCGAGTGCCACAAGATTTGCTAGGTGGCCGCATGGTCCTGCAAGAGTTTGCGATCACGAATACGTCATTCAGATGCGCCATCAGACTTCTGGTGGAAACTTTGTGAAGGACGCGATCCCAAACATGCAGAATCTGCAATCTGGAGAAGGTTATCTCCCGAGCAGCATAAAAACCTTCTCAAAATGACGTTTTAAATTAAAAAAAACTCCTCAGATTGACATTTGGCTGTACTTTTTTGTGCAAGGAGTCCTTTTCTTTTTTGACTTTTTTTTGAAGAGGAAGGAAGTGCCCCAGAGTATCCAGCTTCCTGTTCCTGTCCAGCAGGCTCCTCCCAGTGCTTTGTCCATCTCCTGTTCACTTTTCATTTGGATTTGGAGCTGGAAGGATAAGCCTTTGTGGCTGCTGCATCATATATCATTGGAATTGAGGACTTTTGAATTTGAGATTTCACAAGTAAGTTGGGAAATTGGTGTTGTTTCTTTGATTGGGGCCATGCACCTAGATTTATTTGTACTTTTCATTGTTTTAAAAAAAATTATTATGGTGGTTGACCTGTAGTTTCAGTAGGGACCTAGTTGTTTCTTTGTATGTAATTTTTCTTCTTTTATAAAGGAAACGTGTTGCACAGTTCACTATATTTTCTCCAACTTTTGAAATCATCAATTTGCAATATTTATTTAATTCACTATGTAGCCCAGTAGTCTGCCAATAGGCCTTTCAGCCAGTAGGCCCAGAGCTACTCATGGGTGCATGGAACACTGTTTCTGTGGTGTCAGTTGAATTTAAATATCATTTAGGGCATGGATGGCATTGGATTGAAATGCAAAATGTGTTTGGGGTTTTCACTTTTTTTCATGTGCCTTTGTTGGATGTGTGTGGTTGTAATAACTTGCAAACCTTTTTTTAGACCTGTGGATTTTTGTTTTTAGGTCGAGCCTAGAGCCAGCGCGCATGTGCTGGTCTGCCAGACTTCATGTGGTTGAGTAGCGAATAGTAGCCCCGCCCACTCACCACCCATATTTGCCATTGGCTTGTGTCATTGTCTGTCCTAAATGCTGGCTTCTGATTCGTAAATAGGCTTGTTAGTCCCTCCTTAGTACCGCCTCCTCTTCATTTGTCACCGCCCATGGCGACTAGCCCCTTTACTTCGGTTGTTATACAGTGTGTTTTATTTAGACTGTGAGCACTATTTTCTTTTTTCAGTTTCTCTTACTGCAGGCACCACCTGCTGTGGTGCCTTCTTTACCCCTCCTCCCGTTGTCATCCCTTGTTTACCCCCGCACTCCATCCCCACCCTCCCTCCCGTTCTCCGTGCCTTTTCCCTCCCCGTCCCCCACCCGCCCTCCCGTTGTACGTGATGCCTACCATTTGCAATGCAATAGGTCTTGCATTTACGCAAGTTTGAGCTATTGGCATTGTAAATGACAATACCTTTTATTTATGTTTTGGTTTTTAAAACATAAATAAAACGCATTGTCATTTACAATGCCAATAGCTTAAACTGGCGTGAATGCGAGACCAATTGCATTGCAAATGCTTGTTGGCATTGTTGCATTAAAGATGTGTTGTTAGCATGCCTCCTTTGTCTGGCCAGTGTGTGAGTGTGTTTGTTTGTAATAGTGGTCCATCATTTGCCTTGGCTGAGCCTCCCTGTGGCCATATAGGCCTGCTTGAGTTCATTGTTTATTTGTTTTCCCAGGCCTCCTGCTTGTTGTTGTTGTTGTGACTTTGTGACCATGTGGCTGGTGGCCATTTTATGGAGGCAGTTAGTGTGCTTTTGCCATAGCCCTCATGTCTTTCCTTTGTTCCTCTTTTGCATTGTCTGTCTTCCCTTTCTTGTTGTTGTGGCCAGGCTGTGTGGCTGGTGGCCATTTTGTGAAGGCAGCCAGTGTGCTTTTGCCATAGGCCTGCATTGTCTATCTTCCCTTTCTTGTTGTTGTGGCCTGGCCATGTGGCTGGCGGCCATTTTGTGAAGGCAGCGAGTGTGCTTCTGAATAAGGCCTACATGCCCTCTTTGCGGTGGCCACGCCTTCTTGCTGGTTGTTGTTTTGCATGCAATTTTTTCTTTAGCATAGTTCACTCCATTTTCTAATACATTTGCAGTATTATTGATTTGAATTGATTCAATATGTGGCCTAGTCTGCCAATGGTGCATGAAACAACCGTTTCTGTGGTGTCTGTTGAATTTACTAATGAAAAAATCTTCCTTTTCTCCTCCAGCATACATCAACTTTTATCATTTATTCAGGCTAATTATAAATTCGAGAGGGGAAATCTATATCGCTCACCGTTTTTCAAAATTCAACACTAAACACAGAAACCTGTATTCATGTAAAAATACCAGATTTATTTCATACTTTTTCACTTAATAATATTTTTTTATGTTGTAATATATAAAAGATAAAGTTATAAAGGCATTTTTGTTTAAATCCACAACTGAAAAATTGCTAAGAAATATGGATTTTATGTGATATTGTATAACCAAGTTTTATTTTTCCTTTTTTTATTTTTTTACATTATTGTTGTATTTTAATATTGTGCTATGGATGAAGAGTTAGAAGTGTATTAAATTGAAAATTGTTATCCTTGAGAAAAATACACCCCAGAGAATTTTGATATATGACGAAACAAAAATTTCCTTTATGACTTTATCTTTTATATTTTACAACATGGAAAAAAAAAAAGCTGAAAAATTATTAAATAAATCTGGCTTTTTTACATGAATACAGGTTTCAGTGTTTAGTGTTGAATTTAGAAGAACGGTGAGCGATATAGATTTTCTCTCTCGAATTCATTATTAGCCTGAATGATGGATAAAAGTTGATGTATGCTGGTGGAGAAAAGGGAGATTTTTTTCATTAGTGGTTCTACTTGTAACCCTGTACCTTTTCCCATACAATAGGGTACCTCTCCCAATTTTGTGGAGTCTGTTGAATTTAAACATCATTTATCTAATGGATGGCATTGGATTGAAATGCTGAATGTGTTTTTTTGGTATTTCACTTTTTTTCATACATGTTAAATAAATGCCTTTGTTGGATGTGTGTGGTTGTTGTAACTTGCAAACCTTTTTTTAGCCCTGTGGATTTTCGTTTTTAGCATTGTTGCATTAAAGATGTGTTGTTTAGCATGCCTCCTTTGTCTGGCCAGTGTGTGAGTGTGTTCGTAATAGTGGGCCAGCATTTTCCTTGGCTGAGCCTCCCCATGTGGCCAGTGGCCATTTTGTAAAGTCTGTGTCCATATAAGCCTGCTTGAGTTCATTGTTTTCCATGCCTCATGCTTGTTGCTGTTGTGAGTGACCATGTGGCTGGCGTCCATTTTGATGTTGGTAGTTAGTGCGCTTTTGCCATAGGCCTGTATGTCTTTCCTTTGTTCCTCTTGGCATATTGCTTCCATCCATTGTCATAATTTGTCAGCTGCAGCTCCCTGAATGCTGCATACCACTTGATGCACAATGCCAAACCGTTACATTTGGGTTTTTTGTTGTTCTTTCTTTTCTTTCCTATCCATACAGTACACCATGAAAGCCCTTGTTGTTGTCAAAGTCTCACAGATGGCTACACTGTATTGTTGTTAATTGTTTTAATAACTGAGGTAATACATTTAATAATAATATTATTAAAACTAACAAGTGTGACGACACACTAAGTTATATTACTTTTTTTGTTCTATTAATTGAACCAAAACAATGAATGCCACATTTCATTGATGTTCTTCTTGCTTCTTTGCTTTTAGGTGCACAAAAGAGGAGGAGACAACATCACCCATTGTACTGCCATCCAGAAGTCCTGCTACGCACAACGTCACGTGACGTGTGACCACAGACATCTCTTCAACTTGTGCCACTGCGTGCTGCTGACTTCTTCAAGATGGCCCCAAAGAAAGGTTCCAGGTCCAGTACCAAAAAAGTTGCCACTGAGAAGAAGGCACTGCCAGTTACCACCACTGGTATGTCGCCCAAGACCTTTTTTGGGAAACCAAAAAATGTGCATGCAGCAGCGGTGTCCCGGGAGCAAGTTGGGAGCAGCACCCCTGCATCAGTGGACCCACCCCACCAACCTAGGCCCAAGCCCATGTCTGTCACAGAGGCAGCCAGTATAATCACGAGTCCAACGCCGATGAGCAGTGATGTTGAAATTGACTTATCGTTGTCGCAAAGTAGTACCCAATAAATGCAGGAAACTCAGTAAGTGGGCAACAACAGCCGCAACCACCACCAATAGTAGTTGTTCCTCCCGAAGTAGGGGCAGTTTAGGAGATCGAGCTTCCTGCAGAGGAAGAAGAAGAGCAAGCCACTCTTTCAGAAAATCCATTGTCTTCCAGATCCCCAGCAAGGAAAAGGAGTGTCAGTCCATCAACTTCTTCTGCAAGCCCCCCTTCTGATGATCTAGACGCCACTTGGAAGCCACCTTAGTCTGAGAGTGAGACACACCACGAGACAAGGCTAGGGAAAAAGAAGGTTCCAGAAAGCCTTAGAGTTATGGAGGTAGATGTCGAAGAGGAGGATGACGACAAGCCAGTCATCATGGACAATAGTCCTGCCCCAGTGGAGACCGAGATTACTCCATCCCAAATTGCTGTGAGGGATGTGGAACAGATATCACCAACACAGATACCACCAACACCACCTCCAGCTGCCATATTTACAAAGGCCCGGCAGCGGCCTACGTCCCCCACAGCCACCTCAGTAGAAGTAGTTGCTGCAGAGAGTCAAACGTCACGCCCACCAATCAGTTCATCCGACATTGCAAGTGGCAACAACAGCACCAGAAAATTGACCTCCCCAGTTTGGGACTTCTTTTCGGTTAGCAGGAAGGAGATGAACATTGCTATATGCTCCATTGTGGACAAGGTGTTAGTCAGGGAAAGCTTGGTACAAACTATAGTACCAGAGGCCAAACAACCCATTAGAGAAAACACCACTTGATCCAGTCAGAGGCGCTCCTTAGCGGCCAAAAAACTACACGTGTTGTTGGTGGAGGGGATGAAGAAGAAGATCCGATCACGGTGGAAGGTGAACAAGAGGGAGACATTTTCTCTGTTACACCAAGCAGCCCTGTCCCCAGCAGTACAGTGGTACCGCCCACATCATCATCAGCAACATCACAACGGCACAAGAGTCAGGCTGAGATACCAAGGGGTCCAAGGGAAGAGAATACAGCAAACAAAAAAATGTGCATTGAGCCTAACATCCGGCGTCAAGAAGTCACCTGCATCAGTGGCACCAGAAAATAAATAATTCCAGGCTACCATTCTCAGCATGTTTAGGTCGGAGGGGCAGTATGAACGCAACTACCCAACGGCAGTTTGTACAACGCGAAGCTGGATAAAATGTTAGCACTGGACCGCCTCCCTCTTTATTTTATGAAAAGGTTGGGTTTTCTTGAATTTGTGGCAGCCATCTGCCCAAAATCTAAGTTTTACAGCCGGTCCTATTTCGCCAGAGTTGCTGTTCTAGCACTACATCACGACGTGCTGGAATTGCTTGGACAAGCTTTGCAGCAGAGTGCTATTCACACTATCCACCTGACAACAGACATGTGGACCAGTTGCCAAGCCACTGATTACATGCGTATCACTGCACAATGGATCTCTTTTGTGGGGGTTAGAGAAAAGATATCTGCAGGTATTGACACTGCTGAGATTTTTAATGCAGCTCGGAAACATGCAACTGTAGCCATGTTCGCCATGGAGAAATCTCATACTGCTGCAAACATTTTGGAAGACTTTGACAGCAAGGTGTTTGAATGGCTGCAACCAGGATGGGTTAACATTGGTTTTGTTGCCACGGACAATGGCAGTAAGATAGTTAAGGCCGTGGCCGATAGTGGCTACTTCAGGGTCCTGTGTTTGGCGCGCTGCATTAGCATCATCGTTCAAGACTTTCTGAAAAAAGAAGACCGAGTCAGCAACTTACTGACCACCTGCAGAAGAATCTGCACACATTTCAGCCATTCTTCTAAACCCCGGAAGCAGCTGAGGATCATTCAATGTGATAAAAGAATGCCAGTTGAAGCGCTCATCCAGGAGGTGCCAACACGTTGGAACTCAACTTATTACATGCTTGAACATCTGTTTGAGCAGTACAGACCAATCAATAAATATGTCATGCAAAGAGGGGATGCTACTGTGAAAGGCATGATCATTGAGATGGACCAATGGGGCCTAGTTAAATGCCTGACAAAGATGCTACTTCCTTTCAAGGTCTTTACACATGAAGTCAGCAAGGAGGACTGTACTATGGGCCAATCTATCCCATTGTTGCACATGCTAGAGGAACAGCTGAAGGGGGTGTCTGCAATGTATGCAGGTGTGGAGGAAAAAAAAGAAAGCATATGAGTTGGCGGAGAGCTTAACCCTTCCCTTATCTGAAAATACAAGGGTACAAAGAGGCATTGTGTCATCCAACCATTACTTTTGGCCCACAATTCTTGATCCACGGTACAAACCATTACTGCACACTTTTATACCTTTTTCAGACTGGGTTGTTGGCAGCTACAAAACTTGGATAGCTGTGCAAGCCAGGCTTCCAGAAAAATAACGGCCGGGAATTGGAGGCCCGCTCCTCCGGGGCAAAACAAATACTGCAGGTCAGCCTTCAAGTTCAGCTTCAGAGCAGGAGGGCAGAGCAGTTGGCTCACAGCAGCCAAAACCACCAACAACACCAAGAACAACATCAACAACAACAAGAATAGGAGCATCAGCCTCAAAATCGGCAGAGCAATGGTTTCTACAGGCAGGGATTAAGTCCAGTGCTGAGGCAAAGGCAAAAGAGGCTGTGCAAAGCGGAGCACCCATGAGCATTGAGCGGATGGTCCAGGCCTATCTGGATGACCCAACAGAGGTCTAATTTGATTAAAACCCACTGCTGTATTGGTATGGGAAAAGGTGCTAATGGCCAGTGCTCAGCAGGCTGGTGATAAACTATCAGGCTTGCCCTGTCGCAAGAGTCTCTTCTGAGTGTGTTTTCAGTGCTGGTGGTGCCGTTCTGACAGTGCGAAGGACCAGTCTCTCGCCCCAAAACATGGAGAGGTTAACCATGATCAAAATGAATCAGCACTTTATACCACCGGATTACACCATACCTGAAGTAGCACAGCAGGAAGATGATCACGGCAACTCAGGTCATGGAAGTAGTGTGTTAGGTAACCTACTTCTGGGTGAACCACCAGAGTCTGAGGACAAGCTCTACTTACCTGTCAACTAGGCTGTCGAGTTATTTTCTTTCTTCCTTTGACGCCTAAAAAAAAGCCCCCCAAAAGATTTAGCTAAGTAATATTATTTACCTTATGATTTGTGTGTGTCACTGTTTTTCTGGTTCAAATCACAACAAAGTTGCAACTGTGTGCAGTCAGTGAAGAAGTAAGTCCACTCCTCCTGACTCTCCCTAAATCCATTTCCCTCAAGCCAGACATTAGATGTAGAATAATGCATACAACAAATGTGAAATGTGTGCCTGCCTCGAGTCCAAACCTGACTATATATCTATCCTTTCCGAGCCTTGAAAGACTGCCCCGGAAGAACAGGTAAATGATGGCATGCATTGCACTCTGAGTGATTGGTGTTTGTTGTGCATGATGTCTACTAGTATTCAACACACACAAAAAGTGACTCAAGTCAATCTTTCCCTTCTTGTTGTTCAATAACAAAATTGTACTACTGCAGGCCGATCCATTGTATTTTGAGTCTGGACTCACTCGGGAGACTTTTGGAACAGAGTTGGATACCATGATGACCATACCATACTTGCAGTCAGTCAGTAGGATCGGAGATGATTGATGGAAGAACTCGGGCGTTTCACGAAGTGGCCTAAAAGGTAAACAACAACACCAGACCTACATGTCTGTGTAGTGGTGGAGGCAAGTGTGGTGGTGTGACTGACAGCGGTACATTGATTTTGTGACTTAATTTGGAGAACGCTATGTTGCTGTGTGTGTATGTGGGCTCAGTGCTGTCTAGCTCAAATTCTATGCTAAGTGGAGGTTGGGTGGGGGTCCTGTTGCTCCTGTTGTTGGAGGTAACTGCTGGAAACAGACATGATTTAGCCATGCCGCCTCTGAAAGTCTTCTTGTTGCATTCCTCCTTCATTTATGCAGTCTAACTTTTCTCCTTGATTTTTCAATATCCTTTTGTTTTTCCATCTATAGGCCGGCCTTTACCCTGTGCTACACTGAGAAAAACAATTCACACTTACCTTAACAAACCGCATCTGCCAGGCAGGCACCCAAGATTGACGGACGGACAGTCCAAGGAAGGACCAAGACAGAGGAATGGGGAGATGCAACTCCCAATTTGGCAATAATAATTATAGTATCATTTCATTTGTTTAATTTTTTCTCTCCAATCATTATGACTGTGTGTGTTGTTGTTTATGTTTGCTTATATTTGACTCCTACAGATATCTTTTTATTTTCTTTGCTATCTTTCAAAGGAAGCCCGGTACATCAGAACATAAAATGTATGTAACTTGGGCCTCGCTGGGGGCAGACAGGCAAGGCAATTGCATAATAATTAATAATATACTGCCCTGTACTAGTGTAGTACTACTCATCAAGTCATCATCATGCATGCATTTCCTTTTTCTCCCTTAACAGATTTATGATGGTCGGCTGCCAAGATTATATATGTTGTCCATATGTAGTGTTTGTCTTTGTCAAACCTTTCCCTCAATCCCCCTTCCCAACCATTCATCAAACCCGAACCCTCTTCCCCCGGGCTGTGTGAATTATATTGAGGTGTGACTAAATTAAATTCACACCAATTATGGATCACACACTTGCTGGGGCGGTTGTGGTGAAAGTAACACTAACTCAAGGCAGGGCGAGGATCTTCTTCTGCTCTAAGTATATATACTATAGCCCACACTGCCAATATATAGAGATTAGATTGCCCACCCATGCACAGTATTCAATATTCAATTTTTTTCCAGAGGAACATAATCCATCATAATATAATTGCCAGCATCGAGTCATCAATCATCTTAGTTCCAGCACTAAAGGTTACTAAGCCGCTTGTCTGCTTCATAGCTCGAGTCGACTTCAGTTTGTAACTTGTACTAGGCTAGCCCTCCAGGCATTCTGGTTTATTTAACTTTAGCATTGCTTATCATCATTATGGTTTCTTGTTTGGCAGTCTTGTTGTGTACTGTACTTCTACTACTCGTTCCCTAGTCTCTCTCAGGTGACTGACTGTCTCATTTTCTTTTTTTGCAAATGCTAATGTCAGTGTCTACTACTACCACCACCATGGCACCTTAGGAAACCAAACCATCACTATGCAGCCATCACTTTGCCTAAGTATAAACATCAATCGCAGGTAAGAGAAGAAGTTTGGGGGAGGCATAATGTATAAACTATTGAAATTAATTAATTCACACACCCACACCCTTCCAAGCCCATAGGGGTTTTAGTTGCAGACTGCATAGACTAGGAGGAGAGGCTGGCAGTACTAGTTGAGCAAGTGAGGGTACCGTGTCTATCTGTTGGTGTGTTACACTATTGGCAGATTTCAATCAAAAACTGGCTGCGACCCTGCAGCAAAGGAAACAGTGTGAAGTAAAAGCCCCCCACAAAAGATTTGCATCATATTGTTAACTATAAATACTTTATTCCAACTAACTAGAATGAAAAAAAACCACAACACCTGACCCATCCCTTTTCCTAACCCCAACCAATCTCCATCATTAAGTCCAATTGTCCAATGTCCATAAATTAAAATGTCCATAAAAACACCCCAAGTTTTCCCCACCGAATGCCCAATTCCCACCTGCCAAAAAAAAAGATTAAAAAAGGGGCAAGGCGATGGAGGTCTAGTGGCGGGCTTGCCGGATCTTCCTCTCCAAGGTGTTTATCCGCTCCTCTAGGCATGCCATAGGGAGGAGCATGCAGGGCTGAAATGTCTTGCATGAACAGGGGTGGGCAACAGTGTTTTAAGAAGTGCAGCAGGTGGCTGCCAGACCACGGCGCCGTATCACCGGAGGCACTGGGGGGCCTGGCTTGGGCCTGGGGCATTGGAGGAGGCTGCAGCTGCTGCCCTCTCCTCCTCCTCCTCCTCCTCCTCCTCCACCAGAACCACCAGCCACTGATATTCATCACGGATGGCCTCCAGCTTTCGTTGCCGGGCCCTGCCTGCTAACTCCTACCTGGTGGGTTGTTTTGATTCGGGAGCAGTAGCTATATCAAGAAAGAAAAAAGACAATTGTAACCAATACTCTTAGCAAAACAGTAACACAAAATTAAATATACACATAAAATTATAGTGGCACAGTAGTACTAGCAAGCACAGTACATAACATTTGTGGTATCCTCCCACTTCCTCGGTCTCTAACATTTGAGGAAGTTTCAAGCATTACTAGGCACTATGGAGTAGACAAGTCTTCTTCTCTCTCTTGTTTAGCTAAAATAACCTTGAAGGCATGCCAGCTCAGTCAGCTTGCGCCCTAGACAGACATACTCGTGTCACAGTTGCAGACTCACGTTACTTTACTACTGTCTGCAGGTGGGGCAGCTGTAGTCTACAACTACACAGTTATCTATTTTTCTATTAATATGGCCATACTCTGTTAAATCAATGGCAACAGCTCAATTTCACTTTCAGCCTGACTAATACAACAAGGCAGATGATATCTGACATGAAAGATTATATACAGGACAATGTGAGGTACTACTATTGTTTGACTGTGTAACCATGCAGCCAATTGGCCACCCATGGCTGACATGGTCGAAATGACATAGGTAGGGAGTGGGCCTCGGAGTCGGAGGGAGGCGATTGATAATGGGTGGGTATGGGTACATACGTACACAATATATATGTTGTGCTTGCAAACTACTGTGAGTCAAAGGAGTAGTCTGAAATACAACCTTGAATCAAAAACCTTGAAAAAAACAGTCCTTGTTTCTTTCCAACGATTATTAAATTTTTCATTGCAATGCTCTTCTAGCATTTCTTTTTATTCTAATCTTATTCTTATCTTCACCCTTGGCTTTGCTACTCTGGCACAGTTTATTTTTCTTTTACATTCTCTTCATCCAGTGACAGTCTCCACCTATGATATGATTGAATACCAGCCAGGCATCCATCCATTCAAAGTAAACATGGCTATCATTCTTCTTAATCTCTCAACAAACCTTTTACCAACAGCATACATTTGTCATTTTTTTAAACCACCACCCTTGCATCTTTGCTTGCCTTTGAGTTTGACTCATCAAACCCCCGGAGGATTCCTTTTACCCATATAGTTTCACCCACCCAGGTAGGCATCCTTTCTTTCACCTTGAACCCATCCTTTAACCATCCATGCATCCTATCAGCACCTAGGCATCCCGGTCCCCCTTCCTTCACCCACGCATCCTTCTCTGCCAGTCATATATTACATGTCACCCATTCTTCCCCCTTCCATCCTTCTTTCCCTTTTCGTTCAGCCCGTCCATCAAGGTTGTCTGACTCTTAGTTTTCTTCATAAAACTTTCCCAGCTGAGTTGAAGTCAGATAGAAGAGGCCATTAGTTACTCAACTCCCTCCGCTAATGCTATTGCTAATGCTAAGTAAAGTGTGTCTTCTTCAACCGTTGTTCACAACAACTTAGTCTCTCTCAGCAGTACAGTGTACACCCTTGAAGACAGTGTATTGTCAATAAGTAAGGAATACCACCGCCCGCCACTGCTGCTGGCTAACCCCCTGCAGCTGCTGCATCTGCTGCTCCCTCCTTACTGCCATCGCCTTTGCTGCTGGCCCCAGCACTGGTGGTCAGTTCGCCTAGAAAAAAAATGCCAATTTTTTAGATGCCAAATACGCCTCCCCCTATTTATTTATTTTCACTAGCAAGATTGAAAATAAAATACATACATACTCCACACACATCACTAGTACAAAATGGGTACTAGAGTAGAGTAGACAGTATGGCCTATGATCCTGTCAAAAATAATAAAATATCTGGTAAGGCATTTTGTTGGTGGCAATTTTCGAAAAGCCTCTCAAGAAGAGGACAACACAAAGGACTGGACTAAGTGACTAGACCTATTGGTGAATCTGAGTTTTAAAACTTTTTAAAAAGAAAAAGATTGGCCAACTGGATTGACAATCGGACATGAGGTCTCTTGAGCCCTCTCTCTTGGTTGTAAAATATAATTGTGCCCTCCTCCTCCACATACTTCCTTCCAGCCATGGTGCACGGTAATCAGTTGTTCACAATCAACTGCTGCTAATAATAATAGTACTAGGCATAGACAAGAAAAAGTGAAAATATACCACTTTGGGGTGTCCAACATGACCATCATTTTATTTACTGATTGAGCATGAGAAAGAAAGTAAAAGAAAGCCTTCTAATCTCATTCTCATCAAACATGCATAGAATACCTTAGTTGGGCATGCAATCTGCACAGCAGAGTAGTAGTACTAGTAGTAGTAAAGTACCAATGTGTTCTCTGAGTCTTACAGCAGTACCACACTAGGCAGTCCACAAAATATAAGTGGAGAGGGACAGCTGACTGAAAAACCAGAATAAATTATAAAGCAAGCTACAGACAGACTAATAGTACAGAGTCAGAGGCAGTTAGATTGATGTAAAAAAAACAGACACTAGATATATAAACAACTAAGTTGGTAGGTAATGCAGGGATAACAAGAATTTAGAAACAGATAGATCGAAGAAGATTTGGTGAAAAATAAAATTAAGAAACGAAAATAATAGTTTGAAAAAAATAAGGTGCAGTAAAGTTAGGGAAATATAATTATTAATGTTAACAACAGGAGGACTTACTAGGGCAAGCAGCAGAGCCATCTGTAGAAGAGCGATCCTGGGAGGCACCTTCAGTTCCCGCCTCAGAAGACTCCGTCTTCTTCTTGCCCCTCGATGCTGATCATGTAAGACATAATAAAGAGACAAAAATTGATTGGTGTAAAATAATAAATATTTAAAAAATCGCTCCAAAATGATTTTTTTACAGGAAACTGCAATTGCAATAAAATTGACCTATCTAATCAGATCGACTAGTAGTAGTAGACTACTATCGCGGACCGTCCTATCTCTTTATTATTCCACTGTTTCATTCTGATTCCAGAATCTTAAACCTAAGTACCACCTAGCCCGCCTATTTTAAAGACTTTGGAATGAATTGCCAAAAATTATATTTGCTTCTTCTAAGTTCAGATCTCATTCGCAATCATCAATGAATCAACCCTCTTTGACAGGCCAATTCACTAAGTCTGCATTTATTTTAGTCCTCAAATATGCATAGATGGACACATGCATATTGCATGGCAAAGAAAACAAGAGCTTCTCCAAAACACTGTATATAACATATGCAGTACGTCAACAATATACAAGAAGCCAGGAATCAGACTAGTATTTTTTTGTAATTTATTCATCTCATACAAAAATATATTTTTTTTTAATAAATTTATAATTCAAGGAGCCTTTTTTTAAACTCTGTATATATATTCTTTTTTGTATATAGACCAGAGCAATGATACATACAATAATGTAGTTGTGAGCACCCACAAGTACGGTCAATCAATACATGTTTGAAATATAATACTGCACAAACAAAAAGAGAACACACATAAAAAATCACAAAACATTAATAACAAGGACCACATTAATCAGAAAAACCATAAAAAGCACTAGACAAAGCAAAAATGACATTACAAACAATGGAACAAATCGCAAAACAAATGAATAACTGCTCAATGTGTATATGTTGGTGACATTATATAATGTTGACTAAAACTGACAGAAAGACGCCGACGCGCATTTCGGTAGTTGGCCGTGGATGATGGCAACCTTCCTCAGGGCGCTGTCTGTGCAGATAACTTCTGTGGCAGGGGGCCATCCATATTATTTAGGATCGTACATAACTGAGCACTAAGAAAAGGGGGGGCTCACAGTCTTCACAATCCCTAGTCTACTGTAGATAGAATATCCCGTAGGTAGCAAAGGACAACGTCATACCCCAGTCACAAGAGTCATATGACACCCACTGTAGATATGCGGGTCATGGGAGGAGACGAGAGTGGGAAGGGAAATAATAGATTCCAACCATGACTCTAATACTACACAATCCTCAAGGGATTATATTTACATAATGCACAGATCTACCGGTAAGACTCGGTGGACAATGAAAATGCAGGCCTTAATGGTACACTGTTCCTCAGTGAAAACGAAATATTTGAGACATACAGGTCTTTTAACAGGATATAGACGAAAACAGCATCTCCTCCCAGCAGCGTTCCTGCCCGTGTCACGGGCAGGAATGCTGCCGGGAGGAAATGCTGGTAAAAGACTTGTATGTCTCAAATATTTCGTTTTCACTGAGGAACAGCGTTGCAGAGTTTTTGTGCAGCTTCGCGGAGTTCCATGTAGCGCAGCTACATGAACTTCACCCAGGCTTAGTTATGCCCCAATTTAAGGTGTCACTGGTCTCTGTAGGCCACAGGGAAGTGAAATCACACTCTTAGATAGCCCTCCCCATACATGTACAATGGAGTGTCACTGCAGACAAGACAGTAAACCACACTGAATTTTCCTATGAGTGTACACTAACATTATGAGGGCTAACCCAGGCCAATACCCAGTCTTGCAGAGTCCCTTTCTGCGGCAGGCTACCTGTGTGCATTTTCCTGGTTGAGCACAACAGGAGTCTCCCACGCGCAGCCTTCACATGTGTGCACATGTGTTCACATGTAACCAGCCAAGTGCTGCTTACCCTTGCTGCGAAGCAGCAGCCTTTTTTCAAAAGGCGGACAATGTTGATAAACACAAGAGCAGACGATTTACCATGAGTTTACCATGGGTGAGTCACAGGTTATGAGGCTCCTCCACAGTAAAAGGCTGAATACTAGGTGATCAAAAAGCAAAAGATCTGGGTGGATTAGATGGGCAGAACCCATCTTCGCACAGCACTGCCTTGTGCTACCTTGGATTGATTAAACCAGGCAGAGCAACACAAGGTGATTTTGTGCAGCTTTGCAAATCCCAGTTAAGGGCTTACAACTCCTTGCAAGCCCTTAGTAAATCAGGACCAAAATCTGGGTACTATTTCTTGTAAGCACAGAGTGCATTTACCCATAAGAGGCTCATTTTATAAGGGATGGTGCAATCAAACCTTAAGAAAAGCAGAAAAGGGTTTTAAAGAGGAATGTAAGAAAAATTAAAAGCCTACACATTAATTCTCTATAAAAGGCAGAATCCAGGTCACCAACAAAACATTACAAACCACAGGTTTGGGAAGCAAAGAGGGCTCACACTAAATGAAAATTGCTATAAGCAATACAAACCTTTGGGTCAAAATGCCCAAGAAAATTCTGGCAGTTTATAAGTAAGCTTGACTTTCAATACTCAACTGAGGCGGGCAACTCTATCTCTGAGCAAAGCTGGACTGCACATATTGAGATGTTATATGTCAATGACTCAGATGGATGGGATCCCCCTCACATCCTAACTATTGCTGGAGCCTCCCTTGACCCACTTTAACTTTGAGTATCATTAAATCATCAAAATATGATGGAGCCCTAATGGCCTTACGAATGCAATGTACTTTTTAAGCCTTAAATTGACTTTTGGGCTCCCACTCTTACCACCCTGTACCACAGCACTTTTGAAACACAGACTGATCCATCTTCTTGTCAAGGATCTATATTATATCTAATATATAACCAGCATTGGCTAAGCCAGTTGGTCTCTGCAATCCGAGGAGCTATTGCCGTTGTCAACGACAATGTCTTTTAGCCATGTGTTATGTAGTGAAGTGGATGTGTGTGGAGTGGAATTATGTGGGTTGGATTGGAATTGTTTGTTGTGAAATTGTGTGATGTTGAGTGGAGTTATTTGTAGTGGAATTATGTTACATGGTATGCAGTGCAAATATGTGGACAGTATTTATGTCGTATTGAGTGTACAGTAATTATATGGAGTGGTATTATGTGTCATAGAGTGTAATTCTGTGGAGTGGTATTGTGTACTTTGGAATGCCATGTAGTGGAGTGGAAATGTGGTATGGTGTTGAATTTTGTGGCATGATGTGGAATTCTGTGGTATGGATTGGATGTATGTGGTGTGTAGTGGAATTACGCTGTGGAGTGGAATTATGTGGTTTGTTGTGGAATTATATGGTGCAGAATGGAAATGTGGTTAGTTGCATTGTGTGGCACACTTCTGTGTGGCGTTGAGTGGAATTATGTTGAGGGGAATTATGTGGCATGGTGTGGAGTGTTTTTATGTGGATTGTTGCTATGTGGGAAAAGACCTGGCCTAATGGCTAGAGCGTTCGACCTCGAAGCTGGGAAACCAGGTTCGAGTCTTGGCAGGGACGCTCAACATCCTGTAATTTTAGGCAAATCACTTAATCTCACATTGCCTAACAAGATAAATGTGTCCATCTGTAAATCACCTTCGGGTCGAGTTTGCGCTATATAAAACTAAAACAAATAAAAAGAGTGGATTTATGTGGGGTGTATTTATGTGGTATTGCATAGAGTATAATCATGTGAAGTTAAAAAAACATTTAAAAAGGCCATAAATTCCATTAAATTGACCATCTGTGTCCAAATCGTGTATGCTTGTTACTGGAATTCCTCGTTGTCGCTGTTTTGTTTTCTTTTTTTCTAAAGCACTTTTTAAAATTCCTATACACACTTTCCTACCTTGTTACAGAATAGCAAGACCAGTTGTAGAATGGTGTGATACACAAGGATGGCTCCTGCCCTCTTCAATCTTTTGTGACTCTGCCCTGTAAAGGGGGAAAAATGCTGAACTGTACTGGTGGAGAATAATGTAACACTTTGTTGTGAAAGGTGTGTGGGTTTCTTTCTTTGGTCGAGTGGAGACTCAGTGCCACTTGTCGCCATAGAACAGTTACGGCCAGTGCTGTGATTGTGAGCTTGGCTTTACAGGAATCCTGGACAACAATTATGGCCTTCTTTTATTGAATGCATGCACTCGCCTACAGCCCGTAGAAAAAATGGCACAACAAGGAAGAGGTGTGTGTTTGGACAGAGGGAAGGTTGAAATGTGTTTCCCGAATGGCAGTTCATGCAGGGGCGGTGCGTCCATTAGGGCGCTTGGGCGTTGCCCCACTGAGCATTGCCGTCACTCTCTAACTCTGACTCTCTCACGACGAGTCACACAATGCAATCCCTCCAATTCCCAGGCCGCCAGAGCCGGAGGCAGTCGGCTTAGAAGGGGGCGGGGCAGCACTACAGTTCAGCTGCAAGTCAGTGTCTGATTGACATCCTCCACCATAACACGTATCACAGGTGGTCGGCCGGCGGAGCGCCCAGCAAGAGTGCGCATGTTCTGTTTAGGGCTTAAACATTTTGCGACCAGCCCTGAACATGCGCACACTAGGCTGCTCATTAGAAGAGCGAGGGTTGTTCCATGCCGCTCTTCTAATGAGCAGCCTAGTGCGCATGTTCGGGCTGGTCGCAAAAAATGTTAAGCCCTAAACAGAACATGCGCACTACTGCTCAATCCAATCCTGGTGCTGCTGCTGGAGCAGCATCTGGATTGGCTGAGAGCAGGTGGTACTTGCCAAGGCGCCAACGCGGTAGTCGGACCCCGGCCCAGGAGGACTCCCAGAGGCGGCGCGGATCCGGTAAGTAATTGCTTAATAATAATTTTAATCTCCCCTGCGCCGCGCACGACCCCTAACACCCCCCCACGAGTATTGGAGCGCGAGCCGCGACTGCAGCTACGTACGCATCACAAGACTGACTGCATTACTGTTACTGACAATTTTAAATTAAAAGGCAGGCCCATCTTTGACTGTGAGATGGATTATTCAGTTGAACTCGAGTAGATCAATTCCATGCTTGGTGGTTTTGCCCATAAAAATAGAAAGTAATCGCAAAGAGGCTTAAGGCCTGTCTCTGGCACAAAAGGAATTTGCTGGGTTGGAAGCAGGCGTGTGGAGCGAAGCATAACAAGTGATGTCAATACAAACAGCACATGAATTAAGTCGACAAAGAAAAATTGAGTATTTATAAATAGCAGTAACAGAACTCGGAAATTGTATTTTCCCTTCAAATTGCAGCTGCAGGGGGCCGTCAGAGAGATATTGTGTCTGGTGTGTGAAATTCAGTCTCTCTGGCTTCTGAATGAGAAATAATATTATCTTTGCTAGTCTGAGAACCTAGTAGGTTTCTCTGAGGACAAAATGGATCGTGTAACATTTGGTATCAAGGATGCTACGTTTTCAGCACCCACTCTGGGAGCCTGCCACAGGGAGGAAAGGAAGGGGAACATATATAGAGCCTGTGTATCGATTAGATCAACATGAGAACGTATTTTCTACAGTAAAGTGAAGCTCTCCTTGGATCCTTGTCTTGCAAGCTGGGCTAAAAATTCTTCCCAGCTGTCAGTCCCATATTACCGTCAGTAGTTAAGAGGCCAAGTTCAACAGGTCCCAAAAGAGATTAAACAAGCAATGGTGTCCGCGGTTGTAAAACAAAAAATGGCTGTGTGTGCAGAGGATCGGGCTCTCTCTATGACACCTCTTGTTTTGGAAAAGTTAGGCACGAAGGAATTGAGGGATTACGTTGAGAAGGATATCTGCTGTGGCACAGATCAAAGCTGACCCTGGCTGCACCGGGCCACCAGTAGAGCACTGGTGATGTGAGCAGGTGGTCCATCCCCAAGGAGTAGGATTCTGAATCATCTGCAGCTTTCTCGGGTGATATATGTGAGGGTCAAATATAGAGCATTTCCATAGCCCACTCGCTCCCACGATAGCAAAGCCTGCGATCTACAGCCTGTGTGGGTGAAGACATGGCACACTTTGATGCAGAGCCTTCCGGTGGCAAAACTCAGCTCAAGTGACAATATTAACCTGAGGTCTCAGCTATAGTTTACTCACTGGCTCTGCTTTCACCTCCTTTTCCACATCCTGTCTTCCTCTTTCTCTTTCTTGTCCTCTGCTTCTGTGTGCCTCCCTCATGCCTCTCTGTGCACGTCGTGGCCCCTTTCTCTACTGCCACCTAATGTTTCTGTTTCCATGTTTACGCCCATCCTTCCTTCTTGTTCTCTATACCATTAAGCCTCAAGTACTCCTGCCCTTTCTCTTGGGTCCTTTTGATTCTCTCTTCAGCTTGTCTCCTTCACACTTTGTTTCCCTCTCCCATCTCCCGTTACTCTGCCCCCACTTTTTTAAAATTATTATGTTGTTATTCATTTTATATAGTGCCAGCACCGTTCTCATGTTATCGCAGCGCATTGTCTCAAGCTCTCAATACCCTATGCAACGGAAAGAATTTTTGACTGCTTTTTTTTTAAGTCTGCAGCTGTTTATTTACTTACAATATACAAAATGAAATGGGCTGCTTGCTTCACAAACTCCGGGACCTCCCTGACTAGGCATTAAGGCATAGGCCAAGACAGGAACACTCAGGGTCACAACACGGCAGAGGGACCATGTAACCCTCACTTTACTGGATGTTCCCAAAGCGTGTGCAGGCCGTTCCATGTAATGCTTTGCACATGCAGCTGTGTCCCAGTATAACGTTGTATATTGACATGTGGTTTACGGTTTTACATGGCGTCCTATTGCAGTGGTGAACTTATAAAGCCAGTTCCTTCTGTGAAACTGATGCATGTACACAGCTGCGCTCTGTTCATGTACTGTTGTAGGGGCACATCTCTGTCTTGTACATTGTAGGGTTAGAGCTGCATTCTTGTGCAGTATTGGTGTAGAGTCCTTCTGGTGCACCATGTACTGATAAAGAAGTTTCCTCCTGATGTATGGCATTAAAACTGGCCCTGTGTACATGCCCTTAAGTTAACACTGATGCCAAAAACATAGATTGAGTTGCAAACAATGAATGTTAAAAACATCGAGGGAATGCATTTTAGCGAGTTAGTTCCTCTCTTATTTTACATGTTTACTTAATCTTGCATTCCCCATGAGTTAGCTATTTTATAATGTTGTTGTTTATCTGTATTTTTTTCTGTGCATACTTTGAGGCTTGAGCCATGTTTATGAGGGACTTTGATTGAGCATGCAGGCGCTAAGGCTAAAGCCAAACAAAGTGCCTGTCAGTGGGTTGGCCTCTCTGCAGAGCACACAGAACAGTGTTTGTGTATTCCATTTGCAACTGAAATTCTGTGGAAATGTGTGTGAAGGGGGTACACTGATGTCAAAATATTTGCAAGGCAAATGTCAGGCATTGATCCATCGGCGCGCCTACCTCAAGTGTAGAACAACAGCGCTGGCAGGACTACATCTCCCAGAAGGCCGCCCTTCTGGGAGGGATGAAATACCACGTACAACGCAGGGAGCGTTGTACGTGATTCCAGTTGGCTCGGGAAGTTGTCAGACGCAGAGCGGCTGCTCTGCTGAGGTCCCGCTGGTACCGCCGGATCTGGCGCTCTCTGTCCGAGGCCCCGAACATACGATCCCACCTTCTAGTCTGCGGCAGAGATCGAGGGGAAGGTGTGAGTTCGCTTCTGCCACAAGCGCTCGGAGGAGCGCTGAACATTCAGAACGTGGTTTTTTCCCCGCCCGCGGCTGCAGCAGGAATAACGTTGAGGCTCTGAGGGAGGTGCCTCTGGAAGAGTACTGACTCCTTGACTATTCCGTGGATTATCGACTGCTGGTCTGTTTTCTTTTTGTTTCCCTTTGAGTCTAAGAGGGAAGGGAGGTGTTGGAGCTCCATGGTATCCTGCGCCTGAATCATTCCTAGGAGGTACCGCCTTTTCTTTTTTTTGTTTTTTCTTTGTTGCTTTCCCTTCGTGACATTGGAGAAACTCTCCTGAGTGCTGTCTTCCTGTATTCCGTCTGAAATCCAGTAGGAGTGATTTATGCCGGGATTGTTTAACTTCTTTCTTTTACTGGAGCTGGCTGTTACCTTTTTCTTCTAGTTTTGAGGGTGTGTGGTAGAGGGTATGTATGTGGATATTACTCAATTATTTGCCAGAAATTGAAAAAGTGGACGGTGTACTAACTGGACTGTGTTTGGTTTCTAGGTGCTTATATTTTGTTGCCTGCGGGGAGAGAAGTATCTTCCCAGACAGAGAGGTTCTATATAGTAGGGGATGAACTCTAACAGGTACTGAGACAGCACTAGTGAGATATTATGAGAGTAGTTACCCTTGTATATCCTACTAATCATTTGCTTATTTTTGTTACAGGTCTCCCCTTTTCCCACGCTGCACCTACCCTATCCCTATCCCTCGCTTGATCGCCTCAATACTCTGGGTATCATTTAAATCAGAGTTTGGGGATGTCAGGAGGTGGACCCCTTTGAGCGTCGCCCAGATCCTGAGGAGTGCTGCAATCCGTGACAGCAAAAGTAAGAGAAATTAAGGTGCTTATATTTGAGGGAGTACAGTGCATGTTGGGTGGCGGTGAAGTAACAGATGTGAGGAAGGGCATTCGGGGAAGAGTGAAAAGAGGATACTGAAGAGGAAAGAGAGGGGTTTGAAGATGTGCAGATGGACAAGATATGCAGAGAAAAAAGAGGATACATATCTAACATAAAGCAAACATAATTGAAGGCCAAAACTCCTTCCACAGGCCTCAATGCTATTTAATTCACTGTCTCACTATTTCAGAATTTAAACATTTTCAATGTTAATTATTTATAAGAAATCATTGTTGTTACTCATTTATCTTAAACAGCTAACACCCAGTGACAAAGCCAATCATACTGACAGGCTTTAGGCGTATGTCAGTTGTTGTGCCATTTATCTGGATAAAATTACATCTCAGAGAGAAACCAAAATACCGGTCTGATGGCACACTATGGGAATCACAGAAATGTATTTGGCATGTTCCTTTATAGGGAGCACCCACTTTTTCATCTCACTTAAAGACCTGTCTGCACATATTTCTATATGACTGGTTACAGCCAGCAGCTGTGGGTGCTTCCGAAGTCTGGTTAGATCATATTTTTCCAAAGTTAATGCTGCATGCAGTGCAAGACACTAGCCAAGCTAAGCATACATTTTAAAGGGCTAAAGTTGTCATGCAGAACAATTGACATATTACAGTAACTGTTGAACAAATTAATGCAAGAAGATACGGGACAGTTTTTAATGTGTTTAATATTTCAAGACTATACGTTCCCACTGCTTAATAAGCCTTGCTTTATCGCTGCATTCATTTGCTTTAAAATGCACCATTTGCCAATCTTTTTAAATTTCTTTCTCAGGAGAGGGACTCTCCCTAGACCCCAGGTTTGTCCATTGAACTTGTTCACATCGCTAACTAGTGTCTTCTATTAGAAAGGGTAGAGCCAAAGCAGTCTTGCTTAGTACCCTAGCCCTCTTCAGAAGTCAGACTTGCTTGGCAACCCAGAAATTCTCTGAAATAATGTTTGAGTTTTCTTTTATGAATGCCTAGAACTACTGAATTTTTAGTCCATTTATCACAGATATAGTGCTGAAAATCGCACCAAAAAGATGCCAATTTTTTAAAAATGTATTCACGGGGGGAGAACCCCCCCGAACCCCCCTTATTGCCGTCGGGCTCGCTCGCATGCATTGATTTGCTCTCCATACGCCGCACCAGTTTCAAATTCCACCAGCCGCCCCTGAGTTCATGCAGTATATTCTAAAAACAAAACTGGAACTGTGTCAACACAGTTGGCTGACAATCAGACAATTAGGGGAAAAATGGCTAATTACATGTTTAAAAAGACAGCGGACAGCAGGAGGGAAGTAGCAAACAATACTCCATGACGGTGGGAGAGGTATGGGGCAAGCAGCCAAGGGGGCGCAGTAGGGAGCAAGCGACAGCGGAAGGAGAGTCTAAAACAGCAGCTTTCAAAGAACAGAGATGGCGCAAGTTGGGGTCCATGTTTCTTCTTCCCATGGCTCATTTATTTTAGTGCTCTGAAGCTACCGACGCACTTTATAAGAGGTCAAACACAGTCCAAAGCTTCAGAGAGTGTCAAGTTTCACACAGACAGGCGCAGGCATTGCTTGGCAATCCTTAGAGCAGCCCATGTAGGGAAGGTGATGGTTTGGATTAACCAGCTCAGTATCAACACTTAATACATCACGTAATCCAGCTGATTTTGAAAGTCAAATAAATAAATAAATAAAGCTCATATCAAATGCCGTCAGCCCATGTAATAGGCAGGTCAGTCAGCGTCTTTGCTGCCTGCTGATGCTAAATATATCCAGAGGAAAAATAATTCCTCAAATTCTTGCATAATAATGCTCTGTGTTGCAGTTAATGATGCTTGCTGAAACCCAACACCTGAGTTCAGATCCAGTGGCTAATCACTCCGGTCACACTTGCACTGCCGTATGGAGTGAGCAAACAGATGTCCGGTATGCCGCAGACTATGACTTCTATTGGCCCGGCTAAGACCAGTTACTGCAGAGATAGTGGCTCTAAACAGCAGGAGCTGTAGCTACCATTGTTAGAGATGGGCGAGCCAACAGCCCGCGCAAACTATGAAAGTGTTTGCAATGTGGATCATGCAACTGCAGCACACATCACATAAAATACTCGGAAAGTGTATTTCTTTAACATGTGGAGACTTTGATATTAACATGGCACATTATGGCATGGCACTAAGAGGTACTTGCTCAAAGTGATAGTTTTACATTTTTTTTAAAGAAAGTAGGAAGGGCCCTTGCAGTTTGGTGTTCGGGACAGGAGGAGAGGACGTGGCGTTAAGGCCAGAGCTGTTGACCATGGAGATGGGAAACCGGGTTTGAGTTTCGGTATTGGCACAACATCCTGTGATCTTGGGCAAATCATTTAATCTCCCTGGTCCTTCAAAAACGAACGTATCCTTGTGTAAAGTAACTGGTTCTCATGTAAAGCACTCTAATAATACATTCAGGTGGCGTTCGCGCTATATAAAACTGCATTAAATAAAGAGAAGGAGGACGGAGCTAGTGAATTCAAAACAAGAGCACTGTATGGAGTGCCTCAAGACAATAAAAGTAGTTCACAAAATGTGACAAGTGGATATTTGCAAGTACTTGGTTCATGCTCTCGGGGGAGGGCCAAACACAGGAGAGGCATGAGGTAGTCATGGCATGAACAAAAACAAAGGGGGAGGTGGAGGGGAAAGGAGCGGACTCGTCCTCCAAACTATACGTAAATAACCAAACAACAGTTTCTCGAAGGAGTCAAAAGAGAAATGAAAAAGCAATGACACCAACATCGTCGGGGAAGGGAAAAGTTTTTCCTTTTAAGTAACCCTCACCCACCAGGGTTACCCTTTGCAGGGCAAAGCAGGTGCTGGCGTGTCAGGGACCCACGCTGCGGGAGACAGGCAGCGTCTTTATGCACCTCCTGGCGCGTCCTGATGGTGGCATCAGCCGCGTTGTTGACTGGGGGTTGTAGTCCCTGGCTGAAGGGCAAAGCAAGTGCTGGTGTGTCCTGTGTGCAATAATCCCTCCATCCCATGTGAACAGTGCTGATAAGTCAACACCACCCAGTACACACACTTCTACAGCAGTGTACCTGCCCAGAACACAATTCTACACACAGCAAAACTTACAGAAACTCTGTGTGCATGCTTCCACTTGAGATTCCCAATGCTAGCAGTGCACATTTTTGCACATGTCCAATGAAAAGACAGTTGAATCATCACTCACCTGCTCCTCTAGTTTGCCATACAGCTGGCTGTACAATGGAAGGAGGCTGTCAAGCATGGCCTGGTTTTCTTCTTAAGTGAATACTGGGGCCCTGTCCACTGTATGTGCATGGTAGCTCCCAGAGGATGTGGAGACAGCAGCAGAGAGATGGGGAGATGCAGGTAATATGCAGGTAGTGCAGGCAAGTGAGGTCTGTAGAGAAGAGACAGACTTTTGTCTGTACAGCAGAGGTGGTCTCATTTCCATGCGGACAAAGCGATAGGTCGGACTTGGTCGCATTATCAGAATCTGTCCAATACATAACATTGCTAGCATAGGACACGCCTACTGCGACGTTCAAAATACCCACATCGTCCCACTATTGACTTAGATACATTGGTGATGGGAGGTTACCGATTTGTTTTGCACACAAATCGAACACGAAATGTGCGTCTGTCACCATGACGACCAACAGCAAATGGGGGCGATGGACTCGGTTCGGATGCGGTTATAGCGTCCTTCCACTAATTGATTGGCAGAGCAGAGACAAGTGCAAATGATGATGTTCTTGTGCATTACATGTGTGAAGACAGTGTTTTTGTGATATATTGTACATTTGAATTGATAGCTCACTCTCCAATGAGGAGCATACTTTGAGGGGCACACAACACACTGTTTGTGAGTCTCATTACAACATTGAGAGTACACTTCGCAGATTACCCTCCTAGGCTTGGTTACAGTCCCAGGTGATAATTTCTGAAAACATGTTTTGGCTACACATATTCACTGCTTTTGTGGACTGTGTGACCCACTGTGTATTGGGGGAACTTTCTGACTGTGAATATGCTGTGTCTGAGTCATGTACAATGCAGTAAATGTTGACTTTTTGTACTGTGACATTTAGCTGCCACATCAGCTTGTGTATGTTATGTGAGTTGCTGTTGTGTGTTTGTGTCGCAGGCTTACGTGGATGATTGCAAACTTAATACCACCCCTACATTGTAGATGTTCAGTGTATGTGATTGTACATGTTTGTCGGACATGAATTCATGACAGTGTCTAACCTGTGACAGTGGTGTGCAGGTTTGCCTTGGTGACCCACTGTATGTATGATGTCTAACATATATGTGGCATTACATAATCCTATTGTGTGTACCTTTCAACCATCTGATGGCTGTCACAAACCCATTTCTTGTATAATGTGTTTGGCGTGTTGTTGACTATGTGATGGTTGCTCACATGTACGGTGACAGACACTAGTGACTATTTACAGTACAGCACTGACACTGCTGTGCAACCATAGTTTGTTGACATGTCTTGAAAGAGAACTAATGCTGTGCTTTGCATCTAGGCTCAACAATTATCCTATCAATGTTCATTTCCAATGCCCTGGGACTTCTTTTTGTCCAGATATCATGTTACATGTGTTGCAATGCATGTATCTTTGTACGTTGTAAACTGACATCAACTGTGTTTACACTCTACACATAGATATCGCCGAAGACCTCCAGTCTACAGGCCCTTCCCCAACCTCCAGACCATGGATGAACGTGATTGCACCCATAGATATGGCTTTACCAGGCCACTTATTGTTGAGCTGGCTGACCAATTGGTACCGCATCTGCAGCCTGGACGCCCATATCCCACTGCGCTGACCCCCAAGGTGAAGGGGATGGCAGCACTACATTTCTTCGCCACGGGTTCATTTCAGTTTACTCTGGCAACATCAGGTGGCATGTCACAGACCATGTTCAACTGTGTGCTTCGTGATGTTTTGGAGGCATTACTTCATTTCCTGGTACAATACATAAAGTTCCCAACACCTACACAGTTGACAGACATCATGGGGGAGTTCTATGCATTGGGGCGCATGCCACATGTCATTGGCTCAATTTATGGGACACATGTAGCTTTGATCCCACCATAAGCCAATGAGCAGACCTACAGGAATGGCAAACACTACCACTCAATAAAATGTCCTGGCGGTATGTCTGGCTGACATGGTGATCTCCCATTTGTGTGCACGTTTCCCCCGATCAGCACATGATGCATACATCATCCCCCAGTTGATGTCTCAGCTGCAACCTGAGTGTGCCTGTATTGTTGGTAGGTTATGTTGTATGTTTATGTTGTGTGTGGCTTGTATGTCAGATTGTGCTCTGTTTTCAGACAACTGAAGTATTTTCTGTGTTCAATGTAGGAGACTCTGGATACCCCAACATGCCTTGGTTGCTGACACCACTCCGGAACCCTGTCACCCCGGCTGAGATTCGTTACAATGAGGCACATGGGAGGACCAGGAAAGTGATTGAGCGTACATTTGGGCTACTGAAGTCAACCTTCCGGTACGTGGATCGGACAGGGGGTGCACTAGAATATTGCTCCCTAAAGGTCTGCAAGATTTTCACAGCAGCATGCATGTTCCACAACCTTGCAATCCGGAAGGAAATATCACTTATACTGGATGACGGGGACCAGCGGCCACCAGCAAGGGAGGAACCAGACTTGGGACACGATGCCAGTGATGATGAGGATGTTGAGGGTGATTTGCGACAACAACTTATCCGCAACTTCTTCACATAAATGTGAGTATTGAATGAGAGGAGTCAACCCATAAATGTTTGTTTGTGTGTTGCTGTTGTCCTAAGTGTATGTATGCACGGTATTCAAGTGGTTCTCTTCTTTTCTAAGTGACTGTCAGCAAACAATTTGGTCCCCTCCCTTCGCTGCTCCCATCCCCCCCTTGAAGGTAGGGGTCCCTCAGGGATCCATCCTGAGCCCAACACTTTTTAATGTTTATTTGGCTCCCCTTGCTATGCTTGCTGAGGCTCATGGCGTTAAAATAGTATCATATGCCGATGACACGAAACTGCTGTGCACCTGTGACAAGGACGCCGACTTTAAAGGCGGCGAGATTAACATCTGCCTGTCTGAGGTGTTTTCTTGGTTAAGGCGGAATCAACTGAAGTGCAATCCGGAGAAATCCGAGATCATTTTCTTTGGGTCTCCACCTGGCGAAGTATGGTGCCAGTGGTGGCCTCAGGATATGTCCCCGTCTGCTGTCCCAGTAAGCATTGTGAAGAACTTAGGAGTCAAACTAGACTCTAACTTATCTATGAAGGCTCAGATCCAAACAGTAGACAGCACCTGCTTTGGCCTGTTAAAAATGCTAAAAAAACTTCCTCCCTCTGCTTCCAGTTAAGTACAGGAAGGTTGTAGTCCAAGCCCTGATTGTATCAAGGCTGGACTATGTCAATGTCCTGTATTTGGGCCTACCGGACTACTTGCTAAACCGCCTGCAGGTGGTGCAGAATGCGGCGGCCAGAGCAATTCTCATGGTCGCCCCAGAGAGCGCATGTCCATCCATCTGAAGTCTCTGCACTGGTTGCCGGTCCGGAAGAGAATTCCGTTCAAACCCTAGTTTTAGCTTTTAGGGCCCTACATGATACAGGAGCCATCTACGTCAGGAAAAGGATTCAGCACTATGTCCCGCAGAGAGCCCTGAGATCCTCATCACAGCTTTTGATGACTACCCCAAAGTTTTCCCGCTCTTGGTTGGGCGGGCGCTCCTTTCAAGTCCTGGCTTCCAGGCTATGGAATGGTCTTCCGTTTTCCCTTAGGCAGGTGCAAGATCTTCTGTCATTCAGGAAACAGTTGAAGACCTGGCTTTTCCTGCAATTGTATTGTCTGCTGCCCTCGTTTTGGTAGGAGTATTGATGCCTATCTCGCGGTCTTGTAGTGCCGGGACACTCTGTGGAGTAGCCGTGCGCTCTATAATTCAATATTTACATTACATTACATTACATATGCTGCTCAGTGTCTGTCATTCTTCAATGGTAGTTGACAGAATTTCCTAATCCAAATGTGCATGTGACAAGGACAATGCTACACTCAGTAACAGCTTGTGTTCACACTGACATTGGCATGCTTTAACTGAGACAGTTTGCAACATCAATCTAAATTTTTCCTGAGTTCCTGACACAATTATGTTTTTCTCCTTCCCAGGAGCATTCACCATATGAACTGCTGAGTTGTGACCACACCAGAGCCATGATCCTGTGTCATACTCTAACAGTAAACAGTGGTGGTCATCCCTGGGCCACAACACCTTTTGAACTGATGGTCATTGTTTGTACTTGTGAGACTTTTGTAACTGTGTGATGTGATTGCAGTTTGTGTCAAGGTGCAAGGTTGAAACATTTAAATTAACCTGTGCTCCACATTGAGGTGTGCCTTGCCTGTTTGCACACGTCCACAGGTTATCCTGATACAAAACATGTTCCATGGATAACAATTTTGGTAACAATGAATGTTTTAGGGCTTGTAGTTGGGAACATATGTGCTGACAGTAGACTACGATGGCATCATTACTATGTACGATGGGTTGTGTGATGACCTGGTTGTGTCTGTCTCTCATGCTGTGACTGGTTGCATCTACTGCCAAGCCAGTAGTTGACATTACTGGATTGATTCCTTGTCCAAATTTGTGGACACTTTCATCTTTGATCTTAACTGCGTCATTTTAACGAGTACATTTGTGTTTCAAAGTTACGACATGAGCAAGTATTTAATACAAAGTGATTTATTTAGGTGCATGGTTGGTTGATGACAAATGAGTTGATGGGGGAGTGATCAAACCAAACAGGTACAACAAAGTGCAGAAAGGAGTTGGCAGTGTTTTTAGATGAAGTTGTCAGAAGTAAATCCACAGTTATTTGAGTCCAAAGTCCAAATAAGACCGTCCAGTCAATGTGGGAAAGTTCAGTGACAGTCAACAAAGTGAACGCTTGGCACACAATGGAGGGTATCAGGAGCAGCTTTTCACTTCCTAGAGGTGATGCTTAGCCATTGGTCTCTCATGTTGTCTTCTTTGGCGGATGACCCTTTTTCTTTTTCTCAGGGGGCCCTCAGGTGCAGGCAGCGTAGGAGGTGCAGGGTGTGCTCCACCAGCATCCACATCACTCCCTGTGGCAGGTGCAGATGTTGATACACCTGATGTTGTGGGCACACAGGGAGGTGTGGACATGTTAGTAGCAATCTGGCAGAGGCAGGTGAGAATGTCCCTGTGCACAGCTGTCAGGTCTTCATTTTTGGACATGCATTTCTCTACTTTTGCATAATGGGCTGCCTGCTGTTCTTGCATGGTCATGAGGATCCTAACTACCTGGCCAAAGTCCCCTGTGCAACCCTCATATGCATTGAGGATTCTGGATAGGTGTGGGTCATCTGCAGCATCAGCTGCATGTTGTCGCATGTCCCACGGCCCCTCCCACCACCCCTAACCACCCGAGCAGGACCAGTTGGTGCTGGCACAGTCACCATGGAGCCTCCTTCCTCGTTGACAGTGCTGGTGTTGTCCGCCAACTCTAGAGTGGCCCTTGTTGCTGTGCTTTCGGTGTTGGCTTGGGCTGGTGTGTCCGTGAGGGTAGGGGTCAGCTGTGTGCTGGCTGCTGAGGCAGAAGGGGTCGCAGAGGATGCCAGTGTTACTGCTGCTGGTTCTGTGGTCTGAGCCACACCTGAAGGACCAGGTAGTTCATCGTTGTCCGAAGGATGTTGAGAGACCTCTACGCCAGAGAGCTCAGGGTTGCCCAGAGTCTGGAACTGGCTGTCCTGGTTTGTTGCTGAGGTGTTCCCTGCTTGCCCTCTGGGTACATGAAAGACACAATGATTATTGTGAATTTCCACAGCCCCTCAGATCATTACCAGGACATTGTCTACTGAAGCTAAGGATGACTTGATGTCCAGAGATTGTCCTCTCCCAGCAAGGTGGAGGAGTGTTGTCAATGGCCACATCTCCCATCATGCCCTGTCCTCAACACACCTTCCCAGCCAGCCCAGACAGCACACCTGGAACCATGTTGTCCCAGATGTTGAGTGGAAAAGTACTGTCAAGATGTCTGACACTGTGGACTGCTGTGGGGAGCACAAGGCCTCGGTGGGAGTTGTGGGCAGCAGCAAACAGCAGATCTCAGTGTCAGCGATCTTGCCAGTACATTTCCATTCAGTCTCAGGGACAGCATAGTCACAGGTGTGCTGTTTGGGTTGGGTGGGAGGGGTGTGGGAGGGACAGGGCTTGCTGGTAGATGTAGTCAGGGTTAACACTCCTCCTCCCACCCAGAGCAAATAGGCCACCATGAACCATGCTTCCCTGACAGTGAGTACAACTTTACATTCAAGATGTCTGACACTGCTGCCTGGTGTTTGTTTTGAACACAACTCCCATCATGGCCTTGTGCTCACCACACCAGACCCCAGTGTCAGCCATCTTGCAGGTACTTTTCCACTCACTGTGAGGTAAGAACAGTTCAAGGTGGGCTTGTCGGGCCATGTGGGAGGAGGAGTATTTGCACTGACTTCAACTCCCATCGGGCCCTGTCCCACACACATTCTTCCCACCGAGCCCAAACAGCACACCTGTGACTATGCTGTCCCTGAGAGTGAAAGGAAATGTACTGGGAAGATGGCTGACACTGGGGACTGGTGTGGGGAGCACAAAGCCTTGATGGGAGTTGTGGGTAGAAGCAAACAACAGGTCCCAGTATCAGTCATCTTGAATGTACACTCTACTCATTGTCAGGACATCAAACTCCCTGGTGGCCTGGTTGGGCTGCCTGGGAGGAGGACTGTCTGCACTGACTACGTCTACCATCATGCACTGTCCTCCACACACCTTCCCAGACAGCCCACACAGCACACCTGGGACTATGAGGTCCCTGAAAGTGAATGGAAATGCACTTGCAAGATGTCTGACACTGGGACCTTTTTGCTAGACAACGGAGAAACAGCAGCCCTCATCCTCCTGGACCTATCAGCCGCCTTCGACACGGTCTGCCACCACACACTACGAACACGCCTTCACGACGCCGGGATCCAAGAGAAGGCCCTGGACTGGACCACATCCTTCCTTTCCGGCAGAACACAAAGCGTCCGCCTCGCCCCCTTCCGATCCAAGGCCACCAAGATCATCTGCGGCGTACCCCAAGGCTCCTCCCTCAGCCCAACGCTGTTCAACATCTACATGGCACCCCTCGCCCACGTCGCCCGACAGCACAACCTCAACATCATCTCCTACGCCCGACGACACCCAGCTGATCCTCTCCCTCACCAAAGACCCTCACACCGCCAAAGCCCACCTCCACGAAGGAATGAAGGCCGTCGCCGAATGGATGAGGACCAGCCGCCTGAAGCTGAACTCGGACAAGACGGAGGTCCTCATGCTTGGTTCCAACCCTTCAGCCTGGGACGACTCCTGGTGGCCAACATCACTGGGAACAGCCCCGCCACCCACCGACCACGTACGCAACCTAGGGGTCATCCTCGACCCCACCCTCTCCATGACTAAGCAGGTCAACGCCGTTTCCTCATCCTGCTTCAACATCCTCGGAATGCTCCGCAGGATCTTCAAGTGGATCCCCACCAAAACAAGAAAAACAGTCACCCAGGCCCTCGTCACCAGCAGGCTGGACTACGGAAACGCCCTCTACGCAGGAACGACGGCTAAGCTCCTGAGACAGCTGCAACGCATCCAGAACGCCTCTGCACGTCTTATCCTCGACATCCCCCGACGCAGCCACATCACAGCCCACCTGAGAGACCTGCACTGGCTCCCTGTCAACAAGAGGATAACCTTCAAGCTCCTCACCCACGCACACAAAGCACTCCACAACTCCGGACCAGCCTACCTCAACAGACGACTCAGCTTCTACACCCCCACCCGCCAGCTCCGCTCGACCAGCCTCGCCCTCGCCACAGTCCCCCGCAACCGGAAAACGACCGCCGGCGGCAGATCCTTCTCCCACCTCGCCGCCAAGACCTGGAACACCCTCCCCACCAACCTCCGACAGACCCAAGACCTACTGGCCTTCAGAAGACTCCTCAAGACCTGGCTCTTCGATCAGTAGCAGCACCACCCCCTCTTCCCCCAGCGCCTTGAGACCCTCGCGGGTATGTAGTGCGCTTTATAAGTGACATGATTGATTGATTGATTGATTGATTGATTGATTGAAGCATACTTCCAGGTGGGGTTGTTGGGCTATGTGGGAGGAGGATTGTTATCTGTGACTACAACTCCCATGAGGCCTGTGCCCACACCCACCTTTCCAGCCATCCCAACCTTCCTTCCTGTGACTCAGCTTTCCTGTGAGTGAGTGAAACTGTGCTGGCAAGATGGCTGACGCTGGTCACTGTTGTTTGGAGCACAAAACCTTGCTGTGTGTTTGTTAGAAGTTTGTACATGTTATGACATATTTAAATTTCCTCCGATATTGCAGGTATTTTGTTTGTCAAACTGGCATACACATCACATACTCATTTGCTCCATATTGTTATGGCTTTGCTAACAGTGATTTCTATCACTGTATCCTTGACAGTGATGTGTGTGGCTGTGTAATTGATAACATTATTGGACAGTTGAGTAGGTACTCACCATTCTCCGGTGCACCTGGTATTCCATAGACGCCCACCGGCAGAAGGATGAGACGCACCTTCTTCTCCCAGGAAGTGAAGTGCACAGGTGGTGCAGGAGGGCCACTGCCAGTCTGCTGACTTAAGGCGTGTTCTCTTTCAATCAGCTTCTTGACCCTCCTTCGCACATCATAGTACCTGCTCCTGATATCATCCATTGTGCGCAGGCAAGGTGCCTGGGCATTCACCTTGTCAACTATCCTCTCCCACATCCTATTTCTCAGGGACAGGAGGGTCTGTTGGACTTGGTTCCCAAAACACTGTGGCTCTACTCTGACTACTTCATCTACAAGTACTTCCAACTCCTTTTCTGTGAAACATGCCTGCTTTGGGGCATGGTGAGGGTGAAGGTGACGGTGTGGGTGAGTGTGAAGGTGTGGTTGAGTGTGAATGGGTAAAGGAGTGTGTGTTTGAGGGTGTCCTTTCTCCCAAACAAAGTGTGTGGCAGTAGTTTGGTGGTTGATGTTTGTATGTGTATGGCAGGGAGCAGTGGCTCAGTGGCTCTTTTGGTGTCTTCTGATCAGTTATGTTGTTGCAAAGGATCATGGTCATCTGGTTTGCCCTTTATATAGGTGGATTGGTGGGTGTGGCTAATGATTTTTTATATATTTTTTTTAATTTTTGACATGGCCAATGCTTGTTTTCCTAATATTTGGCATTTCCCAGTTGCATTTTCTGTCACAAGCTGACACGTTTCAAAGAGCGTCGTACGCATCGTCATCTGTTTGCGGGTTGAACCGTGTCTAATTCATGCCCGCAATTCTAGGTTTCAGCATTCCTAAAAGATTCAATTGCATTTTCTGTCACAAGCCGACACGTTTCAAAGATCGCATCATAAGCATCGTCATCTGTTCGCGGGTTGAACTGTGTCTGATTCATGCCCGCAATGGTAGGTTTCAGCGTTCCCATACCATTCACTCAAATCGGACTCCGAACATGTTGGTTGGAGTTTACATCAATTGGATGTACTCCGTCTTTCAGACAGCTTGTGGTCGACTCGTTTGGAAAGCATTCTGGACAGAGTCGGTAGGAATGCTTTCCGAACAAGATCGTAATTGGGCCTTTAGATGCAATTGTTCGGCACTTAGTGACTATAAAACACAAGCTACAGATCTGGCTTCCAAGTTAAGAGCACGCAAATACCCACACAACATTGTGACAAAAGCAATGAAAAGAGCTAAAAACAACAACAGGGAAGCCCTTTTAGAGCCCCTATACTGAAAGACAATGAAGTCTGCCCTATTTGTATTACCACTTAAAACTGCACATCCAATGCAGTAAACAAGATTATCAACAAACACTGGTGGATCCTGGAAGGCAGTGGTACTCCTATACCAAAACCAATGTTCTCCCACAGGAGAGGTCGCAACCTCAGAGACATGCTGGTACATACACGACCACCTATCCCCACAGACAGGTTAACAGGCCAGGGTTTCATCACACCCATCAGCGGACACCACCCATGTGGTAACTGCAGCGATTGTCACCTGACCCAAAGCAGCAAAACTATTACCTTCAACAACAACACAACATGGGAAATGAGAAGATTCACCAACTATAATACGGAAAGGGTGATCTACATGATCACCTGCCCGTGTAACCTACATTACGTAGGTATGGCATCATGCAAAATCAAGACCAGAGTCTGTGAGCACTGAAGCAACCTTAGATGCAAAAGAGCAACTACTAAAATGACCATCCACGACCTGGAACAACAACACACCACTATCGAACTACGGTGGACAGTGATAGAGCAAGTGAACCAGGAATCCCAATTGTTAAAAAAAGAACAACGTTGGATTAAAAGTCTAAAATCACATGAAATAGGCCGGAACAAAAATATCCCTTGGGTCCAGTTTGTATGATCAACCTTTTGACAGCCTTATCTGGTGTTCTTAATGAGAAGTATCCACTAGTTTTGGGTGAGACCCCCTAACTACACCGCATACCCTACAATCCACTCCAGTGCTTCTCCATACATTTTTGGACTTCCCCATACAGCACCCTTAACAATAGTTGGACGGTGCACTATTGTGGTAGTACCCCATTTGGGACAATGACTACCCGGTGTGCTAGTACAAACGGGGTTTATACCCACCGCCTGGTGCGAGGTCCAGCATACAACAACTAGTCAACTTCTCACAACATCCTTTGAAATCCAATGTTCATCCATACTCGCATCCGACTCCAATATCCTGATGGGGGTGGGGTTTGTTACCTACTTAGTTTCCTTCCCAACTAAGGGGCATATTATCAAGAACGGCGTTAAAATTATCGCCGGTTTAGCGGCAGAAAACTGCTGCTAAAGCGGCGATAATGGGCTTGATAATATGCCCTGGAGAATTCCAATAGAAGCCCAGGATCACAGCAGAACATGGACTTCTATTGGAATTCTCCAGGGCATATTATCAAGCCCATTATCGCAGCGTTAGCGTGCAGTTTTCTGCCGCTAAACCGGGATAATTTTAACGCCGTTCTTGATAATATGCCCCTTAGTTTTACTTCCAACAGGTTTCTTACCAATCTTTCTTCATATACATGGTGCTGCAACCGAATTACCGATATCCTTTACCCTTGCTACCAAGTGTTAGTTTTGTACTATTTGCCTTTTGTTTTATGTGTCCTTTACCCTTTTTCACTGTATTCCTTTCTGGTAAACAGACCCTAAATACACAATCAGTATTAGACAGCCGAGGCACGAACCAAGTTTCCCTGAGCGTACCTCGGTTAAAACAGGAAGTGAGTATGACACTCCACTAGCGGTTAGCGGTCCTACACCATTACCACCACAAGGACGCAGACAACAGTTTCCCGTCTGCTCATAAAAAGCAGCGCGACAGGTCCCTCCGGTATCTCCGGAGCCACGGGCAAAAGGGTTCTTTTCCCCAGTGAGGGAGTAGTCTTGATAAAGGTCTGACTACAGGCATCCCTTCTTCCCCAATTTGGACTCATGAGGCCTGAATATCGTCGCTTTCATTTATGTATGTGTTCTAGTTATGTACTGTTTCCATTTGGGATCTAGCACGATATGACTGTGTGTTTTGTGTTTTGTTTTCTGTACGTCCATGTTCTTTCTTTTTCATTATCACATTTCACAGTGTGCTCACGTGTTTTTGAGAAATATATCACTACTCACTATTAGAATGCATAAAGAACAAATCTTGTATAAGGCCCATGGGCCGTGCATATTTTAAATGACGCTTTTTTTGTCTTCCCCAACCTCTATAGGGATTTTGAAAACCTGAGAACAGACTAAATTGGTGCTGTATTTCTATCCATTTATTTCAATTCTTTGTTTGCTATTTACTTAGAGATCAGTTGACTATAGGAGTGGGAGCAGCCACCCCTTTTGGTCCTGAGGAAAAGCCTTGGGGTAGGGCTGGAAACTAGTTGACTAGGGAAACAGTGGGTCATATACCCTAGTAGTTTCCCAGCATCCCCATTTTTTCATCACATCAGCTAGTGGAGTGAATAAATGAAACCTTTTCCCACTAGTTAGGTACTTTTATCCTTTTTATGCATTAAAGAACCCACTTCAATAGCATCCCAACCAGCATAGGTGTATAGGAACATCACAAAATTAGTGCTCCCAGGTATCCACTGGTCATAGCATGCCCCTTTCCGTAGCAGGCTAGGGATGAACCCTATGAGGAAACAAAGGGTAACCTAAATTGGTCCATATAATAAGCAAATTAAAGTGCGTAAACAATATCGATACATTTATTACTTTGAACAGCCAGTGTACACAGAACACCCAAAATGCCCAACAGCCAGATACACAACAGTCTGTATCCCCCCCCCCCTTTGTTCTCTACCAACAGGGGATTTATGGTGCAAAAGAGACAGGAAGCAGGAATAGCAGACCCCTTTGTAGCCAGCCTAATCCTCAGTATCCCTTGTACCCTCAGTACAATCTAAATTCTCTGAACAACTCTAGGTTGCTTAACTCCCACCAGCTACAGCCATCTTACCCCCAGTGACCACTAACCCCCTGCATGCTTCTACTAGTAGAGGGTGGAATCTTAAAGCCTCCCCTTATCGCAGAAACAGGTCGATCGATCTGAGAAATAAAGTTGTCATGACAAAGGTACCAAAACTACCCCCTCACGTAAAGTTTGAATCCGAAGATTCCCTTATAAATTGGACCACTCATTGGATCAGACACACTAGAGGCTGCCGTTCGGTCATCAGAGAAGATATTCTCTGTGCCCGAAGGAGTTCCCCCAAGAACTCTACATTTGATGTGATAGAATTATCCCTAAAAGATGCAAAAATCGTGGACGACTTAGTGGCACTAGACATTAGGACAAACCCTTTAACCAATTCTCACATTAGATTCAAGTGCTGCAGATCAGAATTTGACCTATTGCACGGTTGCACATCATGGGTGGGGCCTTCATCCCCATTGCGAGATGTGGATTGACTCAGTAACCCTAATAACTTCACCCATCTCTTACAAGTACCTTCACATACAAAACCCCCAGAAACTAGTAACATCGATGAGTCACCCACTGTGGACCTGCATCTCGAAACGAATAATGATGCACCTTCTAGTAGTATTCCTGGTGTAGTTAAGGTTGTGTGCCCACTGCCAATTGTCTCTTGTACTGGACCGCCCAATTCAATCACTAACAACAAGCATTCTAATGCTATAGAGACTCGTAGAAGCCTACCTATACCTAGTAATGAGGCAAACAACAGCTTAAACATAATCTCCTGGAACCTTGCTGGGATACACCCAAAACTACATGACCCAGAATGGCACTCCTTCATAGGCTCTAACAACATATGTATCTTTCAGGAGACTTGGGCAGTGGATAAGGTACACATAAATGGCTACACAACATATAGCGTGGAAGCAAAATCCCCCCAAAAAATGGGCAGAGCCAGCGGGGGACAGATAATTTTCGTGAGGAATACCATAGCCTGTAAATATAAACAATAAAATCTCAAGATATATTGGGGATTCAGCTTACCTTTCCAACAGGTTTAAACCTAACTATGTTTAGTATCTATGCTAGATCTGAACCCTATAATAACGAGTCTGCAGTATTATCACAGCTAGATGATTTGGTGGGGGGCATACCAAATAAATTCTAAGATCACAGTTGCAGGGGACCTTAATGCCACCTTTGAACCCTCCCCCTTACTAAGTATCCTGTTGGAGGAGGAGAACGAGATCTGGGGTATACCGAATTTGGCATCGGCCAAAAATCGTTATCGATCAACGGCCGTGTCCCTGCAGATTGCATCATTGGTCGCAGGAAGGAGCTTGAGGGCATGCAATGGGAGGACTGTATCATATATGAGTAGGCAAATCACCTTCAAATGGGGTGTCAGCACAAGCGTCATTGATTATATCCTTGTTGACAATAGACTTTGTTCATTAGTAGAAGACATGTCAATTGCCCCAAGACTTGACAGCGATCACAATCCCTTGCTGCTGCTAAAAATGAGGGGCTCCGCATTGGACAGGCAAATGCGCAAAGAAGGTCTTAGGGAGAAATTCTTAAGATTAGAAAGGTTAAAGAAAACTGAAAATTCCAGATGGTGGGACAGTGCCACCTTAAAACAATATCTCAGATTGAATAGAGTCCCAAGAGGACTCAGATCCCAGATCTTCCCAACTTTCGACGATCTGGATGACGATTTGTTAGGCAAATGGGAGGAAGCTCTCCCCTCTAATTCCAACACACTCATCAACATACTGATTGAGAACGCAGAACGCAAGGTAGCGAAACTTCAGATAGACATCGCTACTCTAGAAAGAGAAATTACAGAACTAGACATTAAGGAGGCTACGGAAAAAAAATGATGTCATTTTAAATTATATTCTCACTAAGCATCAGAACGAGATTAAGGATAGGAAGACGAGACAACTAAAATGAGACGAAGCAGACTATAGGGAGGGAAGGGTGTTTACCTTTGCTAGGAAGTACGATCAACTTGTCCAAAGGGTCCCACAAGGCGACGGACCACCCAGATCAGAAACAGCTTCAATATCCTCCAGCTCCACCTCCCTCAGTACTATCCTAACTATTGACAGTGAAACAGAGAATCAGACAGGCGCATCTAACAGATCAGGACAGACAAAATCCTCTTTTTTAAGGGAAGTGCAAACCATACGGAGAGAGAACAGAACCCAGCAAACACGAGGAGCACAAGACAGAAAACCCGAAGAGGTAAGAGATCAGGACAAAGAGGAGTACAAAAAGAAATTGAGGTCAGGGAATGAGAGGAACAAATAAACACTATATCCAATGAGATACAGGTAGTCATTCTCTCCTCGAAACCTCTCAACAAAAATATGATATCATTACTCAGCAAGAGATTAAGTTTCAACCCTCACGAACAGGGAGACATATGCAGACTCAAAATAGACCTTTTTAAATTTATCAGGGGTCTTAAATTGAAAAAGCATTTTAGTAACAGTCCATCAACCATTAGAAATAGTGTGAACATCCCAATAGACAACATGTCCAATGCTCAAAACATTAAGGATATTCAAGCTACACACCTGCTTCTATCTTTGACAGATTTGGAAGGACCAATATGGAACTGCTTCTTCAAGAACTCAACATTGATACGGACCACACCATTTCTAGTGGCCTTAAAGTTAAATCTAAATGGACTCCAACTCTTCAAGGGGGCAACCCCATTGATACTTTTTACAACCTAGTACTTGAAGACATAGACAAATACGAACACAAAATATTTAAGACCAGCCACAGACATAGAGAGAAATCTGATGAGGAGTGAGCGTCTGGCCCTTAAAACATTGAGTGCAGACCATGAAATTATAATCAGGGAAGCTGACAAAGGGGGCAACGTTGTAGTCATGAACCAGGTACACTATCACAATGAAATCATGGCGCAATTGCAGGACACCACCTGCTATGAATCACTTACCTATAATCCCACAGACCGCTGACCCTTAAGATCAACAAACATCTAGCAGAATGGCACACACGTGGCTTAATTGATGAAGACGAATTTCTTTACATGAAAGTGTTCAGACCTACTTTTCCGTGGCTATATACCCTTCCCAAATTACACAAACAGGCACCTTTTCCTCCTGGTAGACCCATTGTTTCTGGCATAGGGAGCCCGACAGAAAGAATAGCACAGTATGTTGATCTGTTCCTAGGACCAATGGTCAGGAACCTTCCTTCCTACATCCAAGACACCAAACACATCTTGAGTATTCTAGCCGATGTACAATGGCAACCTGGCTACTTTAGATGTGGTTTCCCTCTACACCACTATCAAACCAGATCTAGGCCCACAGGCAGTAACACGCCTTCTACACAATAGGCCTGTGACCTTATGGGAACATACCAACATGCTTACCACCATGATGGAGGTCATTCTCAACAACAACTTTTTTATGTTTGACAAACATTGGTACAAACAGATCAAAGGCGTGGCCATGGGCTCAAGATTTTCACCCTCTTTCGCCAATCTATACATGGGTTGCTTAGAATCAGAATGGATCTGGGGCAGCAAGGGAGCCCCTTGGATTGATTCAATCATTTTTTGGGGTCGCTACATAGACGACTGTTTGCTACTGTGGTCAGGCTCCCAAGAAAGACTCAATGACTTTTGCACGTATCTTAACTCCAATGACATGGACATGAGATTCACCAGTAACTCTAGCACATCTAGTATCACCTTTTTAGATGTAGAACTTTACATCAGAGCTGACAAATTGCATAGTCGACTTCATCGTAAAGAAACATCGTGCAATGCTATTCTACATGCTGAGAGTTCCCACCCTGTCCACCAGATCCCGGCAATTCCGTATGGGGAATTTGTCAGAGCTAGGAGAAACTGCAGTGAAGAACCAGAATTCAACAAATGCATTGCAGACATAAAGAGTAGATTCAAGAGAAGAGGCTACAAACCACCTATCATTCAAAAAGCTGTGAACAGAATTGGTAAAATAGGGAGGGAAGCCACTTTATGTGACAAGAACACTACTCAGCCACATAAACAACCAGTGAGACTGATTACAGATTATAATGACATGAATGTGACGATCAGGAAGAGTCTTAACAAACACTGGGGTATTTTGCTTGCTGATAAATCCCTCAGTGACTTTATACCCACCCATCCTCAGATTACTTACAGACGAGGCAGGACACTAAGGAACAGACTCAGTCCAACGGTTCCACGCACTGTGGTGGACTGTTCTTGGCTTTCAACTCATACAATAGGTTTCTACAAATGTGGTTGTTTTGGTGTGTGCAGATGGGCCCATAATGGAATCAAGAACTTCACCAGCTTCGACAAAAAAAACATTTATCAAATAAAACAGAACATCAATTGCAACACCAAATTTGTGGTGTACATCATAGAGTGCACATGCAAGGGTCAGTACGTGGGAAGCACTATTAGACCCTTGACAGAAAGGATCAGTGAACATGTGAGAGCACTTAATCACCAAGACGCTAGATACCCAATGACTGTACACGCCGCAACCTATCCTTCTCAAAGTCAGCAGAAACGATTTTCATTCTACGGCATCGATGTGACCGAGCCAAGCCTCAGAGGTGGTAACAGGGAACTAAGACTACGACGCTTGGAAGCAACCTGGATCATGCACCTCCACACAGTGAAACACGGATTGAACTCTGACCACGAGATGCAATACTTTCTGGGCAACTGAGATCCATGACAATGAACAGTGTTTGCTATTTCTCATTCCCCACTAATTTCCTTAATCCTTTTCTGTTCTTTCTGGTGCTATCACTGTTTCTCTATGCTGGCCTTTCAAGAACCCAATAGGCAACCTTCATTATGAGAGTATTCATTCTCTATTTTCTGTCATGTATTCCATGTTTTTAGAAAGATTTTGTCTTTATAATTTTGTATTTCATGACCATGTTTTTTGAGCACTCTCAATGGACATCTTGTGCGCACTCTATTACATGTTTATCCCCTGTTTCTCTATACCGCATAACTTACCGATTGCTCCAGTGCTTTCTTTTTATCCTTTCATTTCTTGTTTTACTCCCCCTTTTTTTTTACTCTCAACTCCTTATTCAGCGCTTTCATTCACTGCATTTCCCTTTCCTGTTGTTTTCCTACACAGTCCACCCTATACCCATTGTCTTTGCCTTTTGTGTCCTTTTCACTTTTACCTCCTGTATCCCTCGCACTCTATTTCCGGTTTAGACGTACTTAGACCGATTTTTGTTTGCGGTCTAGTCTTTCTGCCATTTTTCTATATAAGTACACTTCCGGTTTCCGCTCGTTCCACAAACTTGGAACAGAGGCGGAACCAGTGTTGAGACCGCTTGCAGCACACACGTTGCAGGTAAGACAACCCTTAATAGCTGGTGCGCTCGAGTATTCCTGTACTTTGAGCCTCTTTTACCTGGGTGAGGTCCTTACAGACTCGTACCTGATTTTTTCTTTCAGATCGACGGTTAGAGTGGCTTACCCGACCTCTACCGCGCTCACAGGCACTGGACTCCTGGGGATCACCTGTGCTCAGGTATGAGGCCATGCCCAGTCACTTACCCATAGTTTCACTATCTCCATGTTACGTGGTTATAGCCAACACTGCTTTTAATTTTTTCCTTTTTCAGGCTTATCGTCCCACTATTTTACATTTTATCACGCTTTCAATTGCATTTGCTTCAGACCAGCCGGGTTGGAATTATCACCGGCAGAGCGGTGAGGACTGTTTCCTTCTATCTTTTTCTCTCCTCATACGGTTGCCAGCTCCATTTACAGTGCCCCTTATCAGCACTCTTATTTCTTTTTGCAGACATTACAGATCTTATACATCTTCCATTGCAAGTAGCCCTCCTTCTTATTTTCTCCTTTACTTCTGCGCCTTTCTCTGTGAAATATTTGCGTACCGCCCTTATAATTTTAGGGAACTACCCCATGTTAATCATTGTGTTCTGCGCGGCACTTCTAATGCATGACTAATGACTGTTTTCCTTATATGGGATGTTTGCTAGAATATCTTTCTTTCTTTGTGCCTGTGTGACCACCTTGCGCCCTGCGTTTAATTTTGAGATTTACTGCTTTATAATTAATTTGTCTGGTGCGGCATTTCTAATGCATAATAAGTTTTGTTTTCCCCATGAGGGATTTATTCTTCACCTCATGGTTGCTACTAATTGTCAGGAACATGTGTTACGTTATTGCCGTTTAAATCTTCAGCCTTTAGCTTAATTATTTACATTGTCTTCTGCTAAATGTTTTATCATGCCAAGTTTATGTTCACTTTGCGGGTTTTGGACACATTCTCTTCACTTGATCACCTTTTCACCTTCTGCCCAAGTCGCGCCGTCTATGTGCATTAGGAGCGGTTTTTGCTCCTTGTTTCTCACTGTATGCCCCACTAGGTTTGTCTTGTTGTGCTGTGAAGTCACTCATACTTGCCTTTACACCATTCTTGTATGGTTTCCACTGATATTTTGGTGTCTCAGCTCTTTTTCCACGAGTGTTGCCAATCTCTATCCTTGCTGATCCCTGTTCATGTAGCTTCACATTAACTATTTTGTATCTTCCCCAGCCCTGAAGAAGTCACGGGACTAGTTCCCTTTGTGACGAAACGCGTGTTGGCTGGTTGTGTGTTTTCAATAAGGAATAAAAGAAATCTAAGAAATATATCCGTGTCGATCTCACAGGTTACTCTCTCAGATTGCGAGACTTTACAAACCAAGTATATTACCCCATGAACGTGTGCCCAGGACTTTGCTTCTCTTCATTTGTGTGGGCTCCAACCCACACATACACAGGGGTTTAAGGGTAGTTCCCCTGACCTGGCAGCACCGTATTTACCTAGAACACTTCATACCTCTCGCGTACTAGACAGAGCGCCAAACTTCTTGATATTCCAAAACCCTACAACAGTGACAGCTATTTAGTTGTCTATCCAGGGCGGACGAACCTCTTGTAACTAACAACCGCAGAACAGTCACATGGCCCAAAGTACTCGCAGATCCGCACTTATATGCCAGGATCTACAAATTATTTGTACACTTCCTGTCTGGTTTGTCCAGCAGCCTGGATTGTGTATATTCTTCGGGTCCTACCCCGATATTATCAGTGCATAATGAATTCTACGAAGCACTACAAACTGTGTTCATTAAAAATAGTTCTGGTAGCAGGCCCACTAACAAAGCGATTAATAGATGCTTTAATTGCAAATGTAAGTCAGCAAAGGCGGCCCTGCAGCTAGCAATCAAGGACCGTAGTCAGCCTGGGGTAGTGCAGGCATGCAATAAATACAAAACTGCACTCAAAAAAGCAAAACGTGATTTTGCAGATATAAATTGGCAGGATCTGGAATTAGCAGCCAGATGTAAAGACACCTTCTCTTTCTGGCACATCCTTGCAAAGGGCAACAGGGAAAGCACAAATACTCCTAGCTATCACATCCAGCCGGAGTTCTGGGTTGAGCACTTTACCACACTATACTCTAGGAACTCGGATGCTGATTGCACCCATAACACAAGAACTGAACAAATCACTTTTAACAACCTTCCTGCTATGCCCACTACTGGCACAGTGCTAGTTTTTAGTCTGGATGAGACCGTGTCAGCTATAAACAGACTCAAGGTAGGAAAGGCCCTCGGTCCTGACCAGATACCAGGAGATTTATATAAATCAAAACCAATGGTATGGACTCCGTATATAAACCTCCTACCAAACTGTATATCGGCTGGTGGGGCTATTCCACCAACCTGGAGGGGAGCCGAGATAATCACCATACACAAGAAGGGTGATACTTCTGTCCCCTCCAATTATAGACCCATCAGCTTGATAGATAATTTGCAAAAGATCTTTGCACATCAAGTTCTGGACAAACTCTAGAGCTGGATGGATGAGAAGATGATATTGTCCCCTTATCAAGCAGGCCTCCATTCTAAAATTAGCACGTGTGACCAGACTTGCAGATTTATTCTGTTAACCTGGAAATATGTGCTACTGAAAAAACAGAAGCTTTACGTAGCATTTGTCGACCTAAGAGCTGCGTTCGACCTAGTACCACGCGAACTGCTGTGGAAAGTAATGCTTGACTTAGGGACCCCCATAGATCTGGTGTCCTTGATAGCTAGACTTCACAAGGACAATTATGCCCAGGTCAGATGGAGTACAAGTGGCGAATTAACTGACAAAATACCCATACAGCGCGGGGTGCGCCAGGGGTGTGTGCTTGCACCTACACTATTTTCCCTGTTCATTAACGATGTGGCCAGCAGCCTGTTGGATTGTAGGAATGACTCTCCTGTCATGAATGGCAAGAAAGTCCCAATCCTGCTCTTTGCAGGTGACTCTTTACGTATTTCCACAACCCCAATGGCCTTGCAAATCTTAGTGGATAAGTTTTTAGACTTCTGTAAGAGCAGGAGTTTGGAACTTAACGTTGCCAAAACCAACTTCATGGTGTTTGGGAAAGCTAAGGGCAAAACAAGACAGGTCATGATTGCACTGGAACCTCAAGAGCGGGTGAAAATTTTTAACTACCTGGGGATAAGACTAAGTGACACAATTGGTTGGGAGCAACAACTGGAAAAGAGCCATCTAACCCTCTGTCACAGGTCAAAATCAATACTGAGATATCTCAGGCAGTCTCACACTCGATCATTGACTCCAGCACTAGAAGTGTATCGAGCAAAAGCTCAGAGTGGTGCTCTGTATGGAGCAGAAATATGTGGGTACATTAACACTAACAAACTGACGATTTCTGAAAACATCTTTGCTAGATCACTTTTCTCAGTACCTATTACTACTCCTTTAACTCCATTGTTCTTTGACCATCTAGACAAAAAGAATTGGTGACATGGCCTCATTGAAAACCTTAATATACTGGCTGCGCATGTGGACAACACCGCAGCTTTCCGATTACTGTAACTCCCTGAAGTAGGTTTTGAAGATTAGTGGCGCTAAAAGTCTACCCTGGTTTAAACATGTTGCAAGTTGGTTTAAAACACTTGGTATGTCAGAATTATGGTAATATCCAGAGAGGGCAACTAGAGAAGATCGATTTAAGCTCAAGACTAGGTACTGGGTGGCTGTGGGAGAGCGCTATGCCACCAGGACAGCAAATGGCCAATTAACATTACAACTTTTATCTGTCAAGCTACGCCCTTGCTTTGAACACTTTCTGGACCAAATTACACCACCACTTGGCAAAAGTTTATATGTTAGAATCAGGTACGGTAACCTTTTATTACGGTTTCCTAGCAATCAGGCTGCAGGTCTATCGTCAGAACTATGCCTAGCGTGTGCTAGAATAAAAGAGTCTGAAGAACACATACTCTTTTTTTGCACTAAATACCAAATGATCCGCAGGAGATGGATATGACCGATCTGCTTAAACATTGGAGTTAGGCAATACCGGGTTGCCTATAGAATCCTAAAAACTGATACTACAGGACCAATAGTTTTTGCGGTCAGTCACTTCTTATTCTCATTCTGGATCAATCGACAGACGTTTCTGACATAGGTGGTGCCGATTGTTACTATTAGAATTAATTTCTACGATCACAAAATTTTGGCTATAGGCGCAAATGAACTGGGTGTTGCACACAAGATTTCATTGCAAGCTTCCCGAGTGCAGTGTTCTCTAAATCCATGATGGTTAACAGGTTGACTGCTTGTTTTAACGGTTTTATCATTTTATCCATACTCTTTTTACCACATACTTTAGATGTGACCCATGAATTTTACCTTGTTTTAATTGTTTTAACTTATAAAGTCTTGTATTTATTTGTATACTTTGATGGCTTCAAGTAAACAGCCGAATAAAGTTATTCGATAACTGCCCATAATGCCACTTGTTCACCCCTTAGACATTGTTTGTAATCTTATCCTGAACAATGTGTAAAATTGTGTGACCCTGAAACATGTGCATGTGACTTAAGGGACTGTCACCCGGTCATCCACACAGGTTGACTCCCATCAGAAGGTCAAGATGTGGCAGACCATCGCCCACACAGTTCGTTCAGTGGGGGTCACCAACCAACGCATCCACCACTGCCAGAAAAGGTGGCAGGACCTCCGGGGCTGGACGCCGAGTATTGCATGGGTCCAACTCAACCTGTCACCTCCATGCAAGAGGGGCGGATGCCGGATCCTGAACCCCCACATGCTCCAGATTTTGGCAGTGATCTTCCCTTAAATAGATGGGTAGTTGAAGGCCAGACAGCAGCAAGAAGGTGGTGAGTATGTGACATGTCACACACTTATGTTCAACATTCATGTTGCAGTCTCTCACCCTGCTGCCCCTAGTACAGTTCGTAAGTCATCCAAATACACAGTTCTGTCTCAAGAGATGCATATGCACCATGACTACTAAATTCCCTGTTGTGCCCCTTTCCATCTGTGACATGTGTGTCACTTATGTCCAGGGTAGTGACTGTAGTCCCTTGCTCATGTGATCTGCACAATCTACAACAACATGTGCATAGAGATGACCTTCTGGAGTGATGCAATTGTCTGACATGTGTCAGCACAGTGACTAATGTATGACCTGTACTCAGAGTGGCTCAAATATATATGTGCAGTATGTTGTAAGTGGAGCACACATGTGTGTGATGCCAATGTTATACATCCTGGCTGCAGGTGACACTAATGTGGATGCTTTGTTGAGTTTATCTTGCTCATTCTGGCAAATTTCTGTCCCAGCTGTAGTGCTCGGCGTAATCACATGTATCCCATGGGCCAAGGGGAGGTATGCCAATTCCGGGCAACTGTGACACTGGCCGATCACATGATAGTATGTGTTATTCCTTTTTCCACATTAACATGAGAAAAACCATGTGTCAGACTCTGTTATAGTGACTACACGTGACAATCTTTGACAGACATAGGTGGTCACTGTTGGAAACAAGGCTATACTTCAAATGTATTGTTTATTTTTTTCATACACAACTGTTTACATGTGTGTAAAATCTCCTGACTATACATACTTGTGGCTTGGTCATCCATGTGCATGCTACATTACTTCCATCATGATAGATGTCAACTGTTCATCCAATTTCGTTTGTGAGTTCACAAACCCTGATGGTGAACAAGAGCAATGTCAGCTTGTCAAAATGTGCAAATTGTGTCTACCACGTAAGGGACATGCAGACTTGGCAGCCACAGATGTGGACTGAAGTAGTCTGAACAGGATTGGTACACAGTGGTGACTGGAATCATGTGATGTTGAGATTCTGTACTACTTGTACACACAGATGGTGCACCCACACAGGCCTGTGGCATCGTGTACCACATGAAGCATTGTAATGATTCAGTCATTGGTCTTCAATTTGTGTTTGACATTGTACAAATATGTAACTGTTGGACTGAATACAATGTGCATGACATCCTGGAGAATCCCACCAAAACTGTCCATGGTTGACATAAGACAGCGGGCCAAGTGCCTCCCACCCTAGCTAGGCCTAACACCTTGTGGTTTACAAAATGAGAATCAGATGTGTGACCTGACAGCAGAGAACCTAAGGCAGTGGACAAATGACCACTATCACTGTTATCTGTGTAAAATGAGTCATTCACTGACTATGGAAGCCTGCTGTATTGCAGGCTGATCATTTTCCCAGTTAGGCCATAGCCATGGCTTCAAAATTTGATGACTGGGGATGGAAGAAAGTTTACCATGTAACATTTGAATATGTGCATCCCATTTGCAGTGTCAGTTCAAGACTCCCTTGCAGCGGATGAGACAGGTATGTAATGACACAAGACGGTCAGGAGCATTACAAATCAGACCACATGCTACGTAGTGTAGGAGTTGACAGTGTGGCTGTGGGCTTTGACATTGATCTAACCAATGTTGCACATGACATCATGTGTCTGTGAAGCATGGTTAACTGGCCGACTTGCAAGAGCCATATACACATATGTGTAATGAGTAGAAAGCTGCAGTCAGAATTATGTATATGCTTGCTCTGTGATGATTTGTGATGATACCCATGTATCAAGTACATGCGGATGACTCATGTGAATCTCTTTGGCATTTTTGTTCACAGCATCAGCACCGGCTACCGGAGGCGGCAGTGCCACAGACCAAGGGGAAGCAGCTCGCCAGATTGGGTCCAGTGCGGAGGAGGAGGGACCTAGTGGCACGGAGGGTGAGAGGAGCCACACTGAGGGCAGCTCCACATCACCACCAGAAGGAGCTTCCAAAGATTACACCACCAGTGATGACTCCCTTGTGGTGGTGGGTCAGCCAGGATTGGTTCAAACTACATCTGAGTCCACCACCACCACCATCTACACCCTCCCAGCTCCTCCCATGCCCAGTGTCCGTGGCCGCTCCCATGTAGGGGAGCATGTCTCCTTTGGGCCAAGCACTGCACCCCCTGCACCAGTCTCACCTGCTGCCCTGAGTGTGGAGGCCGTGGATTTGCTGAAGCAGATCCATGTGGGGCAGATATCCATGCTGAATGTCTTCCATGCACATACCAGTCTTTTGACACAATTAGCGTAATACATGGAGGGCATCCACTTGGGCATGTCTGCCCTAGCGAAATCGAACCAGGCACTGGCCTCCACACTGACGGCAACAGTGTCCCTGATCCAGCAGTCCCTCACCCCTCCTTCCTCTTTCCCATCCACAGTCCCAACTACCCTACCTGACCCAAGCACATGCAAACATGCACGTGCACACACATCAACATCCACATGCAGCACACAACCCCACACACACAACTCCAAACACACACGCATGCACACTCAGGGGACTGACAGCACACACACCAGGGAGAGGCCGAAACAAGACAAACATGCATCCACAGGCACTCCGCAATCAATCAATCAGGAGTTTGTTAAAGCGCGACTGCTCACCCGCAAGGGTCTCAAGGCGCTAGGGGTGGGGGGGTGCAGGTTCTATTCCATCAAGGAGGGGGTCTGTCGAAGAGCCAGGTTTTGAGGTTTCTTGCGAAGATGGGAAGCGATGTTGTCTGTCTGAGGTGGAGCGGAAGGGCGTTCCATGCTTTGGCCGCGAGGAAGGAGAGGAGCGGCCTCCCGATCTGGTCTTTCTGGTGCGGGGGACCACGGCGTAGGAGAGCTGGGCTGATCGTAGGGTCCTTTGGGGTGCGTGGAATTTGAGTCGGCTGTTCAGGTATGCTGGTCCGGTGCCGTGGAGGGCCTTGTGTGCGTGGGTGAGCATCTTAAAGGTGATTCTCGCCTCGACGGGGAGCCAGTGGAGTGTGCGCAGGTGCTGGGAGATGTGGCAGTGTTTTGGCAGGTTGAGGACCAGACTTGCGGCGGCGTTCTGGATGTTCTGTAGCTTGTGGATGAGGTTTTTGTTTATTCCGGCGTAGAGTGCGTTGCCGTAGTCGAGTCTGCTGGTGATCAGGGCGTGAGTGACGGTCTTTCGGTGTTCGAGGGGATCCATTTGAAGGTCTTACGAAGGAGGCGGAGGGTGTGGAAGCAGGAAGACGAGACAGAGTTGATCTGGCGGTCCATTTTGAGCTCGGAGTCCAGGATGATTCCCAGGTTGCGTGCGTGGTCTGTGGGGGTTGGCGAGTTTCCGAGGGCGGGGGGCCACCAGGTGTTGCTCCAGGCGTCGGGGTTTGGACCCATGATGAGTACTTCTGTTTTGTTGATGTTTAGTTGTAGGCAGCTGTTTTTCATCCATTTGGCGACGGCTTCCATGCCTTCTCGAAAGTTGCATCTGGTGGTGTTGGGCTTGTTGGATAGGGAGAGGATGAGCTGGGTGTCGTCTGCGTATGACACGATGTTGAGTCCGTAGGTTCTGACGATGGGGGCAAGTGGAGCCATGTAGACGTTGAAGAGCATCGGGCTGAGGGAGGAGCCCTGGGGGACTCCGCAGGTGGTAGGTGTAGGGTCCGAGAGGAAAGGGGGGAGTCTGACCCGCTGCGTCCTGCCGGAGAGGAAGGAGCAGATCCAGTCGAGGGCCTTGTCCTGGATTCCTGCGTCGTAGAATCTGCGTATTAGGGTGCGGTGGGAGACTGTGTCGAACGCCGCTGATAGGTCGAGGAGGATGAGGGCTACTGTTTCTCCTTTGTCCAGTAGGGTGCGGATGTCGTCTGTTGCGGCGAGGAGGGCGGTTTCCGCATACCTCAGATCCCTCTGCCTCCACAACCCCTACCCTTGACTCTCCTGCACCCCCCTCTGCCCAGAAGCTATTCCTCTGTTACCTTGGCCTCTTCCCCAAAGACCCATCTGTCCCCCCTCCCAAGCGGAAGAGGACCCCACGACCTGACATCCAAACCTGGCCCCACCACCCCTCCAAAGAGGAATAGCCCAAATCCCCCCACCCGAAAATACCCCCAGAGTCCCAAATCAAAAACCCCACCACCGACCCATACTTCCCCCACCAAAAAAGGTAATCCCAATTCAAGGCCCCCCTCCCAAAGATCCAGAGTCCATCTCCATCACAGGTTTCCCCCTCCACAAATACACAATCCCAAAGAAAGTCAGGCCAGCCCCTTCCCCTCTCCCACGGACATTCCCCCTCCAACTGTCTCCCCCCTCAGTCTGAAACTGCCTCTGCAATATGGCCCATCCACTGCAGTGGACCCTCCCCCCTTCTATCTGGCCCATCCACTGCAGTGGACCCTCCCCCCTCCATCTGGCCCATCCACTGGAGTGGACCCACATACTGCTCAATCTGGCCTATCCACTGCAGTGGACCCACACACCCCTCCGGATCCCATCCCTCCCACAACCCAACACAGTCTTCCTTAGTCCGGTCCCATTGGTGCCTGGCATGCCCTAAGATGCCCCTCCTAGGTGTGGTGTCCCCTTGCGCATACAGTGCAGGCAAGTGCTGGAGGGGATTACCCCTGCCCCCCTCAGAGACTTTACAATTATGGACTGGCCATTGGCCTTATGTTTGAGTTTAAAATGTTTGCATTTTCATGCTGAATAAGGCATGTTTGAAGTTTCTCACTGTTGATTTCTGTGTCCCACAACTTGCTTATAAGTCAACTGTCACTCATGTACAATTCTTGTGGTGGGTATACAATGAGGTTGTTATGTCATGGACTGCATGTGGTCCATGGAGTATGTCACCTATTACAGTATGTATACAAGTCTGCATAGTTTAACTTTGCAGGGTATCATCATCCATATCATTTTGGGCCATGAAGGTGACATGAATCTGCCAAGCTTCACTTTTTTCATTTCACCTTTGCACATAGGTAATGCTGCCATATGTTACCATAGTGCAAGTGTTGCAAAGTGCAACAGTTTATGATGGGCATGCAGAATACGTTTGTGATGTGCAGCAAGTCACCTGTCTCATCAGTACTTCTGGGTACATCTGGATTTTGTATATGTGGTGGTGACTTTGGACACAACCATGTACACAAGGTATTGGTCCAAAAGCTTTCATGTGACTTGATAGTGTTGGAGCTATATCTGTCTCCTTTTGATCTGATACACCCCTGCCAATGACAAGCTTGGCACAGGTGGCATTCCACTGTAGGGAATTTTCCTCATGGCAGTGTGACCATCTGTGACATATCCTGAGCCCATGGTGTGTGTGAGGTGATCAGGAATCTGACAGTCTTCAGACCCTGTTGCCTACAAATACTCAGGTTTAAGAAGATGTTCATGTTTTACAAGGTTTCCATGGTCTTACTAGTCCAGTGCTTTATCATCCAAATGTGTGTGGTGCCATCCTGCTTTTGTCTGGATACTTCATGTTGATGTTGTTTTTTGTCTGTGCAAGCTTTAACATCATGTATTCACCCACACACCATTTGTAATTGAGCATGGGATTTGTGTGTAGGTTGTAATTTGTGTTAGACCACTAATGTTGTCCTTTTGAGCTATGCTTGATGCTGTGCCTGGTCCCACTGATCTGGACTAGGGGTGTTTTGATGTATGTTGCTTGGCCCTGAGCTCCATGTGTTCAGACGAGTGGACTGTGTGTGCCCAGATGTATAGTGTGTCCGTCTGCCATGCAGATGCCACTTGAGCCTGTGTCACATCTATGCTCTGCAAACCCACACAGGGGAGTATGTTGAAATGTGTTTGCAGAACCTAACTGCAGGTTTGTTTAGCAAAGTTGATATTGCACGTGATGAGCTGGCACACACAAGGGTAGAGGTGATGGAGACTGGTGTAAAGTTACTTTTTGTGTAGTGTAGACTCCTATGTGATGGCGAAAGTACAATTTAGAAGAATGTCAGAGGGTGTGGGTTGTGACTAAAGTACATTGGCAGTTCTTGTGTTGGTGACATGGTGTGTCCACATTGTCCCTATGTGAGTGCTTGACATGCAGGTGTGTGAGTCAGAGTATGCAAGCTTGATTTCCTGATTCCTTACTGCGCAAGGTATGGTAGGAATGTGTAGATGTGATAGGGGAATATCCAGCTGGACAAGGTTGGATTTTTGCAGGTGATGAGAGCTGGGGTCTGTGGCACTATTGTGCAATTGGGCAGTGACGGTGTATTTTTGATGAGTGAGGTTTGTTGATACTGTGCATGAGTCCATGGTGTTCTTGCTCATGGAAGTCTACTGTGAATGTGACTGGGCCACATTGAGACAAGATTTAAATAGTCATATGTGACAGAGTTAACAAGTGTTTGTGAAGGTATGTACACCAGTAGTATGATTATGGGTGCTGGATGCTGAAATGTGAGGTGTTGTAGAGTTGTGGTATGTTGTGTTTGATTCTGCAGATGGATCTTTTACTCAAGTGACAAGTGGTTGGACTTGTGCAGATATGAGCGGGTATGTGGTGATATGCAAATGACTGTGTACACATCCATTGAGCTATGTATGTGTCTTGTTGTGAGATGTGGTGATATGTGGAGTGTGCATGTCAGGGTGTGCAGTGATGCTGCACTTCGCGGCATGAGTGCAGTCCAAGTGTGCTACTGGTGATGGGAGTTGGCCATCTGTCATGTTACGTTTGACATCTGCTGAGGAGGGGATGTGTACTGTACATTGTGTGCATGCCATGCATGTAAGAGGTGTTGTGCACATGCTGATGGATAGTGGTGCTGCCAGTGTATGTGTGGATGAGATGAGGGCAGCGCACATGTGAGTGAGGATGACTCTGATTGTAATGGTTTATGCAGCGGGCCTGAGCTTGTGTGTCAGACATGCTTTTATGTTTAGACTAAACAGAGGGTGCTCGTGACGTACTTGTGTGTCTGTTAGTAATGAGAGTTGAGCATGTACTGTGACCTGGATGTTGGAGGGGTGATACCTGCATATGTTGAGTTGATGCAGGCCTTGTGTTGAAGTTGACATGTGCATGTGTGTTGATTATGTGTATGTGAGTGTGCAGAAACAGTAGCCAGATGAATCTGTAGATGTATGTGTTTGCTGAAGTGTGCTATTTGACAATGTATGTACATGGATGATTGTTGTGATGGTCTCTTTGACGACACTGCTGTGTGCTAATATGATTGGCATCACAGGAGGAGTAGCCTCCACCTATCCTTGGCTTGTGTGAGTCATGTGTGGGCATGAGTGGCAAGTTACCCTTTGTAGTCAGTAGTGGTCACTGATTGGTCAACAATGCCCTTGTTAGATGCCCTGGGATGGAGGTGGTGCTTGCTTCTGAATTTTGTCAGAATATATGTCATTAGAATGCATGCGATACATCGCATGCCATTACAACACAGTTGTAACAACAACGGCGTTGTTACATGGCATATGATTACATTGCAAGTCGTTACAATGACCTGCAGTAGGGGGCGCGCTGGACTTAGGAACAGTATAATTTACTATTCCTACTCCAGTTTGTGCAACAGCAGGGAAGGTGTTGGATTGTAAATCCAACACCTTCTGCCCCCTACAGCAAGTCGTTGTAACGACTTGCAATGTAATCGTATGCGATGTAACAAAGCGGTCGTTGTAACGACTGAGTTGTAATGTCATGCGATGTATCGCATGCAAACTAAACAATGTCTCCTGTTTAGTCATGATGCTGGAACATTGGCTGGCATTCCATTGCTTAGGGTCTTATTGGCACCTCAAGTGAATGTGCAGGGATGTGTGTTGTTATGCCACCTGTGCTCAGACTAGTCCAGACAGGCATCCCCACACTTGCCAGTCGACTACACATGCTTGGATACTCATGGCATTCTGACTTTGAATGGCCAAGATGTTGGGACACCAGGGGAGTGGACTCATTGTGATGACATCTCTGGTTGTGCTGAGGACAACACTCTGCACTATGAGCAAACTCACAAGTGACATTGGAGCAGTTCACACATTTCCATAGGTGTTGGCATTGTCAATTTCTTAGTAGCTATCATCTGGTATGGCAAGGGTGGGCCTTGTAGGTGTACATGAGGGCTCCCAATCAGAACTTTGTAACCTGCCCTGGAACTTGATGTACATATGTCTTTGTTGTGGGTCTCCTTTAGGGATTAATGGATTCTGATACAGTGATAAAGTACAAATTTGTGGCCAAGACATATTTCATTCTGCACATGTCCACCATCTTCACAAGATGTATCAATTTACACTATCATGCGGATAGCTATGTGGACTGTGTATGTGAGCCACAGAATGGTCTCCCCCCCGGCATCAACACCAGGGCTGTCACATTCTCTTACACATTTGGCTGTGCATTGGAGCCTCCAAAGCCTGTTGGTGTACCTCTGTCCGGTGACTCATTAGTCATCTAAGTTTTCTGCAGTACACAATCTGCATTATTGAAATGGCATTAGTCATTAGCTGCACATACTTCAGCTTTTGTAGTTTTGTGCAGACTTGCTGTGAATGACATGCAACAAAGCTGACAGGGTACATATTCTGAATAAGAGTAGTGTGCAGCACCACCAGGACACACATGGTGACTGTCTCCAACATTGTTGTTGGTCCTATGAGTTTCCCAATTTCAAGTAGGAATGTAGTCTACAGATGTGGCTCTGACAACTGTGACACAAACACTTCTGGTTTGTTGTAGTGGTAGGTTCATAAATTATTTTTGATAGTTTGTTTACTTGTGTGCTGTTGGGTCTGGTATCCTCTGTGCTTCAGTGTACATAGACTCATCACAATGTCATCCTTCTGTGAGTATGCATACTCCTGTTGCACTGCCAACTGGCGAGGACGCTCCGCTGCGGTGATCCTCGGGGAGCTGTGGCGGGTCCTTAGGGTAGGCGCAGCAGCCGGTGACTGGGCTCCACGAAATCGTGTAACAGAGCAAGCACCACGACCCCGACTCCCATGAGGCACGCAACTTCGCGTATTCAATTTTCTCCTTTCAACAAATTGGACGAAAGGATTCCTGACTGTGAGTACATGGTTAGGTTGTAGTGATCAAGGGTTGGGTACACCCTAGCGAGTGTATACCGCCCGGGTCACGTTCACTGGTCCTGACGAAAACCTGGTACTATCAACTTCAGGTTGAAACATGTAGACCTTTTATGCACTTTTTATGCACATTTTGTTTCACTACAGAGATACCGGAGGTCAATTTAACCGAGAACGGCATCTTACCAACATTTTTAATATTGTCCAGTTGCTCCAGAATAAAAATGTGTTAGTGAGTTATATCTGGCCAATTTTTAAATCACTTTTCACTCACTTGCACCAAAAAAAATAACCTGCTCCACTGTAATCAGGTGTCAAAGCTCACCCGGATAGCATTCGGCTATTCGGATGGGACCCCAATGATAAAGCATGTCACCAACTAGGTTGGTGAGTGAGGGGTCTTCTTAAGAAAGGAGAACTTCCCTTCTTGTGCACCTCTCCCAGTACTTCGGAGACATTGAGTTGTCCCCTGGGTGTACTCCTCCCACTGTTTGTTTACTTTGCTTTAAGGGGACCAGGAGTATTCCCTTCCAACTCGTGAAAATCCCTTTCTCTCTCCTGTGTTTTTTGTGAAACAGCTTACACACACACACACGTTGAAATGGATCTTATGTGTGTGGCTTGCCTGTTGCCTTTGTGCATCAGCACCCGTGTATTTCACCTGCATTTGAGGGGCATTGAGTGGATGTTGCTCTTTTCTCTTTTTTTCTCCTGGCCCTGGGTCTCCAACATCTCCACTCTGGCCATTCTTTAAGCTTGCCAGTCAACATTAATGCCACAGTGTGGGACTGTGTTTCATTAAAAGTGAAAATTGGCTTAGAATATTTTGTTTTTGCAGCAGCTTGCACTCCAAATGTGTGTATTGATACATTTTTGATGGTAAACTGATACATTGTCCAATTACACATTGCTGGGAGTGTTAACCCCCCAAACACCAGATTGGCTACACATAGCTGTATGTATGTAACCCCCCCAACAATGCTTGCCTGTATGTTGCTGTGGGTATTTGGTCCCCAACACAAAAATAATATCTAACTTGCGTGTGGGTGTTTGCCCCCCACAGCCCTTATGATTATGCCCTGCTGGGGGTATTTGACCTGCACAACCCCCAGATTTGACTCTACATTGCAGGGGGGTTACTTGCTCAAACACAATATTGTCTCCACATTGCTGGGGGGTTAGCCCCCCAAACCCCATATTGCCTCCAGTTTTCTGGGGGGATTAGCCCCCCAAACACCATATTGTCTCCACATTGCTGGGGGGGGTTAGCTCCCCAAACCACATATTGTCTCCACATTGCTGGGGGTGTTAGCCCCCCAAACCCCATATTGTCTCCACATTGCTGGTAGTGTTAGCCATCCAACCCCTATCAGCATTAGATAGCTGGTAGTGTTAGCCACCCACCCCCCTATGGGATAGACAAGGCTGGGAGTGTTAGCCATCCACCCTCTATGGGGTGGACAATGCTGGTAGTGTTAGCCATCCACCTCCCTATGGGCATTAGATTCCTGGGAGTGTTAGCCATCCACACCCCTATGGGCATTAGATTGCTGATAGTGCTAGCCATCCACCCCCCTATGGGCATTAGATTGCTGGTAGTGTTAGCCATCCATCCCCCTATGGGCATTAGATTTCTGGGAGTGTTAGCTATCCACCCTCCTCGGGGGTAGACAATGCTGGTAGTGTTAGCCATCCACCCCCTATGGGGTAGCCAATGCTGGTAGTGTTGGCCAACCACCCTGTATGGGGTAGACAATGCTGGTGGTGTTAGCCATCCACCCCCCCATGGGGTAAACAATGCTGGTAGTGTTAGCCATCCACCCCCTATGGGGTAGACAATGCTAGTAGTGTTAGCCATCCAACCCCTATAGGCATTACATTGCTGGTAGTGTTAGCCATCCACCCCCCGATGGGGTAGACAAGGCTGGGAGTGTTAGCCATCCACCCTCTATGGGGTAGAAAATGCTGGTAGTATTAGCCATCCACCTCCCTATGGGCATTAGATTCCTGGGAGTGTTAGCCATCCACCCCCTATGGGCAGTAGATTGCTGGTAGTGCTAGCCATCCACCCTCCCATGGGATAGACAATGCTGGTAGTGTTAGCCATCCACCCCCCTATGGGGTAGACAATGCTGGAAGTGTTAGCCATCCACCTCCCTATTGGCATTAGATTCCTGGGAGTGTTGTCCATCCACCCCCCTATGGGCAATAGATTGCTGGTAGTGCTAGCCATCCACCCCCCTATGGGCATTAGATTGCTGGTAGTGTTAGCCATCCACCCCCCTATGGGCATTAGATTTCTGGGAGTGTTAGCCATCCACCCTCCTCAGGGGTAGACAATGCTGGTAGTGTTAGCCATCCACCCCCCTATTGGGTAGACAATGCTGGTAGTGTTGGCCAACTACTCCCCTATGGGGTGGACAATGCTGGTGGTGTTAGCCATCCACCCCCCTATGGGCATTAGATTTCTGGGAGTGTTAGCCATCCACCCTCCCATGGGATAGACAATGCTGGTAGTGTTAGCCATCCACCCCCCTATGGGGTAGACAATGCTGGAAGTGTTAGCCATCCACCTCCCTATTGGCATTAGATTCCTGGGAGTGTTGTCCATCCACCCCCCTATGGGCAATAGATTGCTGGTAGTGCTAGCCATCCACCCCCCTATGGGCATTAGATTGCTGGTAGTGTTAGCCATCCACCCCCCTATGGGCATTATATTTCTGGGAGTGTTAGCCATCCACCCTCCTCAGGGGTAGACAATGCTGGTAGTGTTAGCCATCCACCCCCCTATTGGGTAGACAATGCTGGTAGTGTTGGCCAACTACTCCCCTATGGGGTGGACAATGCTGGTGGAGTTAGCCATCCACCCCCCTATGGGCATTAGATTTCTGGGAGTGTTAGCCATCCACCCCCCCATGGGGTAAACAATGCTGGTAGTGTTAGCCATCCACCCCCTATGGGGTAGACAATGCTGGTAGTGTTAGCCATTCACCCCCCTATGGGGTAGACAATGCTGGTGGTGTTAGCCATCCACCCCCCATGGGCATTAGATTTCTGGGAGTGTCAGCCATCCACCCCCTATAGGCAGTAGATTGCTGGTAGTGTTAGCCATCCCCCCCTAAAGGCATTACATTGCTGGTAGTGTTAGCCATCCACCCCCTATAGGCATTAGATTGCTGGTAGTGTTAGCCATCCACCCTCCCATGGGATAGACAATGCTGGTAGTGTTAGCCATCCACCCCCCTATGGGGTAGACAATGCTGGTAGTGTTAGCCATCTACCCCCTATAGGCATTAGATTGCTGGTAGTGTTAGCCATCCACCCCCTACGGACATTAGATTGCTGGCAGTGTTAGCCATCCACCCCCCTATAGGGTATACAATGCTGCAAGTATTACCCCCACCACAATGGTGATTGTGCTTTCTCACAAGCTGTGTGTAATGTTTCTTTTCGCGGGGTAGTGGCGTTTTTGTGTGTGGTAGGTGTCTGTGATCAACACGTCGGTTGGGGTTGTAGTATTGGCCGTAGGTGCAGAGTATGGGTGTGACGTGAGCGATGGGATACATGGCTGCACCATCTCATTCGCAGGGATCGTGTTGTGGCGCGCTTCAGAGCTGAAATACTCCTCTTCTAGATGCCCTGACGTGTGGGTAGTGGCGACAGATTCGGCGCATGGGAAGTACTCATCGTACTTGGCCAGCCGTAATCGGGCTGGGAATATGCCTCCATACAACTCCATTCAGCGTTTACAGAGGCTTCTCGATGGGAAAATGGAGACGGATTTGAAGTGACCGAGTTGTTCGGTAAGTAAGGGATTTTGAGCATCATACTTCGTCGTTTGAAAGACGTGGCTTCCAGTACGAGTCGGTCGGAGGCTACAGCTCCGGACGGCTCTGGGAAGGCCTTCCTTAAGGGATCGGAATGGACCCCTTAGTCTTAAAAATTGTCTGAAAGGTAAGTTTCTTCTCAGGTGCCTGGGATGGAAATTGTCAAAGCAGAGTAGTCAGTTTTTTGCTGTGGGTTTGAAATTGGTAGTAGTTTTTAGGTGTCCCTCGTGGGGATAGATTTTCAGATCTAGGAAGACCAGATCTGTCCTGGAGAAGCTGTGTGTAAATTTGAGGAACTCATTCTGCCTATTCAGCCACTGCAAGAAATTGTTGGCTGAGCTTTCATCCCCATTCCATATGACTAGGATGTCATCTACATATCTATTCCAAACGCCGATGTTGGCGATGTAGGAGTTTTGAATCGTCAGGATTTTATGTTCTTCGAGGTGGTGTACGTAAAGTCCAGCCACACTAGGAGCAAAAGTATGTCCCATGCTAGTACCATACTTCTGTAAATATAGGGTGTCCTCAAACCTGAAAAAATTCTCAGTCAGTGCTAGTTTGTAACACTCCATCACTAGGTTGCGTGGTGTCTGATACTTCCACTCTGTTGTGAAAAGGACTTCTTCTAGGATATTTAGTGTCTCTGTGTGTGGAAGGCTGATGTAAAGGGTTTCTATGTCCAGGCCTATAATTTATTTATTTATTTATATAGCGCAGCTAATACCCTTAGGCGTCTAGGCGCTTGTCGACCAATATCCCGCAGCCATGCGGTGAAAAGTGCTGAGTGATTAAAAATAAAAATAAGAATAAAAATGTACCAAAGTTATGCCTTAAAAAGCCAGGTCTTAAGACCCTTCCTAAAAGAGATCAGGTCAGGGGAGTTTTTGGGTGTGAATGGCAGCTGATTCCACAACCTGGCAGTGATATTTAAAATCTTTTGCCACCCCAGTAGGAAAGTCTTGCTTTGGGAACCTCCACCAACATATGAAAGGAGGACCGCAGCATTCTGGTTGGTGTATTCCAGCGAAAGTGGTCAATCAGATATGCAGGGCCATGGTTATGCAGTGACCTAAAGGTAATGCAAAGTGCCTTAAAATTGATCCGTTTTTCCACCGGCAGCCAATGTAGGGTATTAAGGGCTGCCTTTGCAGAAGAGTATTTTGGTAATCTAAAAAGCAGACGGGCGGCCGAATTCTGTATCACCTGCAGTTTAACAAGGAGGGCTTTGTTAATTCCAATCAGAAGTCCATTGCAATAGTCCAGCCTTGATAGGACTAAGGCCGAGACCACTGTTTTCTGCAGGTCCAGAGGTATAAAAGGGAAAATTTTCCTTAGGACCTTCAGAGAACAGGCAGCTGATATAATTGCATTAACATGGTGGGAAAAGGACAGGGTGGTGTCAAAGATGACACCCAGGATTTTTGCCTTGGCGACTGGCGTGGGGAGAGGGCCTAGTTCCAAAGGCCACCAGTCCGAAGACCAGAGAGAAACGTCTCTGCCAAAAAGAAGAACCTCCGTCTTATTTGAGTTCAACTTGAGACAGTTCTCAGCCATCCATCTACTCACATGTCCCATACAGGCGTGAAAGTTATGGACTGTGTTTCGGGGGTCATCTGAGATGGATACTATAATCTGGGTGTCATCAGCGTATGACACCATAGCAAATCCATAGGATTTGATAAGCGAGCAGGGGGACCACGTAAAGATTAAAAAGAGTCGGGCTTAAAGACGAGCCCTGTGGAACCCCACGCGGAAGATTGAAGCTCTGAGAGCTAAGGCCGTCCACCTCCACAAATTGTTCCCGGTCAGAGAAGAAAGCATTAAACAGTGATAAGGCGGCACCAGCAATGCCTATTTCTTGAAGTCGTTGTAGTAGGAGGCCATGGTCCACTGTATTGAACGCTGCCGAAAGATCCAGCAGGATCAGTGCAGCTATGCCTCCCTTATCAACAGAGCGCCTGATTTCTTCAGACGCTGTGATCAGTGCAAGCTCGGTGCTATGTCCACTTTGGAAACCGTATTGAGACGGATCCAGAATATCATTGTTAAGGATAAAAGAAGTTAATTCTTGGTTTACGTATTTTTCAAGAATTTTTGCCGGCAGTGGCAGGCGAGCAATGGGACGATAATTGCCTGGGTCTGCTTTATCCAAGTTGCTTTTTTTTAATAGTGGTAGAATTGAGGTCTTTTTCCATTTTTTATGGAAAATGCCAGTTTTAAGAACAAGGTAAAATATCTCTGTAAGACGGCAGGCTATTGGCTCAATAGCAGAGAGAATAATCTTAGGAGGACAAGGGTCCAACGGTGAGCCAGATTTGGCAGCAGAGAGAAGTTTAATAACATGCTCGTGCGTTATAGGTGGAAACTCGGCGAGATGCGCAGAGTCAGGGCTGCTGGGGTTTTAAGGAACATAAAGATCCAGACTTCCTGCATCATGAGTTAGAACCAGCGTAAATTTATCGTGGATACAGCTAACCTTATTGCAAAAGGTGGAAGCCAAGGTGTCGCAGAAGGCTTGATCCGGTGTATTATCTTTGTGACCTTGCACTTGGCTGAGTTTTTGGACTGTGGCATACAGTTCTTTATAATTATTCTTGGCTTTTTTGATTTTTTCTGAAAAGTACTTATATTTTGCAGTGTGGATCGTTCCTTTGTACTGGGTTAGTAATTCCCTATAGCGCTCTTTTTCCTTTGAATCATACTTATGTCTCCAGCGCCTTTCTTGCCTACGGCAATGCCTTTTAAGAAGTCTTAACTCTTCTGAGAACCAAGGTTCGGTGGGTGCTGTCCTGGTAATTTTTCCAGCTTTTTGAGGGATTGTTCCTAGAACTGCCGACCCAATCCAATTGTGATAATCTAGCGCTGCTCTCTCTGGGTCTAGGGCTAGGAGAGGTCTACTCAGCCTAAGTTGAGAATTGAATTCATTTTTGTCCAGACAGTGCCATTGGAAACGCCTGTGGCTTTTAATAAATGGCGTAGTTGTTTCTCAGGATCCTATCCTGTAGGGTTCGTAGGACATCCTTCGTATCTTTAAGGTATGTGTTGGTGCCCTGAATTATGGGCCTCACAAAAGCATCTGCAAACCTCAAGAGGGGTTCAAGGATCGACCCTATGCCTGAGACAATGGGGCATCCCGGTGGTTGGTGCAGACTCTTGTGTATTTTGGGAATGGTGTAAAAATAGGGTGTAAGTGGACGTTTTCTGGTTAAGAAGTCACTTTCTTTCCTGGATATCCAGTCATAGGCCAGGGCTTCTTCTACCATGCTCCTGTATCTGGTGTTCTTAATGAGAAGCATCCACTAGTTTTGGCTGAGTCCCCCTGACTACACCGCACACCCTACAATCCACTCCAGTACTTCTCCATAAACTTTTGGACTTCCCCATACAGCAGCCTTAACAATAGTTGGACCGTGCACTATTGTGGTAGTACCCCATTTAGGACAACGACTACCCGGTGTGCTAGTACAAACGGGGTGTATACCCACCGCCTGGTGCGAGGTCCAGCACACAACAACTGGTCGACTTCTAACAACATCCTTTGAAATCCAAGGTTCATCCATACACACACCAACTCCAATATCCTGACGGGGGTGTTTTGTTACTAACTTAGTTTCCTTCCCAACTAAGTTTTACTTCCAACAGGTTTCTTCCCAATCTTTTTTTTTAATATACATGGTGCTGCAAAAGAATTACCAACATCTTTTACCCTTTCTACGAAGTGCTGAGCTGGCTTTATACTATTAGTTTTGTGCTGAGCTGGCTTTTTACTATTAGATTTGTACTGTTAACCTTTTGTTTTATTTGTCCTTTACTCTTATCACTATATGCCTTTCTGGTAAACGGAAACTAAAAATGCAATCAGTATTAGACGGCTGAGGCGCGAATCCAGTTTCCCTGGGCGCACCTCTGTTAAAAAAGGAAGTGACTATGACACTCCACTAGCGGGTTAGCAGTCTAACACCGCTACCACCACGAGGACAGTTTCCCATCTGCGCATAAAAAGCAACCAGCCACGCTCCTCCGGTATCTCCGGAGCCAGGGGCGAACGTGTTCTTTTCCCCAGTGAGGGAGTAGCCTTGATGAAGGTCTGACTACAGGCGTCCTTTCTTTCTCGATTTGGACTCATGAGGCCTGAATATGGTCGCTTTCATGTATGTAATGTCTCATAGTTATGTATGGTTTCCATTAGGGATCTAGTACGATATGAGTGTGTGTTTTGTGTTTTGTGTACTGTACATCCATGTTCTTTCTTTTTCATTATCACATTTCACAGTGTGCTCACGTGTTTTTGAGAAATATATCACTACTCACTATTAGAATGCATAAAGAACAAATCTTGTATAAGGCCCATGGGCCGTGCATATTTTTAATGACTCTTTTTTTCTCTTCCCCAACCTCTTTAGTGATTTAGAAAACCTGAGAACAGACTAATTTGGTGCTGTATTTCTTTCCCTTTATTTCAATTCTTTACTTGCTAATTACTTAGAGATCAGTTGACTATAGGAGTGGGAGCAGCAACCCCTTTCAGTCTTGAAGAAAAGCCTTGGGGTAGGGCTTGAAACTATTGACCAGAGAAATGGTAGGTCATATACCCTAGTAGTTTCCCAGCATCCCCATTTTTAAACATATCAGCTAGGGGAGTGAATAAATTAAACCTTTTCCCACTAGTTAGGCATTTTTATCCTTTTTATGCATTAAAGAACCCACTCCAATACCCTCCCAACCAGCATATGTGAATAGGAACATCACAAAATTAGTGCTCCAGCGTATCCGCTGGTGGTAGCACGCCCCTTTCCGTAGCAGGTTAGGGATGAACCCTATGATGAAGCATGCCACCAAGGGGTAACCCTGGTGGGTGAGAGTTACTTCAAAGGAAAAACTTTTCTCTTCCACAACGATATTTGTGAGGTTGCTTTTTCATTTTTCCTTTGTCTCCTTGGAGAGACTCTTGTTTGATTATTTACGTATTCATGGCATGGACAAATGGGGACAAAGAATTTCAGAGTGACGATGGAGCAAGCAAATGGAAAGCCTATGGGCAGGTTGCATTATACAGATTGAACACTACACGTCTCTTCAAGACACCGCATGCGCTGTCTAGCTGAGACCTAAAAAAGTTGATACTATGCAAGCATCAAATTACTGAATAAATGCATTGCTTTCTGTGGAAGCCAAGCAATATGCCTAATTTGACTAAAGTACCTGAAATTTTGAGCTCAATCAAAGCATGTAATTCCATTGACACATTCTTCAGAGGAAGCGGCAACATATTTACAATATACTTGCTCTGTCGATGCTAATCCATGAGTCAGTGAAAGTCAAAAAATTGAGTTTGTTTGTTGATCACCTGATGGCCTTCAATTGAGTAAATTGTTTCATGTCATGGTGAAAGTTGCCTAGATGGGGAATCCCTCCCCCTTTACTGTAGGGCATCCAGTCACTGTATTGTGACACTTGAGTTCAGATAAAATTAGTACATAACAGTGACGTTTCAAGAAAAATAATAATCAATAGAGGGTTAAAGATAGGCTGCATGCTGGGTCTGCTGCTTTTCAATCTGTAAATAGCAGACCTTTCCGGTGTCATCAGTGCAGGGTTCTCACTCATCAACATTAGACACTCTTTGTCTTCAATCCCTGCAATATTCAGCTGACAAAATTATTTTAGACAATAGAGCATAGGGCCTGTAGAAACCCTTGGCTGCCCGGAATAATCATGACATCAATAATACAATAATATTCAACACGAAGTAATCTGTAGTCTTGATGTTTAGTAATCAAGTGTCCAATATGAACAGGTGGTTTGTTGGAGATGCTGGAGTAGAGAAACATAAGAAATGCTGTATTTAGGATTATAGATAGATGATCAAGGTTTACCGAATGATTAAGGATCACGGAATGAACATGGGGTCTACTTAAAAATGAAATCTGTTTCTCTGTTTTACGCCATCTGTCACCTTTATAAAAATCTGGAATCGGTTCAATAAAACCCCTACATCAGTAATAAATGCTAAAGTACTTCCACTTGTTGATTGTGGCTTGGCTGCCTTCCCAGGCAAAATGTGGCCTAAATAAATTATACTGTGTTCTTTCTAGAACATAGTGTAATTTATTTAGGCAAATCTTCCATCTACAGAATTCTTCCGGCCACCGTGAAATTAGACGAGACTTTAAGGTGCAGTAAACTTCACTAAAATGAATGTTCTTTTTTTGGTCAGATACTATGCAATGCATTTTGCCAATGATAACTCCATTAGCTAAACTGTTTGGCATGCACATTCAACAAGCCACTTTAGATCTCCCTGTACCAGTTATGTAAATAATATTTATGTAAATAATACAATGTACACGTTACAGCTACAAGATTATTGGAACTCTTCATCTTCTCAGGGGCACTTTAAACTTGTAGCTAAAAACAGACACAAGCTATGTCTTTTATAAGGGGCAATGACAAATTGAATGCTAAAAACCACTCAGAATACATTGTGGGGTGCTTTTCTGAAAATAAATAGTCAAAATACCTCTCATACCCTTTGTTATAAGGAACAAGGACAACACTTTGTTCATATTTTGTTTTTTTGTGTAGACCTTTAATGGAATTTAGACATGTACAGCCAGCATAAAAACATTGTTCCAAATGCTCCCTACCATATTTGTGGTTATAAGCATAAAACATTAACTCTCAAGTTATGTCTTTGTCAATCTCTCTAACTGGAACAAAGAAAATGGTTTAGACCACTTGTTATCAACAAGCATTGGCAATGCCAATAGATCTGGCTTTAAAAGAATGGCAAAGGGTAATGCCTATCCTCCTTCCAGCTGTGCTGCAGCCAGAGAAAAACACCATTAATTATCTAATTGTCTAAGACACTTTATTAGCTTTACAATGTCATGTATGTCCCTAAAGATTCAACCTCAGGTATCTCAATAAACAAAATGATCACAGATTTGTGAAAGGCAAGCACTGTTTTGTGGAAGCACACAATTTCTGCCCAATAAAAACACGCACTCCTGGCTCCTAACATGTGGAGGGAGCCAAAACCCTATCTTAGTAATTCTCACATAATTGTTTGGCGTTAGCTGCGCTGTCAAGCCATACCATTAAAAGAAGTGTCACCAAGTATTCTGATATATGAGTGAATTGTGATGACCTCTGAATGGCATCAAATCTAGTCAAATTTACGAATGTAACTCTCACTGCCTGACAAATGAATAGGATGGTAAAAATTAAACAAGCATTGGCATAAGCAATAGGTTTCGCATATGTGATTAATAATACGTTGTTTGCTGTATATTTTAGCTTGGTGAGCCGTTATGCAATATAAGTTGCTGAAACTCCGTAAAAGTGTTATTAATTGCTTATTGAGAATGGCAATATATTGTGCAGTAACTGGTGGTAATATAAAATGGGGATATTAGGCAAAGGATGGAGGACAAAAGAAAACATGCAGCCGACAAGCACGCTTGAAATGTGTGCAGCCATAGGGAGGTTGGGTAAAGGCGGAGAACAAACCAAACAAGCACAGTGTAAGCACTGTGGAAGCAAAACCTAAAAAGTCAGGCAGATAACAATCATCAATATACTATTTATAACATTAAGACCTTATGATGTATTGCAAATAGAATGATAACACCTTATAATATGCAAACTATGTGATTAATTTACAAATAAGAATCCCTGACAAAAGAATGTGGCCAAATATAAAATGAAAGGGTTTCCTCACTGAGACGTTTAACTCATAGTAAACTACACCCAGGAGGACTTTATAGGGCCTTATAGAGCGTAGATGCATCCTGTGATGCCATAAGTGTCAAATATCACCAAAACTCCCTTTCCTGTGATGCCACTGTGACCAAAGGACCTGTGATGAAATTTCATGTGAAGTTATAATGGAGGACAAAATGTGTGTGGTGTGACCAGAGCCTGGCCTTTGCTAAGATAGCTCCCTAGGTGGACAGAAATTCTGCACCCTTGCTGATGGTAGTGAATTAAATGAGTAAGCAGCAGCCCCTTTTTTGTTCACTGGTCAGTCCCTGGCCAAGCAGTGACTGGCCCCTGAACACAAATATCTCCAGACCTCCCCTAGCTCACCTAAATCTGACATAGCTTAGCTGCCTCAGGCTGATGATGGTATTGTTGGTTTGTGTCAACCGGAATGAGAGGGTAAAGGAAGGGCAAGGAAGGGGGCTAGTGGGATGTTAAAAAAATTGCCCACGCTACAATGAAGGAATAAAACCTGCCACGGCATGTGCAGGTTAGAGCGGTGGGGCATTGGGATTTCCCTTGTGGTCATCTGTCGAATCCCCACCAACCCGGCACCACTGCCGCACCGCTCTTGCCTGCATGGGCCACGGCTGAATAAAACCGCTTTAAACTTGCAATTCAAACAGAAATGAGCGAACAGGAACTAGACAAGGCTGGAGCAAGATGCCAGTGGTGCTGCTGTTAAAATAACCTTAATGTCCCCAGCTCCATGCACCCCTTAGAATATTGACAAAGAAGCATTCTCACTAGGAGCTCTCTCAAAAAACACCCCGAAGATTAGCAGAATGCTATAACGAGAGAGAAAGCCTTGTTTACGCACAAATTGGTACAGTAAGTATTTACTAAGTTAAAAGTCCCCTGAGAGAGTGCAGGTACGGCTCGAAATGAAATGCATTGGGTTCACACGAATTGACCAACACAAATGTGATGTTTAGAAGGAGAGACTTACCATTTGAACACAAAGTAATGTAAAGGCTTAGGGGGGTATTCACAAGGACTTATCGCTGAGTTATCGCCACCTTAACGCATCAAAAGTGGAGATAGATTTAACGCCCCATTCACAAGCGTGTGCAAACTGCAGACATCGCCAGTATACCCGCGATAACAGCCGCAAAATTTATCTCCACGGGTGACACCACAAACTAACCTTAATGTGATGCAGAGTAGGCGTTCCCGTGCAAAAACTCACGAAAACACCACTACACCACTTTCACAACAAACTGCCAGATCTGCAATGCGAACCAAAAACAGGCGGTAAGCTGTGGTAGCAGCAGGGATTTAACACCTGCCTTTTGCTGGTGTAAAGCAGGACGACTACCTGCAGCATGAAAGGGAGCCCAGCCAAAAGCTACATCTGAAGACCCACAGATGCCATGGAGCCAATGATCATGCAGCTCGGAGACCCATGAGGGCCACAACACCCACCGCCACCACCCCCAGGCCCGCCACCCCCCCAGGACCCGCCCTGCCCCCCCCTGGACCACCACAGAGGCAGCATACACAAAGAAAGCAGACCCACCGTAAACGCACCAGCCACACAGACCAAACGCCAGAGGAGGACATTGCCCACTACAGGCCCAAAAGGACCACCATCACCCACCGGCTGACGGTACCAACACAGCGGACAACCAACATCCCTCTGCAGACAAAGCTGCCGGCTGTGCTGCACATGTTGGCCTCTGGTACCTTCCAACCCACAACTGCCAGAGTCGGAGGAGTCTCACAGCCAGCCCTATCCAAGTTCATCACACCTGTCCTAGATGCCATCATCAGCCTGGTACCCCAGCACCTCCACATCACACACACTGCGCAGGAGCAGCTGGAGACCAAGCAAGGCTTCTACGCCATAGCTGGATTCCCTCACGTGTTGGGGGCAATCGACTGCACACATGTACCCTTCGTGCCCCCTGCCGACACCGCACACAACTACCGCAACAGAAAACACACGCATTCCATCAATGTGCAGGCAATAGTGGACCACCGGGGACTCCTCAACAATGTCGTGGCCAACTCCCCGGGCAGTGTGCATGATTCCTACATCTCCCGACAGTCCATCATCAACCAGTGCTCCCAGGATGGCACCTATGGAAATGCATTGCCCGTTGGTAAGTACCAAATGAACTCACCACACACCTCCACCCCACAGTCATGCAACTCACGACACTGGCAATGGGCACGCAGCAGAACCACATGCAACATGCCACACAACATGCCAACCGACCAGACACGACAACACGACTACATTGGGAACCTGGGCTTGCCATGCACGCAACCCAGCCACGGCATGGCACCACAGCCACACAACAGCAGAATGGGAGGAGAGGCTTGGAGCAGGCAAGTGCGAGAGCGGCAAGTGACTAATGAATGACAACCTACCCAATTCCAGGTGTGGCGTGGATGTGCCGGACAGACTTCAGTGTGCAAACCATGGAAATGGCCATGTGGACATTAACTGCTGGTGCATGGAGTGTAGTGGCCAGTGGACGCTACCATGTCCCCACAGGCTGTGGGGCAGAACGCAGAAATGTTGCATGTTACGTCCCCCCCTGTATGCACGGGTGGAGTGGGTTGGCCCTGCGTACGCCAGGCCTGCGTAGGGGTATGAATAAAAAGCCTGTTGCACTGGGCGTGGTTCTCTTTCGGAATGGCCAACGTGTCTGCCAGGGCGGCGCCTCTCAGCCCGCCACGAGGCCGGCGCCATGCGCGGCGGGGCCTGCGTCCCTGTGCGCCTGCTGCACCCCAGGCCGCTGCCATGCGCGGCGGGGCCTGCGTCCCTGTGCGCCTGCTGCACCCCAGGCCGCTGGTCCCCAGACCCATCATGCCTGCCCCAGCGCACCAAGGAGGCTCCGCTCACCTGCCGACACCGGCGTGTGTCAAAGAGGGCCCACCACATGCCGGTGCACGCTCCAAGCCCCAGTCCCGCGACCTTTGCAGCCTCCGCAGACCATCGCTGGCCTCTATGGCGCTGGCCCACAGTACTTCTTTTTCGTTGACATACTCCACCGGCGTACTCCTCGGCCCAGTTGTTAGCACATGTTGTACTGAGTCGTGAGTTTTGAATGGCAGTGACCAAAGGTCTGTGGCAGCGTCCACATCACTATACTCCCTCCGATCAGTGAAGCCAAAGTCTGCATTGCAAGCCTGCGACACGTGGTGCCACTAACCCTGTTCAACGCAAGCCGGCGACACGTGGTGCCACTAACCCTGTTCAACGCAAGCCGGCGACACGTGGTGCCACTAACCCTGTTCAACGCAAGCCGGCGACACTTGGATGAGTGCTCAGGCCTACACTGCGGTCCAGTGGGTCCTAAATGTGGAACTGTGTCCTGAGTCTTGAATGGCAGTGACCCCAAGTCCGTGGCAGCGTCCACATCACTATACTCCCACCGATCAGTGAAGCAAAAGTCTGCATCGCAAGCACACGCCACGTGTCTGTGGGCCCGTGCTGACCGCTGCCCCCGGCCTACACTGCGGTCCAGTAGGTCCCACATTCAGCACTTAGTCGTGATTCATGAATGGCAGAGTCCATACCAGTGAACGCACGGAGAGAAGTAAGAGGAAGATGCGGTTCAGTCCGGATGAAAGTCGGATCCCTGTCACGGAGGTGAGCGAACACTAGCAACAACTGACCTGGTGCCACTAACCCTGTTCACCGCAAGTCCGCGTCCCATGGTGCCACTGAACCTGAACTACGCAGGCCGGTGGGACCATCCAACTTGAGCCGGCGACACTTGGATGAGGGCCCCTGCTGACCGCTGCCTCAGGCCTACACTGGGGTCCAGTAGGTCCCACATGTGGTACTGTTACTTGGGTAATTTATGGAGGAGTTCACACCATTGGACACGCCTCATCGCAGGCGGCATCTCCTATCAGCACTGGTGCCACTAGCTCTGTGCACAATGAGTCATGGGCACTCTCTGGTTGACCTTTGGTGGCGTCTGAGTCCATGGCCTGGGGGTTGTCTGCATCATCATCTGTCTGGGACGGACTTGACGCCCGACATGTGTCTGCTCCACTCATCTCCACCATGGTGACTGTTTCAGCGTGGTTCTGCCCTCGGCATCATGCCCTGGGGGTACACCTTCCACTGTCCACCGATACACTCCGCAACGACCCCCATTGACATCTACGAGGACCTGCTCTGCTCTTGTGACCCTGCCCCAGTGCACTGCAAGTCGGTGGCCCGTGGCGGTAGGCCCGTGCAGGACGCTGTGCATCCGGGGCCACTAACTCTGTGCAGCTCAAGTCATGGAGCCTTTATGGTTGAATGGTTGTGTCCTTAACGATGTACACTGTTGTCATTTTTTGACTGCACCAGGCACTCCATGACGGCTGGTGACACACACTCCACACACATCCAACACAGGTGTCACTCAACATGTGAGCCTGCTAATAAAAGTGGCCGGGCGCACGTGCCCGTAGCCATTCACACCATCCAAGCAAGTGTGTCCGTGTGGTCATTATGTCAGCATGATGGGCCCGATCCCTGCAACATCACAGTGTGCTGTCCTCAGCGGACGATACCATGTCACCTCAGCAGTGGCTAAGACCTTGGACATGTAGCTTCGTCCACCCCCCCTGCATGCACAAGCGGCGTGTGCTGGTCCGGCGTCGTTAGGTCAGCGCCGGGGTGTGCTGATTCAGCAGGGGGATCGGGGCGCGGCTCTGGTCTGGCCCTGAGCAGGAAGTGCGGTAAGCGTGTCCCTGTGTTTGAGTGTTGTCGCCACCAGGGCTCCAGTAGTCGATGTTGCAATGTAGCATGCACCCGGAGGGCGGGCCCGCATGTACGGGGAAATGTAGGAGCGCAAGACCACTCGGGGTCTTGGCTCATACATGCCAAGTGTTGTGTGTATCAGTCCTGCGGCTGCATGTGTCAGATGCCTAGCCTCAATCGCAATGCGATCACAGCCAGCCATGGACTGTACACCTGTGTCCGCCCTGTCCATACCATTGGCCTACACTCACGTGGCCGCACACCCTCAACGGACAGCATCACGGTGTGGTTGGCATGCCGCTGGACATGCACAGACAGGCATGACAATGGTGTGCCGTAGGTGTGCACGTGATGCACCCACGCAGCGCACACAAGTGTGGGGGCTCGTGGGAGGGAGGAGCAGCTGTGAGGCAACATCACACACAGTGAGGCCGCTCATGTGCCACGTGCTCGGCATATCATCCATGATTCCCTGGGTTGCAGACATCCCACCCCACCCACGACAGGCCTCTGCACATCTCCTGTATGCAAGCAGATGGTAAACTGACTGTAGGGATGAAAGGTCCTTTGTCTGGACTATCAGGCGGAAGCACATCTGCAGCTCCGAGCTGGGACTTGCAAGTGCCCAGCACCCCCTGACAGATACGGTAGCATTTGCTGACGACTCCCACACTACGCACTGCCGAACGTGAGACCAACGTGTACACATCCCACACACAGAAGTCCTTGGTCGTAGTTAGCGTGCGTGACATGGCCTTCACACGTACTCCCACCCCATCCCAGGCATGCACCCGTTGCACACAGACACTGCTCATTGATCCGAGCTGTGGCATTTCATCCACAGGACTGGTGCGGGTCAGCACAGTGCCGCTTCAAGCAGAGCCACTGACGCAATGGCAGACCATCCCAGACACATGCACAACTCCAGTCACGTGGACAGGTACCGTGCACGTCTGCTGCATGTACTGTGGGCACTGCCATTGGCAGTGCTGCAGATCAGTTACCGGCTAAGCTTCTGCCTTGCCAACGTCACCTGCGTTCCGCCTGTGTTGCATTGTCGCTCGTGCATATTCGAGTGGACCATGGATGTCTGCCTCTCCAACGTAACGGTAGCTGAGCTGGATTTCGACGTCTGTATGCGCCCCCTGTTAACCCACGACCAGGAGTGTCACCGTGATGACCGTTTATGGCATGCCTGGATGATTGGCATGCATGCTGGCAACTGGACCTGGGAGATTGCACGAGTCGTCATGTGCAGTGACCACATTGAGCCGCTCCCCTATTGGGCTTTAGTGCCAATTGGGGCCAGGGGTTGGAGTCAGCACATCTGTCCGGGACAGCTGATGGGTTACGTCGCCGACATGTTGGATGTAGTCGACAACGAGCTCATGTTGGAAATGTTGGCCTACGCTGCTGTACTCGCGTTCATGGACAAGTGACAACGTACCTGCAGCCACCACTGAATGTGACCCATTGCACGTGTCCCGGCGCCTGGTTGCATGTTGGGGATCTGGTCACATGTCCCAAGACGACAGTGGACATGGCTGCATTGGCCTGGACTCCGGATACATGCGCAGACAACCAACGCGTGTTGGCACTGACTTGTGTGGGTGATGGACTCCCCCGGGTGGACATGGGTGCTTTCCGACGTTCCTCATTCAAACATGCTGCTGCATTGGTCTGCATGTTGTGGCACTTCTCTTGGCTGTACTGACACGCAATTGTTGATGAAGTTTCCGCACCTTCACTTGTCTCCAACTGTGACGAGTGTTGATATGTATGCAAATGTGTGTGTCACGGCCTATCTGGGTCCCTGCCATACATGCAGTGCTACCCCATCAGGGCTGTGGGCTGGTACATGTGCATTATCATGTCCCTGTTTCGTGCTTTGCTAGATGCGTATGTCCATTTGCCGGCCACAAGCGGGTGCACTTGTGTCCTGTGTTCGGTTGTGCACATGTTGGTGTTTGTGCCACATTGTGTTCGGGGTTGGGGTGCTCTGCTTCCTATGTGTGTGTGCTTCATTGTGTGTGAGATGGCCCTTCAGCTCTGATTTGGCTCACCCTTCTCCATTTCAGGCAGTGTGGTTTTGACTTCTGTGCTTGCTCAGTGGTGTGATGTTGCCGACTTGTGTGACTTGTGCTCTTGGTTGGTGTTGTTGCTCTTGGGCATGGTTTGTCTGCAGTTTTGCTGTGCTTAATTGTGCATGTGTGCCATTGTGCCCATCTCCCCCCGTCCCCCCAGTCCCTGGTCGTTCCTCTCCCTGTTGCAGTTGTGTCTGATGATTTTGGGCAGGGTCCGGTCCCCGACTCCTGCCTCCATCTCCAGACTGATGTGGTGGACACCATTTCCTCCATGTCATCCAGCTCCTGGTGTGGCACTGGACTCCCACCTCCGGTGTGCATTGCTGCCTTCTGGTTGTTGGCGTGTTTCTGCTTGTTTTTGCGTTTCGCATCATTCCAGCTGTTCTGGATTTCTGCCATTGTCCTCCTCTGCTCTCCGGCTGCATTCACCTTGTCCACGATGGACTGACATGTACAATGTTTTGTTGCCAATGGGGCTTGTGGGGTTGTGTACTTGCTCCGACTGCCTCCATTGTGCTTCGCTGTTGTTTTCTGTTTGGTTTGGTTTCCTTTTTCCTGCTATTGTTGTGCTTATTCCCGCCTGCCGTGTGTGTGTGGCGGGCCTGGCGCTGCTTATCGCTGCTTTCCTCATCGCGAATGGGCTCATCTCACGTTTTTTTGCGTTGGGGCTTGTGTTATCTCCGTCGCGGTGGTTGTATCGCGGACATTGGCCGCGTTTTTGGCAAACTGTCGCATGGTACCGCCGTGTTGTGAATTCCACGTTAACACGGGGTTATTTTCCCGCGATAGTCTGCGATGTGTAAAGTTGCGTTAACATTTTCTGGAGATGTTTAGCGCACGTTCTTGTGAATATACCCCTTCGTTTTCATACAAATCAAATAAATATCTCTTTTTAACCATAAACCATAAATACAAGATTATTGAAATGCCTTAAATGCTGAAAATCATTACAAGTGGTGCTCTGCAAGATGGTTTGCCAGCGACATGCTTATCCTTCACCAATGGACTCTAAAATTGTCCACTCCTGCAGTGTCTGACTAGCTATACAGTCAGACCATTACTTGATACCCTTGAGAACTTATAATAATGGAACCTGTGGAGTCTATCACAGATGCCACCAGCACACCACTAATTATAAACGGCCCAGTTCGTCCATGCTAAAGGCCGGGCTTGAGTGTGACCTGCTAAGCCATGCATTTTGGTTAATCGACGTCCATTGAAATGCTGCCTAATTTAGATGCCCTCCTTACGTTATGTAAAATTGTTTTGAAATGACGTTACCTTTCTAAACTATAATTCCTGTATTAACACATTAATTTCTCTGATTAATATAGCGCTCGAGCGATGCTGCAGTAACATATGCCACAACGAACTACCAATCTGCATGGTGGATTATTCAAGGAGGCATAGACAGGATTATTTTTACTAAATAATTGAACTGATTTTGCCAGGCAAATTTATATTGATTTTTATCAACATCTGAATGTCAGAACTGTTTGAAAGTATACAGCCTTTGTTTAATCAATACGCCCGGTGCTAAGGACGCAATAACACGTAATAAAATGAGCAGCGCCGTTGACGCAGCCTAAACTTCAGGCAAGAAGGCGATAATAGGTTGCGGAATAACACGGGCTGACTGTCGCCCCCTCTTTCCAGGAGAAGGTATGTCCTAAATGAACAGGCAACCAATGGGAAGGTCGTCTTTGAAACTGGGGAGCCGGGTTCGAGCCTCGCCTATCCCTAGCAGTAATGTTACTATATAATGGCATCTCTTATTCCTTTGCAGAATTCTTCAAAACAATCTAGAACCTTGGTCTAATTAGAGTCACTACAACTCCCGGAATGCAACGAGTTATTAAATAGAAGCCCATAATGCAACAGTTTTGCTAAAACACAGAGAAAATGGGCTTTCATACTCTGTTGGACGACATGTCCAAGAATTAAGTACGCCCGAGTGTGCCACAAACGTGCAAACCGCAGCCACATACTTATATTTCATCATGTTAAGTCATTCCACCTTCCAAAACAAAGGGTTCTATTACTTGCATTTATTAGTATGTTGCCATTCTAGAGCAGATATGAATCTGGCATGTGCGCTTCAACAAGGTTTATGTTAAACCATATTAGTTCCAGCGTTTTCACCCCCTTGTCCTCCCACCAGCAGGGCCAAACGAACCTTCGACTGCGCCCCTAATCACAACGCGATTGCAGCAGAAAACACAGCTTGCCAATTTTTCAAACTGAAATAGCAATTCATTTCCTTGCAGAAAATGTTATTTTGCTCTTTCACTTGCCGTCGCAGTAACGTTATCTTGAGCTGCAAGAAGTCGGACCTGAGGCCAACTTTTCCCACTAACTCATCCCTTTAAATCATGCTGTATCACATTGGAGGGTTGGGCCCTTAACAACAAGCACCATGGACCACTGTAAACATAAAAACAAAACAACAATAGGTGGCTGCGTGATTTAAGCACGTTCTTACTTTTTCATAAAGATCATTTTACTCAATAAACATGACCTCTGATTCTTTTTTCACATGGCTACATCACTTGTCTAGCTTCATTATCATTTCAAAGAAGAGAGTGATACCAACTATCAATTCTGAGATGCGCAAATTCTTAAAAACATTGGGGCAGATTTACGTTCCCTGGCGCATCCCTGCAAATCAGCAGGGATGCGCCAGGGAAGATGCGTGACGCAAGTTTACCCTTGCGCAACCACAGATGCGCCGCATTTACAATGCGGCGCATCATGGCGCAAGGATAAACAGATGCGTGACGCATCTGTCGGCGGAAGGGTGGCGCAGTACTGGAGTCGTGTCGCAAGTGCGACGTAACTCCAGGACTGCTCAGGGGTGCCCTATACCTAACATGCTGCGTCACTCCTTACGCCTGCTTCAAGCAGGCGTAAGGATTTGATGCAGCAGGGACGTAAAAGTGACTCCGTGAAATCTTGTAGATTTCACTGCGTCACTTTTACGGGGCTTCCTTGCGCAGGAACGCCACCCCCTGCGCCGGCACGCCCACATGAAACCTGACACAGGTTTCATGTGGCGCAGGGCTTTACAACGTGACGCATCTCCCTAGATGCGTCACATTGTAAATCCCCCACAGCATGGCGCATGATTTGCGCCGCCGCTGCGTCACAAAAGTGACGCAACGGCGGCGCAAAGGTGGCGTAAGGGGCTTGTAAATCTGCCCCATTGTGCTCAATCTAAAGATAACATACAAATATTAAAGCATAATTAGAGTGACAAGGAAAAACGCGATATTCAGTGTTCAACCAGTCCTAAGATTGGAGAGCCAGAGCGTAACATTACCAACAGACACTCTTGGTCCAGACTCATCTAATATGGACTTGAAGAAAATATTTTCTCAAAAACGTAATTATAGTCCTCCATCTTGATGTTCGTTGTACACGGATCCCCCATTATTCATGGTCTACGCGTTTCGAACCCCAATTCCTTTATGGGTTCTCCACAGGACAAGGGCTGGGTGAATTCTTTAACAACCAAAAATAATTTGTATTTGACTCAGTAAGTTTTTGAAAAGAAAGGGTCTATTTTCATCCAAGTGAAAACCAGAGTTTCTGAAGGCGAGGCTTTATTCAATGCAGATTTATTCACAAGGTGGTATGTCGACAGCACACAAAAAAGTGTTCAATCAAAGAGCAGGAGGATAATTTCCTCCTTTCGGAAAAAGACCCTCACACACCCAGCCAACTAGGTGTCTTGCTTCATCATCGGGTCTGCTCCTTATCGGGTCGGCAGTGCAATACCCGATCGGCACCCGAGATGGGGCCTTCTTGGCGGAGATCTTTTTTTAATGAAAATGTGGCCACTAACCCGGGCCGGCAGAGTGAGGGGTAGGACGACCGTCTATCCACTGGAATTCTCGCTGACACTACACCTTTAGTGTCTACACCTGCCGGTACACGATGCCGTGCTTAGTGACCCAAATAGGGCTATGTTGTAGATCTACAGGTACCACTTTTTAGGGTGCTGTATGGGTGGTCACGACTTCTTTGACACGTAGCTCGGACCACCACCAAAAAGTGTAGGTAGATCTCACTTAGGTCCTGAGGAATTGCCATCAAATTGATAACAGGCAAGAAACATGTTGACCCGAACCACTAGCGCATAATCCCGCAACCTTAGAGCGGGCTTGCGCACTTCCCTCTTTTTAACCAGGTTAGTGGCCACATTTTCATTAAAATTGTCTTGAGTGGACCACTATTTCCTGTTTTACTTCACATCCCTTCACACTACACATACACTGATATAGGGCCCTCACATGCACTACACCCAACGGCGTAAAGGAAAAAAGATCTCCGCCAAGAAGGCCCCATCTCGGGTGCCGATCGGGTATTGCACTGCCGACCCGATAAGGAGCAGACCCGATGATGAAGCAAGACACCTAGCTGGCTGGGTGTGTGAGGGTCTTTTTCCGAAAGGAGGAAATTATCCTCCTGCTCTTTGATTGAACACTTTTTTGTGTACTTTCAAACAAATACAACGACCTGCAACTCTCAGTAGGAACTGCATACCATTTTGGTTTAAACTCAGTTACGGGCCTGTATGCTGGACCTAGATAAAGGCCCTATGTTCCCCCTCTTTGGTAACATGGTATGTCGACAGCGTTTGAGCAATTTGATCCTATTTTGCAGGTTTATTCAAATTTTGCTGATACTTGCAGTCTTCCTGTCTCTCTGAAGGTGCTCCTTCCTACTTCAGCATCAAAAATGCTGAAGTAGGAATGGACCTTTTCTTTTAAAAAACTTTAAGAATTTGCACTTCTCAGAATTGATAGTTGGTATCACTCTCTTCTTTGAAATGAAAATAAAGCTTGGAAAGTGATGTAGCCATGTGAAAAAAGAATCAGAGGTCATGTTTATTGAATAAAATGATCTTTATGAAAAAGTAAAAACGCATTTAAATCGCGCAGCCACCTATTATTGTTTTGCTTCTTGCAGTCTGTCCAAATGGTTTTCAGAAACTGCTAAATTAGCAACTACAGGGTTGTTTCTACCTGCCTCTTTCCCTTGACTGTGACGCACTTTGGCAAAGTGCCCTAACTTATTGCAAACTCTGTATGCAACATTCCTCACTGGGCATGACCATCGCTCTCAAAATGTGAAGGATTGCCACCCTAAATCATACATTAGTTTGTTAAAAAAATTCCTATCCACTTTTATTTCCCTTGTTTGAGTAAAGTCTTTAACAGAAACTTTGACCTTCTGCTTAATAATGTTCACAGTTTCAGACTTTCGTTCTTCCAATTCCCTAACAGACATTTGCGACATTTCCATGCTCTTGGCTATACATAATGTTTCCTCCCACGTAGGATTAGTTAAAGACAGCAACTTCTGTTGAATGGCTTTGTTAGAGCAATGACAAATAAACTGGTCATGTACCAACTGATCTGTAAAAGATTAAAAATGACAGTCCGCCACCAGTTTCTTAAGGGCTGAAACATAATATATTGACATTTTCCCCCGTCATTTGCTTCCTCATGAGAAAGTTGTGTTTTATGACTACTAGGCTGGGTTGAACATCAAAACTTTTTCCAATTTTTTTTGTGCACTCTGTATAGTCATCTAATTGCTCCACCTCTGCACCTTCTACGTTGGGTAAATGCTTAAAAATAGCATGCCCTTCAAACCCCAGGGAATGCAGCAATAAGAACTTCTTTCATTCAGGACAGAACCTTGAAGCCCCTATAGCTCCTAAATAGTGTTCAAAAGCATCAAACCGGTTTTTCCATCCTTCAGGGGGTTCTCCAGGTGATTCCAAAAATAATGGAGGGAGATTTACAGACTGCATTGTAGCCACCTATTATAGATGCAGAAATTTGCAATTGAATAGATAATACACTGTACAGTAGACAAAAGCGAAGATAGTACACTGTACAAGAAAATGAATCAGAACTATGTTTCCCCCTTACAAAAATGTTTGAGCCAACACAAGAAGTGCCATAAAACTAACAGTGCTACGCAAACAAATGATGGACAGAATGCTGAATAAATCATACATTCACCCCCAGTCAAGAGATCTGGGTTAAAACCATCGTTCTTTTGCTCACCATGCCACCCCAGTTTAGACCCAGCCATGTGCAAATCATTCTTGACCCTGTTCCTTATGGGAACAGTCCAGCCTGAACTGCCAAGCCAGGTCCTCCCTGGAATGGCATGGGGAGCAAAAAACGATGGATTACGCCCAGATCTCTGTACTGGGGTGAATGTATGACATTGTTCTGCATTCTGTCCATCAATTGTTCTTTTTGCATTTGTCACCCCGAGTGGGACGGGTATGCCCAGACGTGGGTCCCGTGCTCTCTATGCCACTGTAGTCAAGCTATCCTGGCTGATGAGGGGAAATCCCGAAACCAGTCCTAGGAGGCTTGTTTCCAGTCCAGGGAGAACCTGGCCTGGCAGTTCGGGCTAGACTGTTTCCATTGGGCGCAGGGTCAAGACTGATTTGCATTTGGCTGGGTTCAAACTGGAATGGCTTGGGGAGCAAAAAAACAATGGATTTAGGACCAGATCTCTGTACTGGAGTAAATGTATGACAGCGTTCTGCATTCTGTCCATCAATTGTTCTTTTTGCATAAAACTACCAGTGACAGCTATAAATAACCAACAATCAAACCATGCGTATCGGCGTTGAAACAACGATGCACACACGAAACAGAGGAGCTGTGCGTATCGGCGTTGAAATATGTTAACAATGCCTTTCGCTGTACACATATGTTGATGTAGCCATGCGTGTCTGCAAGTACCCTCCAGAAAAACTGGTAATGAGAAAACCCTTTATTTCCAAGCACGCTCGATGCTGCAGCTGAAAGCAGGAGGCAGGACACACACATAAAATGTGAAGCTGTGCTCATCGGCAAAGGAAACCAGGAAGACAAAGCCGGCACAGCAACAGTGATTCAGTAACCAGGGAACGCACGTTGCTAAGGAAGAAGGCATGCTCAGAGACAGACATAGGCCAAAGGCGGGTGAGTGGCGTCACCTCCAGGATCCTCTCAAATGGCCAACAGACGTGAAATACATCTGAAACGCAGATGCCAAATTGCTGAGGTGGACCAGACAAGCCCAAATAGAATAGCAGCAGTTAGGATACTGCGGAGATCACTTGCTGAATGAAAGGACCGCACAGAACCAAATGTGGAAGTCAAAAAAAGCCCGGAACCAAAAGAGCTTGTGTTTAGTTCTCCGTCCGTTGAGGGCGCGACTGACGCGTGGGTCCTTTGATAGCTCTGCCACTCGTCCCCATATAAAATGTGGTGTTCTGCAAGAAATTCATCCAGTGCAGGTGAGTAACCAATATGAAGTTTATTTCATACAGAGCTGCCCGCGACACTGTATGAGTAAAACAGGAACAGCTGGAGGCATAGGTATGTGTACAAGGTATATATGAAAAGATTGAGAACATACAAGGCCAAATTATAGATGTAGAAAAACAAATGGCAGATATAGAGGAAGTTAATACCAGAATACAAGAGATGGTGCCTGAGCAGCAGGCAATGCTGGAGGCAATACAAAATAAAACTGAAGAGCTGGAAAATTGACCTACATATTTTTGCCATTGAAGGGGAAAGAGACTCGTCCTTTGATGCAGATCTTTTCAGAAAAGCCTTTTCAGATCTATCAAACTGGTATTGTGACTCCCAGTTACAGCAAGCACACATATACAATTCACATGATATGCCTCAAATGCAAGGGGGTACACAGCCTAGATTTATATTGGTACTTTCCTTCTGAGACAATAAATCTTTTTTGAAGCCAAACCTTCCTCGCCTACTACAGTGAATGGATAACATTCTTTGTGATATCAGATTTCAGCAGCCAAACTATTAAACAACACTGGAAGCTACAAAAGTACACATCCGCATTGCAAGAACTAGGGGGCTACTGTTTATATGCAGGAATCTTGTGGGCTTAAACTCATCAGAAGAGACCAGACTTTCTTAAAAAATGAGACAAAAGCCCTAGATTTGGTAGAAAAATGGAAAGTTACTTCTTAAACATCCAGTCATTTTAGATAATTAAGTTGGAAAGGCGCTCTCTGGATTCGGGAAGCATAGCCCTAAAGATACAATAGTACCAATCAGATTTTGTTTTTTGGATTACGTATCAGAGATAAGATGTGAACAAGAATTGCACTGGTGTGAGTGTGTGGTGGTGTACTGGTCCTAGAGTTGCTGGGAGTGGAAAATGGCAGAGGTTGCGTTTATTTCCTCTTGTTGGGATGTATGATAGTACAACGCATGCGTGAACAATGCATGCCTGAACTACGCGATCTCAACCATGACCGCATCTTTACCATGCATGCCTTTACCACGCATGACTTTACCATGCAATTTCGTGGTAAAGAAATTATGGGTAATGGGACATGCATGCTAAAGATCATACCCCTGCCCTGTAAACAGCCCCTTTAACCCTGTCCTGAGCCCTAAAAACTGTCCCCTACATCCCTAAAGTACCCTGACCCAGCCACCACCCCGCCCTGAGGCCTAAAATTTCCTACAGCCCTTAAAGCTGTCCCTTTCCCCTAACTGAGCCCTTAGAGCTGTCCCCACGCCCTAAAATCTACCTCGCCCTGAACCCTAAAAACTGTTCCCTACACCTGTAAAGTACTCTTACCTAACCCCTCCTGCTCTGAGCCCTAAAACTGCTCCCTTCCCTATAAACAACCCCCACCTGTGGCCTAAAAACTATCCCCACCCCAAAAACTAACCCCACCCGCCCAAGACCCGATCCCCAGCCCCTCTGACCTCACTAGTCCTCTCCCGACCCTTCCTCTTTCTGTCTTCCTGTGTCCACCATCCGCTCTGCATCTAGACTGCGCATTACCTTAACCACGCATATGCATGGTTATGGCAAGAGTGGTTCGGCTTGCGGGGAACCGCACATGTGGCTGAGCCTGCGTTGTTACGGCCGTTTCTCCTCTTGTTGATGTTTGGCAAAAGGAAGAGAAAATCAAATGGGAGGGTTGGCCACTTTGGGGTAATGAATTTAAAAAGAAAGAACAACAGTGGTATACATAACAAGGTGACTAGAAATACTAAGGTGTATGGATATATATCCGCTGAGGTGTGTATATGTGTAATTTCGCAGAGAATCACAGGATAACCACTTATTGGGACACCATAAGCCAAACAAATCAAATATGGCAGGACTGACTGTGATTACATGGAATGTGCATGGGTCCAATAACCCCAAAAAGTGGAGGGCAATACAACAACATTTAGATGAATATAAGGCTGATATCATATGTCTAACAGAAACACACATTAAGTATAAAGACATGACATGGTTAAGGCAATTGGGGTATGCAACGTTTGTGAACACAACACAACAATCTTCAACTAAGGGTGTAACCGTTATAGACAAGACAGGTAGTAACATCAGGGAAATTAAGACAAAGGCAGATGCATATTTGCGGTGTGCAATTGTACAGATACATATAGAACAAACAATTTCATAGTGTGTGGGGTGCCCAGGCCTAATACTGATGCTTCTCAGGCCTAGGTTAACTTGTGAACGCGGGACAGAGAAAAAAATTAATTGTGATTTTACTTGCATAATGGATTCTAAAATCAACACAGCAATTAGTAAGGTAAGATTTGGTAACAATTTGAGAAGCCTTTAAAAGAATCAGCTGAGTATTTGGACTTGTGGACGTTTGGAGATATGTCTATCGTAAACAGCCAAGGTATACATATTACTCAGGTGTCCACTAGCTCTACTCTTGGATAGATATGATCTTATATAATGCGATCTTCATACCCAGATGGATCCAAAGACTATTCTGATCACAACTTAGAATTACTTAAGATTCAAATGTCTCTTGAAAGCTCAGCTTACCTAGAGTTTATGACTCAATCTATAATTGAGGTTGTTTACAACAATATTGGAACTGCTAAACAAAATTAATCAGAACTCGACAGCAGAATTAAATGACATGCATGGTAAAATGATTATGGAACATGATAAGATAATCACTAAATTTGGAGCATTCTATAAGAAACTATATACAGAAGATGGTCAATCCTTGCAGAATTCTATATAATGGATATGTTCAGGAAAGCTACCTGTCCAGGCTAAATGGTGAAATGCAGACTATGCTAAGTAAGAAGTTGACCTCAGATTAAATTCAAATTGCAATAAGGTCATTGCTATCGGGCAAAGCTGCCGGGGAAGATTATTTACCCATTAAATTCCCCTCTGATAGTACAGATAGCAGATGATATTGAAGTAGGCGAAGGGATACCATTGTCTTCGAATTGAGTAAATATTGCTTTATTGCTTAAGAAAAATAAACCAGCTAATAAAGGTGTGCGCTCGCCAATATCCCTGATAAATGATAATGGAAAAATGTATTCGAAGGCATTGGCTGTGCAACATTCTCAAGTCATAAATTAACTTGTAGGCAATGAACAACATGGGTTCATTCCAGGCTGGAATGGTGGTGAACATACTAACATGGCCACTGCCATGTTTGATGCCGCATATACACTTCAAATACCAGCTGGCATGATTTCATTCAATACAGAAAAAGCATTTAACTGTGTTTCTCGGACGTTTCTTTGGGCAGTGCTAAATAAAATAAAATTCCCTAAAAAATTCATAGAGTGCATGCAAGCATTATATGAAACACCAAACGCTAGAATAACAACCATAGACTGACTTCACAATATCCAATGTTGCTATTATTATTTGCTGTTTCTTTGGAGCCGTAAAGAAGACAGATAAATAGGAATCACATACCGCAACCTCTAGTATAGAATGGTTTCGTTCTATTCCCCTTTTGTTTCCAAATTTATTCTTCAAAAAATTAGATGCTACAGCAATTAGCCATTTTAAAAGGAACTATCAGAAACATTGGAAAGCAATTAGGTTTGTGAAACTCCCATATGAAAGAGGGAGGAGAATAGGCATTTCCTGACTCCAAATCATATTATTGGGCTGCCATGTTGCATAAAATGCCTTTTCTAATCCTAGACCATCCTGGATGCAGATATACATGAATGCATCAGATGAGCTATGATACAAATCTTTATTTGGTTTTGTTAAGGTATTTTGATCCAGGATACTTTAAAAGGGGTACATTTGAAGACGCCATAACTTTACAAGCAACGTGGGACACTCTCAAAAATAAATATCATATCCCCTGTATTAACAAATATACCCCTATGTGGGGCAACTCATCATTTCCTGAGATTTTTATAGATTCCTACTGCAATATATGGTCTCAAAATGGTATTACGCTCATAGGACATGTATTTATTGGTGAACCATTACAATCTTTTTGTGACTTACAAAAGGATTTCTCTATTCTTAAGTATATTTTTTCAAATATCTACAAATTAGGAATTACTTTGACAATATTGGAATGCTTGAGTCCTGGACAGATTGAATTGCGGTAATAGGAATACTTGATGAGCCAGAGGAGCGGCCGACTATATGTAAGAAATGACAATGGTTTTGAAGACGAGTTAGATAGAATAGCAGTAAATGGTCTGATAAACTGTGAATACATAGAATTGTGGAGGAAAATGAAATTGCTATAAAATGGGACATAGGATATTAGAATGCTGGAATATGTGGTTACAACAGTACAAGGTAAATAATAGACTGTATTACACACATAATAAGTTATATAAATGTAAGATGTCAGACAATTCTATATGTCCCAGCTGCGACTTGGTATCTGCAGATGAGGAACATTGTCTAGGATGCTTGCTTGTAGCATACAACTGACTATCCAATGTGCTATGCTTGGTACGGATATCAATATTGTTGTACATTATAGAGATTTTATATATAATGCAATTGTAATTGGCAGACGATTGCACATTATTGGAAGGAAACAATCCCCCAGGAGCGAATCAGTGATGAGAACAACTATGGCACTTTCAGAAGCTAGAAGCTGCTGTTATGGAATTAAAGGGTAAAAACGTATGTGATGCATTTAATGAGATTTGGTGTCCAATAAAATGATGGGAAAGTAATCGAGGATTAAGTTAAACAAGGGACAATCTAATGTATTATAGTAAAAGGACTTTGGTGGTTTGCTTGTCAATTGATTATTGTGATGTATTTTGTGCTCTCCTGATCCTAATAAATAAAATATATTTAAAAAAATAAGGATCTGTTTAATTTCCAATAGAAGCGGTATTTTGGCTTCTTTCATTTCCCTTGTTTTTATTGAATTTATTGTTTTATGTTTTCTGGTATTATGTAATAATTATATTTTATATATATTAACATGGAAATAATTGTATGTTTTTAATTAATTTACAATAAACTCCCTACCTAATGATAATGTCATGGTAAACAATGTTCTAATAGAGTTGTCCAGGTGGTTAATGCACTTCCTAAGGAGATCTGTGTGTAACCTGCTAGTTAATGGTTGAAATCATCATAAAATGGTTACATGATTTGTGCAGCAGATCTCTGTGCTAAACCTGCAGATCACAAGCTCATATCATGGTAAGATTGTTTAGCAGGTTTTACAAAGATACGTGGGCAACCTGGAGGCCTCAAATTCCAGTCTCCCTAAAATGGCTCTGGAGGTTAAAAATATGCTGTAAATACCTGCATATGTTGAAATGCCTTTACAAGTTAACGCCATTTTTCATTCAAGGCTCTTTTTGTTCTGTAACCATTATCCATGATCGTTTTTAGCATAATTAAATACATAAGCACATCAATTATACCACTATATGCAAACATGCAGTGACACTCTTATCCTGCATATCTTAAAGAGTATCGAACATAGCTGCTGGCCTTCATTACTCTACATGTATCGTCAAATATATTTTCCTCATATTTAATATGAATTTTTTTTATTAGGACAATGAAAATAATAATAATAATAATGTGAAATGCTCTAGTTCTTCTGTCTTGTGACTTCACACCTTGGTCCTAACCAGAACACAACTCAGACACAAACAGCTTAGAGCTGACTATGGTCGCATCTGGAAACGATCATTCTTGAATAATTTACAAGTCTAGAAGGGTCTCTCAGAGAGAGGAGGAGAAGGCAGCACAGGGGCAACATATGCTGCCTGTGCTGCCTTGGGCGAGCCTCCAGTGACCCAGAGCAAAAGAGAGAAAGGCAGAAGAAAAGAAAGACAGGAACAGAGCAACAAAGGGAAACAACAGGGAAAGAAAATAACCTCCAAGATTGAGAAGAGATGGGAAGTGCAGGATGGTGCAAGAAAGAGGCTAGATTTGAAGTCAAAAACTAGGTAGCCTGAGGATTCATCAGCCACAGCCCTCAGCAGTGCCAGCAGGGGACTCCTCAAACAACCTTCTACACTTACACAGATTATGCACTGTTCACCACCCCATACAGGGTTGGACTGGCCTAGAGTGCAATCAGGGAGTGAGTGCCCAATGAGCTGGTCTGAAGGGCCAGTGTGTGGACTGTATTTTTGACTGTTGATGCGTCTGTTTTATTTTGCTGCCCGGGTCTTTTTCTGTCCCAGTCGGACCCTGCTCCCAGGCACAACTGAAGAGAAAAGAAGGGCGCAGAAAGAATATTCTTCAAAATGAAATGTGTATGGGAGTGGGCTGCACTTACTTTATTCTTGTCACAAACCTTATCTCATCTGTGTTAAAGAAATCTGAAGCGCCTGACATTGCCTACGTGAAAGGAATGTGATCGAGGATGCCTAAAGTCATGCCATTCAATTGTGTTCTTTCATGTTTAGCTGTTGCTGTGCTCATGTTTAGCTGTAGCTGTGCTAGAAAGGAAGGCGAGGCTTGTCGTGGGCTTTAAGCCAATAGTGAGAAGGAAGGCGAGTGGGCGTGGCTACCATCAGACATTTAAACCTCGGAAAGATCAGCCTTCAGACTCCAGCATCTGTCTCCTCTTGCAGAATATATCGCCGTAATGATGCAGTTTGTGTTTTTGTTTTGTTTTGTTTTATTTTATCAGCCTACAACAGTCAATAGCGGGTTTCAGGGACGGCCAGCAATCAAGGAGAACCAGGTCATCACGAAAGTTACAGAAAAGTAAGCAAAGCGCATTGATGCGCAAAGAAAACCTTTCTGTCTTTTCATTATTTCAAGCAAATGTTACAATGAATATTGATTAAATAAATTGGGCAACAATTACAAAAATCCCAAAATTATGTCATAGAAATACATTATGACTCACCTCAACAATGTATCATGTCAGGTCAAATTACTGCAGAGCCCTGTTGTGTATTAAAAATGAGTTAAGGGCACATTTAAGCTCCAACTGCAAATTGAGTCGTATTGAAAACTTATTTTTTCTGAAAGACAGTTGTCTATGTAGCCTACAGTTCAGTATACAGTTCGCCAGCCACAAAATTCGTGCTGTTCCTTTTTTTTTTTAATATACCTAGTTAACAGGGGCTTGTGGTCATTTGAGCACTATATATGTCTTTCTATACCGAAACCTAATAGATTTAGATTCAGAGTTTGGCAGAGGGATTTTGTCGCCATGGTGAAGTACATTAGTCGCCCATGGCAAAGGTGTTCAGCCTGCCAAATTTAGAGGTATCCGCCGGCCCACCGGCTATCACTTGCATTTTCCAGGAACTGGTATCACGTGCATCAAACTTTGACCATTTTTTTTATTTTCAAAATAAATTCCCAAAGGGCAATTTATTATGGAAAATAAATAAAACCAATGATCCCCTTGCCATGGGAGTTTTCTCCCATGGTGTTGGGGTCATTTTGCAGTTTCCACTGCCCCTGGTTGCCAGGTTTTACTTGGTGCATCCTCTCTAAATAGGGAGTGCGGACAATTGGAAAAACCGTTGGTGGCCACTACTTTTTTAGGCTATCTGAGGTGAGGTGTGTCAGCGGCGGAGACAGATTAGTCTCTGCAGCAGACATATTGAAAGTCCACCCGACTCCAAATGAGGCGGATGGACCTTCAGTTTGGCAGAGATGGTATTGCGTCTCGGTTGCAACAGAGTACCCTCTCCTCTAAACTATACATCGGGCCTTAAGATTCAAAGGCCCTGATGTACGATCGGAAAGGATGCAAACCAGTAAATGTTTTTGCACATTGACTTGCTCAGCATTTTGAGATGCTACCAACCTGCTTTACCACTCAGACATATATCAAAATATATTTTTGGTGCATGTCGCAAGAACTCCTGCATCATTAATATTAATGAGGCAGCAGGAATTTTGTACCACCCTTCAAATGTCTGAGAATGCAGATCTCCCTCCCTGATTTTCATCCCTTCAATGTAAACTTTTTTAGAGGTGGCAAGTCTCTGAGAGGATTGGTCAATGATGAAGCCTGACACCAGGTGGTGTGTGAGACCAGTCTTTCACTTTTTGTGAGATGCCTGCACTCACAAAGTTAAACTGTAGCACTTAGGTCATCATACTAGGAGTGGCTCTTTTTAGGTTCAACATTATTGTTTGGAGGCTGCCTACTCCTAGTACCCCGTGCCTCTAGTTCCCTTCCCTAGGTCTTCCCTGGGGTTCTTGTGGTTAAACAAGTCTCTGAGAGGGACATGGGATGCTCTTAAAAAAAGTACATTGAATGAAACTAGGGCGAGAATACAGTGGCCCTCTAAACCACTATCTTTTCACCTGAGACGGCCAACGCAATTCCAATAGGAATGGCTTCCTCTTTGCAACTCAGTTACCACCCGGTCTCAAGTGACAGTAATTGATCAATGGTTTGTAACTGTAATTGCAATCATAAGCCATTGGAGCACAGCACTGTGACTCAAATACGAGAGCAGACCTCTTTTACACTCACTCCTGTTTGTGATTCTGAATTGGTCACAAAAGCCCTTTTTTGAGTTGTAAACACTTTTTCTGGCTCATAAAATGACATTTGTTCATTGCACAAGATTGTGGTCACAAACCCTGAGGTTTTGATATTCACAGGATTTGTGACCACAAAACATCTTTGTACTTCAGGCCCTTACTGTCGCAGGACATGAAAGAGTTGCTCAGTTCAAATATATATGTACAACTCATTTTTTTCTAGTAGTATAGATGCACAAATGAATGAGTATTGTCCCTGAACAAACATGCATCGTTTAAGACACTTTCAGTACTGCCTATAAGATTGAGATGCTTCAGTAATTAGTTTTCATGACAGTTTTACAGAATCAAAGTTAATTGTGGATGTTTTGTTCACTACTGTGCACATGAATGAAACAGGCAAAAATAGGAAAGGAAACAATTTTTCATCATGACTTTGGCAACTTTCTAAACAGTGCTCAATAGGTTCTATTTTTGCTGTATCTACCTGCTTGCATTTTGTGGAAGACACAGTTGTAAAGGAGAACTCAGAAATCTATACATTTCCACAGAAAAGACCACATTCTAAAATTAGCAAGACATCAAGGGGTCGATTCCGATTCAGACCGGAAATTTCTCCGACCGAGCCGGACCCGGAGAGATTTCCGACCGAATCGGACCCGTGCAGTCCGACCGAACGAGTACGATGCATCCGTATGTTATCGGACTCGAGTCGGTCGGACTCCCATTGAAGTCAATGGGAGCCTGTCGTACAACGCGTACGCGGGCTCCCATTGACTCAATGGGTGCGAGTCGGACAAGTGCGCCCCCTACAGCGGGTACGCGGCGGAGCGATTCGCGCCGTACACGCACAGGTAGGGGGGACCCATGGGTCCCCCCTGTGTGCGACTCGCGCGGCTACGCGTACAGGGGGTCCGACACGGACCCCCAAAGTACGGCTCCGACAGCTCTTTCGAGCCGGAGTGCGCGGCTCGGTCGGACTGCTCGCGGCGCGCATCGTACTTACCCGGCCGGGGAACGTCTCCATTGCGCGGTGCGAGTCGGAGTCCGAGCGAGTCGGTCGGAGCGGTTCGAGTCCGAGCGAGTCGGTCGGAGCGGTCGGGACGCCCGGACGGGTCGGTCGGCGAATTCGCATCGTACTCGCTCGGCCGGACCCGCGTACGGTTCGGTCGGGAAACAGGGCTCCGAATCGGATCCGGTAAAGCCGAATCCGATTCGGAGCCCTACCGGCCGAGATCGGAATCGGCCCCCAAGTGTGTATCTTAAGTTTACCTAAAATAACAAATAACTTAAATCAAAAAATAGTTGACTGTATGTGGGAAGTAAGAGAAATAGGAAACCTGGTTTTCATCTGTGAATGGTTTGCACTGAAGATCACTCTAGCTATGTAATACCATAACGTCCACCAGAGGATAATCCCTCATTATATCGCAGGCAGTATATCAGGAAGGAGTCATTATGTTGCAGGTCTGTATTGTTACATTAATGTTAAGACTCATTGCATCATTTGAGAAATTGCTTTGCAGCTAAGTTAATGTAATTATTGACATTAAATCTAATGCTTAAACGTTCTTATTCTTTTTTTTGTAGCCCAATAATAAGTCATTCAGAACAATTGTACCAATAAATGCGCATTCACATTTTTATTACTACCATGCAATGGTAAAAGTCAAATTTATATTACCACATTACCGCAAAATTGATAAGAGAAATTCCCTGTTTGCTGTGTATAACTATAACTTTACACAGGAAAATAACTCTGTTAATAGTAACAAGGACTCTTGATAGAATTCGGATTCCTGCAGAATTTTAACCATTTGCATCCCAGTTTTGGTTAAATATCTTTTGTTAAACCAAAACACATGAAAGAATGCCATGGCATAAACCATTTGCAGCGTCCATATATGCTATAAAAATTAACCACTGTCCCATTGTTCAGGGAGGGAAGGGGAATCTTGACCCGTTCAAGGCTTCGCCTGTCGTGGGTCATGGCCCCTCCACAACATCAGTATATATAAGTATGTATACGTGCATGTGTATATGTATATATATATATATATATATATATATATATATATATTCACTGAAAAAAACATAGGTTTCAGGGATGTTATAGTTAGTTGGACATTTCACTCGTACAAAACCAGAGAAATTCGTCAGTTATAGTTACTTCAGCTAACTATAAGTCGCGTCCCCGCAATGCACTGCTGATGACGTCACATATTACATCATTCATGACATGGTCAGTGACATCACTGATGACATCTCAAATGACATCAATGATGACATCATCCAGTGACTGTGTGTTTCTATAAAGTTTAAATATGTTTTATATATATGCCAAGGTGTATTGAAGAATGAGTGGGTGTATAAGTGTGTGGATGGATGATTTAGTAGGTGCGTGACTGACTGTATAAGTGAGTGATTAAATGTGTCTTACTGAATGCATGGGTTAGTGACTGATACAGACATTCACACAGTTTAGTTTGTCAGTTGGTGTGTAAGCGGTTGCATGGGTTGGTGAGTAGCTAAATGAGGATCTATATGGGTTATTGATTGGTTGTCTGAGTATCTATATGGGTGCCTGAGTGTCTGTGTGGGTGGGTGGGGGGGGTGTGACTCTGTGCATAGATGTGTGAGGGGATGATTCACTGGATGTATGGGTTCAAGAGTGCATCTGTGAAGGGCTGTATGGGTGGGTGAGTGTGTGTATGGGTGTGTTGGTGAGTGAATGGATGCCTCAGTGGTACATGTGTGAGTAACTGCATATGTGAAAGGCAGTATATGTGAGTGTTGGAGTGTATAAATTACTATATGTGAGAGTGAGTGATTGTGAGAGTGGCTGTATGGATCAGTGTGTGCTTGTATTAGTTATTGTATAAGAGTGTAAGTATGTGTTAGTATATGTTTGAATAAGTGAGGTGGTGTGTGTATAACTGAATAGGTGAGTAAATGGGAGTGTGATTGATTCTTTGCATGACTGACTAGGTGTGTGAGTAACTCTATGGATGAGTGGCGGTGTGTGAGTGTCTGTATAGATATGTGAGTGCATATGATAATGCCGTATTCATGGTTGACTGCATGTATGAGTGACTGTATGGGTGAATGAGTGGATGTGTGTGTAGACCTAGGAATTAGTGAGTGGGTATGTACTAACTGGTATTGGTGTGTCTATGGTTTCGAAAATTGTAGTCTGTATTTTAGAGTGGGTGTATCAAAGGCCATATTAGGGTATGAGGAGGTGCATCAGATTATCACGTGGATGATGTCATCAGTGATGTCATCAGTGATGTAATTTGAGATGTCATCAGTGATGTCATCAGTGATCACTTAATCTCCCCGTGCCTAACAAAAAAAAATTAATGTGTCCTCATGTAATGCAACTGGTGCTATGTAAAGCGCTCTGATACCCGATTCGGGTAAAGTTGGCGCTATATAAAACTCTGTATTTGCCATGAGTTAATGCCTGGGTCATTGCATGAGTACATGAGTAGTGACTGGATGATTAGAGTGCTACAAGGAGAGTGCATGGTGATTTTATAAGTGCTTGGATTTTGGCAGAGTGATTGGATAAGTACATGGTGCTGGCTGGGCGATTGGAGGAGTGCATGGGTAGTGACAGGGCAATGGCTGGACTGCATGGGTACTACCTGGGTAATTGCAGGAGTGAATCAGTACTGTGTAGGTGGTTAGAGGTCTGCATGGGTAGTGCACAGGGGATTGTAGCAGTGCATGTGTTAGTGTCTGGGTCATTGCATGAGTACATTGGTAGTGACTGGATGATTCGAGTACTGCAAGGAGAGTGCATGGTGAATTTATAAGTGCTTGGGTTTTGGCGGAGTGATTGAATAAGTACATGATGCTGGCTGGGTGATTGAAGGAGTGCATGGGTAGTGACAAGGAGATGGCTGGACTGAATCAGTAGTGCTCAGGGGATTGTAGCAGTGGATGTGTTAGTGCCTGGGTCATTGCATGAGTACATGGGTACTGATTGGATGATTAGAGTACTGCAAAGAGAGTGCATGGTGAATTTATAAGTGCTTGGGTTTTGGCGGAGTGATTGGATAAGTACATGGTGCTAGCTGGGTGATTGGAGGAGTGCATGGGTAGTGACAGGGCGATGGCTGGACTGCATGTGTAGTGCTCAGGGTATTGTAGCAGTGCATGAGTTAGTGCATGGGTCACTGCATGCATGCATGGGTCAATCAATCAATCAGGGGTTTGTTAAAGCGCGAGTACTCACCCGTAAGGGTCTCAAGGCGATAGGGGTGGGGGGGTGCAGGTTCCATTCCATCAAGGAGGGGGTCTGTCGAAGAGCCAGGTTTTGAGGTTTCTTGCGAAGATGGGGAGCGATGTTGTCTGTCTGAGGTGGAGCGGAAGGGCGTTCCATGCTTTGGCCGCGAGGAAGGAGAAGGAGCGGCCTCCTGATCTGGTCTTTCTGGTGCGGGGGACCACGGCGTAGGAGAGCTGGGCTGATCGTAGGGTCCTTTGGGGTGCGTGGAACTTGAGTCGGCTGTTCAGGTATGCTGGTCCTGTGCTGTGGAGGGCCTTGTGTGCGTGGGTGAGCATCTTGAAGGTGATTCTCGCCTCCACGGGGAGCCAGTGGAGTGTGCGCAGGTGCTGGGAGATGTGGCAGTGTTTTGGCAGGTTGAGGATCAGTCTTGCGGCGGCATTCTGGATGTTCTGTCGTTTGCGAGTGAGGTTTTTGTTTATTCCGGCGTAGAGTGTGTTGCCGTAGTCGAGTCTGCTGGTGACCAGGGCATGAGTGATGGTCTTTCGGTGTTCGAGGGGGATCCATTTGAAGGTCTTACGAAGGAGGCGGAGGGTGTGGAAGCAGGAAGATGAGACAGAGTTGATCTGGCGGTCCATTTTGAGCTCGGAGTCCAGGATGATTCCCAGGTTGTGTGCGTGGTCCGTGGGGGTTGGTGGGTTTCCAAGGGCGGGGGGCCACCAGTTGTCGCTCCAGGCGTCGGGGTTTGGGCCCATGATGAGTACTTCTGTTTTGTTGGTGTATAGTTGTAGGCAGCTGTTTTTCATCCATTTGGCGACGGCTTCCATGCCTTCTCGAAAGTTGCGTCTGGCGGTGTTGGGCTTGTTGGATAGGGAGAGGATGAGCTGGGTGTCGTCTGCATATGACACGATGTTGAGTCCGTAGGTTCTGACGATGGGGGCGAGTGGAGCCATGTAGACGTTGAAGAGCGTCGGGCTGAGGGAGGAGCCCTGGGGGACTCTGCAGGTGGTAGGTGTGGGGTACAAGAGGAAAGGGGGGAGTCTGACCCGCTGCGTCCTGCCGGAGAGGAAGGAGCGGATCCAGTCGAGGGCCTTGCCCTGGATTCCTGCGTTGTAGAGTCTGCGTATTAGGGTGCGGTGGGAGACTGTGTCGAACGCCGCTGATAGGTCGAGGAGGATGAGGGCTACTGTTTCTCCTTTGTCCAGTAGGGTGCGGATGTCGTCTGTTGCGGCGAGGAGGGCAGTTTCCATACTGTGTTTTTTTCTGAAGCCGGTTTGGGAGGAGTCGAGGATGTTGTGTTCTTCAATGAATGTGGCGAGTTGGCTGTTGATGGCTTTCTCGATGACTTTTGCTGGGAACGGGAGCAGGGAGATGGGTCTCTAGTTTTTGAGGTCGGTAGGGTCTGCTGAGGGTTTCTTTAGGAGGGGGTTGACCTCGGCGTGTTTCCAGTCGTCGGGGAATGAGGCAATCGCCAGGGAGCGGTTGATGGTGTGCCGGAGCATGGGTGCGATGGTGTCGGCGGCTCTGTTGAAGATGTGGTGGGGGCAGGGGTCCGTGGGGGCCCCCGAGTGGATTGACTTCATTGTCTTCAGTGTGTCTTCGGTGGTGAGGGCTGTCCAGTCGTCAATCGCTGGTTTCCAGGTGTCGGGGGTGGTTGGTGTGGGTTCAGTGTGTTGGTTGTCTTCGTCGAAGTTGTCGTAGATGCTCTTGATTTTGTGGTGGAAAAAGGTGCTGAGTTTGTCGCAGAGGTCTTGTGAGGGAGGGATGTCGGTAGACTCGCTGGTGGATTGGGCGAACTCCTTGATGATGCTGAAGAGTTCCTTGCTGTTGTGCGCGTGGGTGGAGATTCTGTCTTCAATCGCTTTTTTCCTCGTTTCTCTGATGAGTTGATGGTGGGCGTTGGTGGCGGCTCTGAAGTTGTTGTGGGCTTCTGTGGATTTGGTGTTCCTCCAGGCCTTTTCGAGGTGGCGGCATGTGCGTCTGGACTCGAAGTTCGGTGGTAAACCATCTGGCTTTCTTGGCGCGGGTATTGTTGTTTTTCTTGAGGGGGGCTATGGTGTTGGTGCTGTCCGAGATCCATCTATGCAGGGTTCGGGCTGCGGTGTTGGGGTCGTTGTTTTCCGCAATGGTTGGGGTGGAGTTGTTGAGTGAGGAGGTGAGCTGGTCGTCGGTGATTTTGGTCCAGTTTCTTCGTGGCAGCAGGTGCTGGTGTTTGTGGATGGTGGGTGTTCTGAAGGTGAAGTGGACGCAATGATGGTCGGTCCATGGGAGTTCGGTGGTGTGGCTGAAGGTGATGGAGTTTCCTGTAGTGAAAAGGGGGTCGAGGGTGTGTCCTGCTGAGTGTGTGGGCTCGGTCACGATCTGGTGGAGTCCAATGTTGTGGAGGTTGTCCAGGAGGGATGTGGTGTTGGGGTCCAGTTGGTTGTCGAGGTGGAAGTTGAGGTCTCCCAGCAGGGTGTAGTTGGTGGATGCGATGGCCTGTGGGGAGATAATGTCCGTGATGGAGTTGGCGAAGGGTCCGCGGGGTCCAGGGGGTCGGTAGATGAGGGTTCCTCGGAGGGTGGCGGTGGGGCTGGCCAGTATCTTGAAGTGAAGGTGTTCCATCAGTTCTGTGGGCTCGTCGGGGAGTGTGCTCAGGCAGAGGCTGGATTTGTGGATGATGGCGATTCCTCCTCCTGGGCGGGTGGGGCGGTCCTTCCTGGAGATCTTGTATCCTTGGGGGATGGCGATGGCGATGTCCGGTCTCGAGGTGGTGTTGGTCCAGGTTTCGGTGAAGAACGCTACGTCTGGGGTGGTGCTGTCGAGGAGGTCCCAGATTTCTGTGGTGTGTTTGTGGAGGGATCGGACGTTGAGGAGGATGCATTGCAGGGTCTTCGGTTTGGTTGTGTTCTTGTGGGCGGGTTGTGCTGGATCCGTGTTCTTGGCGGTGCTGCAGGTGTGCCGGCAGCGGTGACAGCTGAAGGGTCCATGGGTGTCGGCTGGTGATGCTAGCTTGCAATTGTTGTTGTGGCCTGGGTTGAGTGCGTGGAGTGCTGCTGAGTCATAGCGTTGGCGGGGCAGAGGTCCAGGGTTCCTGGCGCTGGTCGCGGTCGGGTCACAGACGGGGGCAGACGGGCTTGCCTTTGACGCGCCTTCGGTGCACCAGCGGCGCTCCCGCTGCCCGCGGCCACCATTAAGTAGGGGTCAGGGAGGGCTGGACAGCTGGGAGACGGGAGCGGGGAGGGGAGCTGGATTGGGCCGGTCGTGCTGGGGGGGAGGGGCCGCGGGGGCAGCAGCAGCGGGGAAAGGTAAAGGGAGGAAATAAGGGATAAAGAAAAAAGGGACAATAAGCAGAAATAAGGCACAAAAGAGTAGAGATGCAGAAAAGTGCATAAAGGTGAAAGATAAAAGAGGGTAGAAAAATGAGTAAAAACGAGTGAAAGAGCAGAGCGAGAGGAAGGGAAAATGAGCAGAAATAAGGCACAAAAGAGCAGAGATGCAGAAAAGTGCAGAAAGGTGAAAGATAAATAAGGGTAGAAAAACGAGTGAAAACGAGTGAAAGAGCAGAGTGAGAGGAAGGAGACAGAGGTCCACTGGACCACGAGGTGTGAGGCGCAGGGAAGGAGGGCCTCGATCACCAACACTCGAGAGTGCAGGGGCAGGGGCAGGCCTCACTTAATGGTGGAGCTGCGAGGGTGGGAGAGCAATTGCACTGACAATGAGTCAGTGGTCTTGCTCGCCTGTCCCCGCAGCGGCCGCCATTAAGTAGGGGTCGGGGAGGGCTGGACAGCTGGGAGGCGGGAGTGGGGAGGGGAGCTGGATTGGGCCAGTTGCGCTGGGCGGGAGGGGCAGCGGGGGCAGCAGCGTCAGGGAAAGGTAAAGGGAGGAAATAAGGGATAAAGAAAAAAGGGAAAATAATCAGAAATAAGGCACAAAAGAGCAGAGATGCAGAAAAGTGCAGAAAGGTGCAGGGTAGTGACTGGATGATTAGAGTGCTGCAAGGAGAGTGCATGGTGAATTTATAAGTGCTTGGGTTTTGGCAGGCCAACTAGCCCACCAGGTACCTCCAGTAAGCGCCACAGAGCTGCGTTGCAGAGAGGTGTAAAAAGGGGTGTGGCCTCGGACCACCTCTCTGCAACGCAGCCCTGAGGCGCTTACTGGAGGTACCTGGTGGGCTAGTTGGCCCCCAGGGACCCTCAGGATTGAAGGGGAATTAATTCCCCAACCTAAAACGTGCCACGGGGCGGGTTTGCAGAGTGTTTGCAGAGTGTTGCTGGGAGGGGGCGGGGCCTCCGGCGCGATGCCGGCTTTTCAATTTTTTTTTTTTTTTAGAAAGGGGTCTTTGTGGCCCCCCTTTCTTTCCTATTTTTTGGGCCCTGGGGACCCCATCCCCCAGGGCCTGACCCCTATTTTGTTAATTATATTTTAAAAAACGGAAGGGGGCCGCGTGGCCCCCCTCCCGAGGCCATTTTTGGCCCTGGGGACCCGCATCCCCCGGGGCATGGCCAGTATTTATTTTTATTTTTTTTATATTTGGAGGGGGGCCGCGTGGCCCTCCTCCTCAGGCCATTTATGGCCCGGGGACCCCATCCCCCGGGGCCGTCCTTTCCTTTTAAAATTTTTTTTTAATTAATTTTTTTAGGGGGGCCGCGTGGTGCCCCCTCCCGGGCCACTTCTGGCCCCGGGGACCCCATCTCCTGGAGCCTGGCCACTCCGTTTGTTTAAAAAAAAATTATATTAACAGGGGAGGGGGGCCACGTGGCACCCCTCCTCAGGCCAATTATGGCCCCAGGGACCCCATCCTCCGGGGCCTGGCATCTCCGTTATAAAAAAAAAATTATATTCACAGAGGAGGGGGGCCGCTTGGCCCCCCTCCCGGGACACTTCTGGCCCCGGGGACCCCATCCCCCGGGGCCGGCCCTTTCCGTTGGGGACCGTGGGGGGAGCCCCAATTCCCCCACGGTCCCACCGGCTCCCCACCTCCTGCGGGAGCCGGCATTGCTTTTCCACACGGGGAGCTGCTAACATGCAGCTCCCCTTGTGGAAAGGCAATCTGGTTTGGATTTTGTAAGCGAGAGCAGGAAACCTGCTCTCGCTTACAAAATCCAAACCAGTGTTTGCTATGGCAGGGCAGTAGCCGCAGGGCTCCCACCCGGCCATAGCAAACAGCAGTGTCCCGGGGTGGGCACCCTGGGACACTGCAGGAGCCGGCCCTGGGGGGTGGCGGTCCCCAGGGCCATGGAGGGCTCCAGGAGGGGGGGCGCGTGGCCCCCCTCCCAATGTGTGCAAAGCCCCGCGGAGGTGGTGGTCCCCGGGGTTTGGGGGTCCGTAACGGACCTCCACATTTACATTTTTAGTGCCCCGGGGAGGTGGCAGTCCCCGGGGCGTGGGGGGCTTGAGCCCCCCACACACGTTTTATTGTTAAAAAAAAAAGCCCCAGTGAGGTGGCGGTCCCCGGGGCAGCTGGGGGGCCTTGTGCCCCGTGAATATTTTAGAAAAGCCCCGTGGGGTGGCGGTCCCCGGGGCTTGGGGGGGCCTTGGAGGCCCCCTCACAGATTAATTAAATAGAAGCCCCGGGGAGGTGGCGGTCCCCGGGGCTATGGGAGGGCTGCGTGCCCTCCCGCATATACTTTACATAGCCCCAGGGAGGTGGCGGTCCCCAGGGCTGCTGGGGCCCCCACGGGCCCCCGCAATTATGGATTGGGCAATTCCCCCGGGACCTGGCCCACCCGGGGGCCTCATTTAAATGAAGCGCCAGAGCCGCGCTTCATTTTTTAAAATAATTTCGGCGGGATTCGCGACCCCAGCGCTAATTCCGCCGAAATTATAAAAAAATAATGCTTTTTTTGGCCCTGGGGGTCCTTGTGGGACCCCCTGAGCAGGTCTAGGGGATCAGGGTGTTTCTACCCTGCCCCCTTTTCTTGTTTTTTACTGTTTTTTCTACTGTTTTCTTGTGACTCGGTTCTACCGAGTCACAAGATGGCTGCCAACAGTTCCTGGTTTGGAGTGTTGGCAGCCAATTAGAATGTAGCTCGTGGTCGGGAGGGTTCGCGAACCCACCGCTGCCCTAGATATCGATACTTTTTTTTTCCTAATTTCTCAAGAACTACTGAACGGATTTACACCATTTAACAAAAAGGGCTCTTTCTAAACCAAGGGCTACCTTTTTGCCAAATTTGGTGTAATTCTGTTCAGCAGTTCGGGCTGTAGCTTTGTCTAAAGTTTCCTATGGAAAATTACATGGGGAAAATGCGTTTTGGGACCCCCCTTTTTTATCGGCCCCCGCTTGACGAATGACCCCAAACTTTCAAGACAGGAGCTGACTGGAGCGCCCCACTAGTTTTGAAAATTTCGCGAAGATTCGTCAACCGGCGCCAAAGTTATTGGGAAAAGAAAAAATGCTTTTCCTATGGAAACTAGGTCCTAACTATAACTACCTACTGGCGACCGCCAGTAGGTAATATATATATATATATATGAACAAAAACACCTCATTAGATAAAAGAGAGATGGAATCGGCACTCAGTTGGTTCTTCACTCCGGCTTTATTTCTTTACGAGTGACACAATTGTCTACGCGTTTTGGCTGCCAGACACAGCCTTGCTCACGACGACGAGCACCATTTGCTTTCTTACTTAAATACAATTTACATTTTATGAAATAAAAATAGAAAGAGGACAGTTGCTGTTGTTATTTTGTACTCGCAATGTTAGGCACGCATCAGCGCCATCTTGGAACATATATGCAGGCACAATCTTTACATTGCCTTCAAATCTCAAGAACAGTTTTTTGTAAGTTAAAAAACACATTGTCACTTACATTCACTTGGACAGTTCCCCTTATTCAACTTTGCATGTTTTCGCATTTTGGTTGTCAGACACAGCCTTGTACACGACGACGAGCACCATTTGCTTTCTTACATAAATACAATTTACATTTTATGAAATAAAAATAGAAAGAGGACAATTGCTGTCTTTATTTTTTACTCGCAATGTTAGGCACACAACAGCACCATCTTGGAACATATATGCAGGCACAATCTTTACATTGACTTCAAATCTCAAGAACAGTTTCTTGTAAGTTAAAAAACACATTGGTGCACATTCGTCAAAAAAGCCAATTGCGATTCATTAATTGCGATTATTAAGGAATCGCTAGTAAAGAATCGCAATTGGCTATGCATGTAGGAATCGCAAAAAAAATTGCGATTCCTACACATTCCTTAATTGCGACTCGCAAATTGCGACTCGCAATTAAGGAATTGATTTCCATTCATTCCTATGGGCCTAGATGCCCATAGGAATGAATGGGAATTGCATGCGCAATTTGCGAGTACCCAATAGGTACTCGCAAACTGCGCATGCAATTTCAAGGGTGCCAAAAGGACACCCTATTGCACCCCTGAAATGATAATTTATCCACATGTTGCGCACACACATGCCCCAAGGGCATATGTGTGTGTAACATAGGACTTTGAAAAATGCTCTTTGGTGCATTTTTCAAAGAAAAACCAAATTACCATCAACTTTAGATTGACGGTAATTTGCGATTCATATTTGCAAAATCACCATTTGTTTTGCTTTAATGTATTGCATTTAAGGAATCGCAATTTGTGATTGTGATTCCTAAATGCGATCGCAATTTAAGTAATCGTTAATTTAGCGATACCTTAAATTGCGATTTTTGTATTTGGGATGTTACATCCCAAATGCAAAAATACTGGTCGCAAAGGAGCAGATTCTGTGAATCTGCCTGTTTGCGACCGTTTTTTGGTTGATACATGTGGCAAATTGTCACTTACATTCACTTGGAAAGTTCCCCTTATTCAACTTCTCATGTTGAATTTCAGATTTAGAGTAAGTAAGTGCCTATTTGTCCATATCTGCCATCTCCTACTCGCGCATCTCCAATAACTCCCAGGAGTTCATTTATGTGCCAAACATGCTAAGTGCTAAACCAGTCTAAAGTGCTTTTGCTTAAAAAGTGCTCTAGTTTTTCTAAAGTGCAAATTTCCACACAGATTTTATCTATTTACATTCCATCTATTGATACAAATTTCTCTCTCCAGTTTACTGGGATATAGGTTTATACCCAATTGATATGGTCTACTGGAATAAATGTAATACTTCAATTTTATTATTTTGGTTAAATTCTGCTTCCTAGTTCCCAGTGTACCAAGAAATAAATAGCTAAAATCTTTACTCTATGTGACTAAAGTGCTATCCCTAACTAATAAAGTGCTAATGTTGTATTTTTCTTGTCCTCTTCTATTCTATACATCTATCTTTGCTCTTGTGATGAATGTGCTCAACTAGATGTAGGTATCAATAAAGGCAGGTAAACAATTCTACATCCACGTTAAAACCATTAGGTTCCTTCCTATCCAATTCTAGGATGAAGTATGTTTCTAGTTTTCTCAACTCCCTCTCTCTATCTCCACCCCTTCGTCTTCTAGACACTTGTGCTATACAGCTGTATCTCATTGGTGTTGGGCTGCTTTGGTGTTATTTCTCAAAATATCTGGCTATGGGGTAACTACGGTCCTTATTAATTATGGCTTTCCTGTGTTGTAATATTCTTTTGTGCACTGGTAGTGTGGTGCTACCGACATACACTTTATTACATGGACACTTCAAGATGAACACTACATAGCTTGTTTTACTGGTTAAAAATCCCCTTATACTTACGGTTTTATTAAAAATTGTTTTAAAAGCTGAGATATTTTCCCCATGCTGACATGCCTTACACTTCAAACATTTTCTAAAACCTTCTTTCTGTTGAAGCCAAGTTTGTTGTGGTGTACCACCCAGGCAGTCGCTCCTCACTAGATAATCCTTCAGTGATTTGGATTTCCTGTATGTCATCGGTAGATTCTCCGTTGCCTGCTGTCCTATTACCAGATCTTCTCTAATAAAGTGCCTGTGCTTTTTAAAATTGTTTCGTATTTTCATATGTTCAGTATTATATGTTGTTATAAACCTGTGTATGTTATGTGGCCCCCTGTTCTTTTTTCTCATAGCGGTTTTCGATGATTCATACAATACCTTCTCTCAGTTCATATTTTTTGCTCTTTTAGAAGCTGTCTCTAAAATTGTAAGTGGGTACCCCCTTTGGATAAAACAACATTTCATCTCACTGTCTACTTTGTCATACTCTTCTAGAGTGCTGCATGCCCTCTTAGCCCTAAAAAATTCTCGAAAAGAGATGCTTCTTATAAGAGGTGTCTGGTGTGAGCTACTGGCGTGTAAAATTGTATTCCCCGCCGTAGGTTTTCTGAAGACTGTGGTTTCTAATTCGCCCTCTTTCACCCACACTCTAAAGTCCAAAAATGATATAGCCGTTTTACTTTTATGACCCACAAAGTTCAAATCCAAGTCATTCTCATTCAAATCATTGATAAATCGATCCACTTTGGTCTCCCTACTCTGCCACAGTACGAAGATGTCGTTGATAAATCTCAGCCATATTAAATTATTTTCTGACCAATGTTCCAATGTCGGCCCCCAGAGCACCTGCTCCTCCCACCAGCCTAGATGTAAATTTGCATAACTGGGGGCAAAGCAGGTGCCCATGGCCATCCCCTGTTCTTGTTTGAACAATTAATTTTCGAATAAAAAGATATTCTTTGTCAAACACCATTCCATCATGCCCAATAACATCCAATTGTGTTCTGCGAATCTCAGAGGGTTCATCCTTAAAAAATGTTCTGTTCCTCTTAAACTATCTCGATGTATTATACTTGTGTATAACATGGAAATATCCAAGGTCATAAGAACCATATTCTGTTCCCATTTTACATTGTAGATATGTTTCAGAAAGTCTGCTGAATCCTTTAGATAACATGGAAGGGTTTTAACGATCAGATTTAAAAAGAAATCAATGTACTTGGAGACACTTTCAAAGAGACTGTTCTGAACCGAAATTATTGGTCTCCCTGGTGGATTTTTTATGTTTTTATGAACTTTGGGGATCATATAGAAAACAGGAAGGACTGGATGTTCCTGTTTTAAAAAGCAATATTCGTCCCAGCTCAATAGTTCCTGTTCTTTCCACGTGTTCAATCTATCAAAGAATTTTTCATTTTACTCTTTCATATTCATTCACTGTAATCCTCTTATAGCATTCCCTGTTATTGAGTTGATGTATGCCTCATTTCTGAAAAGATCTCTTCCCCACAATAAAAATGTCCCCCTTTGTCTGATGGTTTGACTATTACCTAAGATCTCTTCCTGATCTTGTCAACTGTTCGGAGAATTTTTCTTTCTTTTGGATCACATTGTTTCTTACTGTTTCCCATTTCTTGATAAAAATTTCTTAAATCTCTTATGACATTCTCAGAAAAGGTGTCCAAATTGTCCCTACTCAATTGGGGTATATAGCTGGATTGGAGTCGGAAGGCGGTATTATCTCTTACTCCCAATGTCAGATTCAAGGAACTTGTAATGATCGTATTAGACGATTCTGCTTGCTGTTCCTCGTTATCATTCTGTAAAGACCACATGTCTTCCAAGACTGATAGATCCGACACTGTCAGGTGTGATGGAACTGCTCAAGTGGTTATTCGTTCCATTTCTTGAGTACCATTAATTATATTTTTCATGTCATGTAACTTCATCAATTTTAGTTTTCGTACAAATCTAAAAAGATCCATCCTGCAATTCGCATTATTGAATTAATTCTTATGGTAATATGATAAACCTAGTTCCAAAGTTGCCATATGTTCAGTAGATAGATCTATTGAACTCAAATTGATTATTGTATTACTTTTTTGTACTACATGGTCTTTTGCTTCGTATTGGATCGCATTGATCTCCCTGTTGTTTCTCCGTGTGTCCCTTCTACGTCCTTGGCCCCCTCTCCTCTGTTTCCATTTCCTCTGGGTCTTCCACGCTCCCTCATTGTTCGATGGTCTGTTCTTTGATCCAGCTGTAAAAAAAAAATATATATATATAACCTACTTATGGTGGCCAGTAGGCAGTTATAGTTAGGACCATGTTTCCATAGGAAAGGTGTTTTTTATTATGACGCAAACTTTGGCGCAGCCTTACGATTCTTTACAAAAGTTTGAAAACTTTTGCTTTATTCAGTTCAGCTGCTGTGTTGAAAATTTCAGAGTGATCTGTCAAGCAGGGGCCAAGGTAAAAGTGGGGTCCCAAAACACGTTTTCCCCATGGATTTTCCCATAGGGATTTTGAATATGACTACAGCTCGAACCGCTGAACAGAATTATACTAAGTTTGGCAGAAAGCTAGATGCTGGTCCAGAAAGCGTGCTTTTTGTGATTTGGTGTACATCTGTTCAGTAGTTTTAGAGATATTTAAGGTTAACAAATATCAATATCTGGGGATGTGGATCCTTGCAGTAGACTTGTGGATCCTACAGATATGTGATTGTCTGCCAACTCTTCAACCATGAAGTGATGGCAGCCATCTTGGGACTTGGCTTGAAGCAAAGTCCCACAAGAAATGTAAAAAAGAAATGAAAAGGGGGCCAGACACGAATACCCTGACCCCCCAGATATGGGGTCTCAGAGGAACATTGCTGGGCATTAAAAGCATTTTTTTAAATTAGATTTTGCTGTGAATTTGTTGATGGATGTGCATATCCATGACGAAATTGAAAAGAAAAAAACAAGCGTGCTCCTGCACATCTTTTTTAGGAGGCCCCCAGGTGGGCTAAATCCCAGGAGCATGTAAAAAATTAAAGAGGGGTCACTTGGACCCTCTTGGGGTTTATAAAACCCTAGGGACCACCACCTTCCCGAGATATTTCCGATAACTTATGCAGTGGGGCCGCATGGCCCCCCTCAGCCCCGGGGACAGCCACCTTCCAGGGGCTAATTAGAAAATTAGTGCGGGGTGGCCCATACGGCCTGCCCCACAGCCCTGGGGATCGCCACCTCCCAGTGTCTAATGTGAAAGAAATTGGCGTGCCTCATGGACCCCTGCTCCGGGGACCACCACCTCCCGGGTTTGTTTATTTTGTAACGGGGGCCCTTAGGGACCCCCCAGGCCCCAGAGACCATACCTTCCTGGGGCCAAAATGATTTTTTCTAAAATGGGAAAGGTGCCGTTCTTGTCCCAGGGGACCAGGGGACCACCACCTCCCTGTTGCAGGCCCTCCTGGATCCATACATGCCTCTGGCAACCACCATCCCCCCTGGGCCGGCTCCTGCTCTAGCACGGGGTAGAGCTCCCATCAAGCCATAGCAAACTGTGCTCTGCTTTCAGCAAGTGAGAGCATTAAGAATGCTGTTGCTTGCTGAAAGTGGAGCACAATTGCTCTTACAGAAAAGGGAGCTGCATGTTAGCAGCTCTCTCTCTGTAAAAGCAATGCTGGTTCCTGCAGGAGGCGGGGAGCTGGCAGGGACCCTGGGGGCCTTCAGGCTCCCCGCGCTGTCACCATCATTGACAAGTGGGTGCCCTGGGTGGGACCATGGCACCCACAATTGAGGCTGGGTTCCGGGGAATTGGGTCTCCGTGGCCAAAATTGGCCTAGGAGGGGGGCTGCATGCCCCCCTTGCCTCAAATATATATATATTTTTTAATCAAATGGCTGGGTCTGGGAGATGGAATTTTTACCCCCCTAGTAAATAAAAAAAATGAATCGGGACCTTGAAGTCACCGGAGGCCCCACCCCCTTTAACCACCACTCTGCAAATGCACCTCCTGGTGCACTACTAGTTGGGAGATGAAGTCCCCTTGGATGCTGAGGGTCCTTGGGGGCCCAGAAGCCCTCTGGTTACCTCCAGTAAGTCCGATACAGCAGGATTCCTGAGAGCTGGTCGGAGGCCTAGCCCCTTTTCTACACCACTCTGCAAATGCGACTAGTAGTTAAAAAAACCCATAGAAATTCACTTAGAAAAGCAAAGGTTACAGGGACGTTATAGTTAGGAAATAGCATTCGAAATCCTTATAAATTCAGTTAAAAAAAAACAAAGGTTACAGGTTCGTTATAGTTAGGGAATAGAATTAAATAAAACCTTAGAAATTCACTGAAAAAAACAAAGGTTACAGGGATGTTATAGTTAGGCTCTGATTTCACTAGTACCAAATCAGTGAAATTCAGCAGTTATAGTTTACCTTAGCTAACTATAGCTTATGCCCTCGCAATGCACTGCTTATGACCTCACATATTACATCACTCATGACATGGTCAGTGACATCACTGATGACATTAGCCACAGAAACACTCACACATCCACTTAAAACCCATACAACCTCTTGTATGTCCACTCACACAACCACTCATATACCAATTCACAGACCCATAACAGTACTCACCCACCCTCTCACTCCTCCATAGAGCCAATCGCATACCCACTCACTCACACTTACAGCCACTCACACAGCCATTCACTCACCCATACGTTACTCATAGAACCAGTCAATCACCCATAAGCCACACACTCAGCCATACAGCTACTCACATACCCACTTATTCACCTACACAGTCACTCACACACCAACTCACTCACCCATACAGCCTCTCAACACAGCCACTCACTCACCCATACAAGCACTCACACACAACCACACAATCACCTACGGACCCATTCAAACATCCATACAAGCACTCACACATCTGCTCATTCACCCATACAGCCATTCACACAGACACTCACTCTCCAATACAGCCACTCACACACCAACTCACTTAACCAAACACCCACTCAAAGAGCCCCTCACTTATCCATATACCAATTTACATACCCACTCACTTACTTATACAGCCATTCAGACACCCACTCACCCATACAATCACTACAACCCAGTTACCTAGCCATTGAGCCACTCACACTGCCACTCACTCACCAATAGAGCCATTCAAACAGCATCTCACTCACCAACACAGCTACGCACATCCCCACTTATACACCCATACAGCCACTCATACACCCATACACACAAGGATACATATAGTCACACAGCCACTCACATAATATATGTGAGAAGTAGTATCACTCAGTAGTAGTGCACCTAGTAAACTAATTTAACTTTTGTAGTAGGTTAGTATATATGTTTAACACCCATAAACTTTTAAAAACACTTACACTCACTTGATGATGTCATCAGTGATATAATCATGGATGTCACTGACCATGTAATGAGTGACGTAATACGTGAGGTCATAAGAAGTGCATTCCCGGGGCATAATTTATAGTTAGCTCAGGTAACCATAACTGCTGAATTTCATTGGTTTTGTACCAGTGAAATCCGAGCCTAACTATAACGAACCAGCAACCTTTGTTTTTATATATATGTGTGCATATATATGTGTATAAGTATATGAGTATATATATATATGGAAGTGGTTCATATATATATATATATATATATATATATATATATATATATATATATATATATATATATATATATATATATATCTACTGGCGGTCGCCAGTAGATAGTTATAGTTAGGACCTAGTTTCCATAGGAAACTCAGTTTTTGTTTTCTCAATATCTTTGGCGCCGGTACACGAATCTTCGCAACATTTTCATAAATCGTAGCCCGCTCCAGTCAGCTCCTGTCTTGAAAATTTCGGGGTGATTCGACAAGCGGGGGCCGAGAAAAAAGGGGGGTCCCAAAACGTGTTTTCTCCATGTTAATTCCCATTGGAAACTTTAGACAAAGCTACAGCCCGAAGTGCTGAACGGAATTACACCAAACCTGGCAAAAAGGTAGCCCTTGGTTCAGAAAGAGACCTTTTTGTGAAATGGTGTAAATCCGTTCAGTAGTTCCTGAGAAATTCAAAAAATAGAGGTCGAAAAATGCATTTCCCATAGGAAACTTTAGACACGATTACAGCCGAAACTGCTGAACGGAATTACACCAAATTTGCCAAAAAGGTAGCCCTTGGTTCAGAAAGAGACTTTTTTTTAAATGGTGTAAATCCGTTCAGTAGTTGCTGAGAAAATCAAAAAATAAAAGTTTCGATATATAGAGGCGCAGTGGATCCGCGGACCCTCCCGACCACGAGCTTTATTCTAATTGGCTGTCAACACTCCAAACCAGGAAGTGTTGGCAGCCATCTTGTGACTCGGTAGAACCGAGTCACAAAAAAACAGGGAAACAAACACAAAAAACAAGAAAAGGGGGCAGGGTAGAAACACCCTGACCCCATAGGCCTGCTCAGGGGGTCCCACAAGGACCCCCAGGGCCAAAAAAAGCATTTTTTTGTAAAAAAAAAAACATACGGAATGCGCGCTGGGTGCACGGAGCCGGACGAAAAATTTAAAAAAATGAAGCGAGGGCTTCCTCGCTTCGTTAATTTTAAGCCCCCGGGAGGGCCAGGTCCCGGGGGGATTTGGTAAAATTAAAGCAGGGGGCCCCCACAGCCCCGGGGACTGCCACCTCCCCGGGGCTTTGTTTTTAAAAAATAACAAATACTGTGTGGGGGGGCTCGAGCCCCCCCACACGCCCCGGGGACCACCACCTCCCCGGGGCACTAACTGTTTAAATGCGGGGGTCCATTTTGGACCCCCGAGCCCCGGGGACCATTACCTCCCCGGGGCTTTGGAAAAGTTGGGAGGGAGCCTTTGATGGCCCTGGGGACCGCCACCCCCCAGGGCTGGCTCCTGCAGTGTCCCAGGGTATCCACCCCCGGGACACTGCTGTTTGCTTTGGTAGGGCGGGAGCACATCTCCCGCCCTACCATAGCAAACTCTGGTTTGGATTTTGGAAGAGAGAGCAGGAAACCTGCTCTCTCTTCCAAAATCCAAAGCAGATTGCTTTTCCACACGGGGAGCTGGATGTTAGCAGCTCCCCATGTGGAAAAGCAGTGCCGGCTCCCACAGGAGGCGGGGAGCTGGCGGGACCGTGGGGGCATTGGGGCTCCCCCCACGGTCCCCTACGAAGTGGTTAGGCCCCGGGGGCTGGGGTCCCAGGGGCAAATATAAATGACTGGTAGGAGCCGGTTTTTTTATCGAAAAATTTGGAGTTGCGAACCTAGCGCGGCGCTCAGCGCGGCCCCCTGGTGTGAACGCGCGGGGTGCGCGACTCCCAGCGCGGCCCCCCGTGTGAACGTGCGGGGTGCGCGACTCCCAGTGCGGCCCCCTGGTGTGAACGAGAGGGGTGCGCGACCCTTACTCGCGCTGGGTGCGCGACTCCAAGCAAAAAAAATAAGATTTTTTTTAAAATAAACCTAGGTTATATGTTTTAATCTTGGGTGGCTCTAAAAAGAGCCCTTGTGTTTATTGGGAGATTTTTGTAGCTACATGTAAGTGCCGATGCAGAGTCTTAAGTTGTTGAGAAGGACTCTGTTTCCCTTATCTGTGAAATGTACACCATCACTCCTGTAGATACCATCCATATCAAAACGCATATTGTTGTTGTATATGGAGCCCATACTATGGTCTCTGAGGTAAGCAGAAACAGCTTTATTGACATTTTTCTAGCTTTCTCAATCTGTGGACAGAAATGATTGGACCAGTTCCATTTCTGTCTTTGGCATATGTTAGAGTACACAAAGGCAGTTTGGGGGAAAAGTAACATCAATTCTGCAAAGGTGTCCTTCATTAGCATTTCCAGACCTAGCCCAGTCATTGTGCCTAGGTCATTGCCACCGCAGTGCACAATCATGAGGTCAGGTGGTTGGAGATGCAAAAAGGATTGAACCAATGGCATCAATTGGTGCCACTTTAATCCTCTCTGTCCAATCCATTTAATGTCTACATTTTGCAAACCTAGGTCTTTGTCAATACCTCTGCTTTTAGCATACCTTTTGCACCAGAAAACATAGCTGTGTCCAATAATCCACACAGAAAGCATCTTGAAGGGATCTCTGTAGGTAATCAGAAGATGTCTGTAGCTGAGGTAGGCAGGTGGTAGAATGAAATCTATCTAAAATGGTGGACAAGATGCTGTTTTTAAGAAAGTAGAGAGTTGATTGGCTGTTTAAGAAAATTCTACATTCAAATATAGGGTGCATTTTACTTTGTTTAGAAAGCATGCATGTTTCTGAAAGGATAAGGGCAGGCTTTGCAAAGCCAACCACACCTGCTGTTGGCATTTGCAACATTGTGTGGTGAACTTGTGACCTGGCAGCTAAGTTGAATGTTGCATGACCTGTTGCTATGGAAACTGACATTAAGGAGAAGGGTTGAAGATGTCAGTTGAAAAGTGTTAATATCTATGACCAATGCAAATACGTTTTTCAATTTGAAAAACACTGGGAAGCAATGCCATTTGTGGCTTATGTGTATATGTATGGAAAAATAGAGGGAAACTTTGCCAATACTGGTTTGACTTTGGAAAGTGTGCTGTTCTATATTGACTGTGTGTTAAACAGAATCCTGTCTGACTGTGTGATATTTTTCATTCAACAGAATTATTTAAAAGGTGAGTTATATTTTTTAGAGATTTATGTAATATAGATTTGAAAATTTTATGAAACTGTGCTGGTTAAATTAATTTATTAAATGTACAGATATATATTGGCATAATTTCTATTGTATTTGAACTTTGTTTAAAAAATAGTATGTGCAGTAATATATATATTATTACGTGTCTTGAAAGGTATATTTGAATGATGCCTCCTATTTATTATTAATTGGTTAAATATGCACAAAGAATGTGTATTTTCAAAAATGTTCAGATAAGGTGCAGTTTATTAGGCATGCATATTTCTTCGCAGTAAAAGGTATAGCTTAATAATATTGCATTATTATAGATAGTTTGGTAAAATGAGGTACAACTGTTCTGTGTGCAAGATGATCATATAAGGTGTTAATTATTACAATTCGGTTATTAGTTTGTATAGTTTGTGTGGTTTTAGAAATCCTCATAAAAAGGTGTTGTTTAATATTCTTCTTCATTAAGTCTGTTGAGAGGTACAGTTTGATGATGTTGCATATTTTTAGATTTAATGGTCAATATGTAGCTCTAAAGAAAACAGTATATTTTATTCTTTCTGGTATATCGAAGTTATCTACTTAAGTAGATAGTATCACAAGACTCATGTATTTGTTTAGATTGTTTTTATAAATGTTGATATTATATTTACTGGATTAATAAGAGGTACTTGACAGATTAGAGGAATGCTAAGGTAGTGAATATGGTATTTTATTACTGCATGAGAAGTGATTTACTGGTTCTATATTGTCTAACCTCGTAGTTATTACTTAACTACAATCTATGCATTTAAGGAGTAAGTCATACAGTAACTTATGTTGTGGTAAAATCAGCAGTACAGTATATATGCAATACAGCAATTCCTTTGTCACTCCCTGTGGACTCCTTCAATCATTCTGCCATGTCCTTAATTAATCACACTGCCAAAACGCAAGCAGTAATAAATTCACCATTCTATTATCCATGTCCTTATCTAATCACTGTGCCGAAACAGAAGCACTTATAAACTCACCCTGCTGTGAACTACCAGCACTCTAACTATCCAGTCACTGTCCATGCACTTGTACAATGACTCAGGCATTAAGACACGCAGTGCTACAGTCACATGTGCACAATCTATGTGGTCCCCTAACCCCCTGCAGACTACTGATTCACTCGTGCAAAAATCCAGGTAGTAGCCATGTAGTTCAGCAATCACACTGTCAATCTCTGTCCACTCCTACTATCGTCCTGACAGAACTATGTTGTTATGTAATCACTGTGCTGAAACACAAGCACTTATAAACTCACCCTGCTGGCAAATAGCACCACTCTAACTATCCAGTCACTGTCCATGCACTTGTACAATGACTCAGGTATTAAGACACCCAGTGCTACAGTCAAATGTGCACAACCTATGCGGTCTTCTAACCCCCTGCAGACTACTGACTCACTCCTGCCAAAATCCAGGTAGTAGCCATGTAAGTCAGCAATCACACTGTCACTCTCTGTCCATTCCTGCAATCATCCAGACAGAACCATGTCCTTATCTAATCTCTGTGCCGAAACACAAGCACTTATAAACTCACTCTGCTGTGAACTACCAGCACTCTACCTATCTACTCACTGTCCATGCACTTGTAAAATGGCTCAGGCATTAAGACACGCAGTGCTACAGTCACATGTGCACAATGTATGAGGTCCCCTAACCCCCTGCAGACTACTGATTCACTCCTGCAAAAACCCAGGTAGTAGGCATGCAAGTCAGCAATCACAGTATCAGTCTCTGTGCACTCCTGCAATCATCCTGACAGAACCATGTCCTGATCTAATCTCTGTGCCGAAACACAAGCACTTATAAACTCACCCTGCTGTCAACTACCAGCACTCTAACTATCCAGTCACTGTCCATGCACTTTTTCCGTGACTCAGGCATTAAGACACGCAGTGCTACAGTCAAATGTGCACAATATATGCAGTCTCCAAACCCCCTGCAGACTACTGATTCACTCCTGGAATAACCCAGGTAGTAGCCATGTAGTTCAGCAATGACAGTGTCAATATCTGTCCACTCCTACTATCATCCTGACAAAACCATGTCGTATCTAATCACTGTGCTGAAACACAAGCACTTATAAACTCACCCTGCTGTCAAGTACCAGCACTCTAATTATCCAGTCACTGTTCATGCACTTGTACAATGCCTCAGGCAGTAAGACACGCAGTGCTACAGTCACATGTGCACAATCTATGCGGTCTCCTAACCCCCTGCAGACTACTGATTCACTCCTGCCAAAATCCAGGTAGTAGCCATGTAAGTCAGTAATCACACTGTCACTCTCTGTCCACTCCCGCAATCATCCTGACAGAACCACGTCCTTATCTAAACTCTGTGCCGAAACACAAGCACTTATAAACTCACTCTGCTGTGAACTACCAGCACTTTATCTATCTACTCACTGTCCATGCACTTGTACAATGCCTCAGGCATTAACAGACACAGTGGTACAGTGAAATGTGCACAATGTATGTGGTCCCCTAACCCCCTGCAGACTACTGATTCACTGCTGCAAAAATCCAGGTAGTAGGCATGCAAGTCACAAATCACAGTGTCAGTCTCTGTGCACTCCTGCAATCATCCTGACAGAACCATGTCCTTATCTAATCTCTGTGCCAAAACACAAGCACTTATAAACTCACCCTGCTGTCAACTACCAGCACTCTAACTATCTAGTCACTGTCCATGCGCTTTTTCCATGACTCTGGCATTAAGACACGCAGTGCTACAGTCACATTGCACAATCTATGCGGTCCGCTAACCCCCTACAGACTACAGATTCACTCCTGGAATAATCCAGGTAGTAGCCATGCAAGTCAGCAATCATACTGTCACTCTCTGTCCACTCCTGCAATCATCCTGACAGAACCATGTCCTTATCTAATCTCTGTGCCGAAACACAAGCACTTATAAACTCACCCTGCTGTCAACTACCAGCACTCTACCTATCTACTCCATGTCCATGCACTTGTACAATGCCTTAGGCATTAAGAGACACAGTGGTACAGTGAAATGTACACAATGTATGTGGTCCCCTAACCCCCTGCAGACTACTGATTCACTGCTGCAAAAATCCAGGTAGTAGGCATGCAAGTGAGCAATCACAGTGTCAGTCTCTGTCCACTCCTGCAATCATTCTGACAGAATCATGTCCTTATCTAATCTCTGTGCCGAAACACAAGCACTTATAAACTCACCCTGCTGTCAAATAGCAGCACTCTATCTATTCAGTCACCGACCATGGACTTTTTCCGTGACTCAGGCATTAAGACACGCAGTGCTACAGTCACATGTACACACTCTATGTGGTCCCCTAACCCCTTGCAGACTACAGATTCACTCCTGCAAAAATCCAGGTAGTAGCCATGTAGTTCAGCAATCACAGTGTCAATCTCTGTCCACTTCTACTATCATCCTGACAGAACCATGTCGTTATCTAATCACTGTGCTGAAACACAAGTACTTATAAACTCACCCTGCTGTCAAGTACCAGCACTCTAATTATCCAGTCGCTGTCCATGCATTTTTTCCATGACTCAGGCATTAAGACACGCAGTGCTACAGTCAAATGTGCACAATATATGCAGTCTCCAAACCCCCTGCAGACTACTGATTCACTCCTGCAAAAATCCAGGTAGTAGCCATGTAGTTCAGCAATGACAGTGTCAATGTCTGTCCACTCCTACTATCATCCTGACAGAACCATGTTGTTATCTAATCACTGTGCTGAAACACAAGCACTTATAAACTCACCCTGCTGTCAAGTACCAGCACTCTAATTATCCAGTAACTGTTCATGCACTTGTACAATGCCTCAGGCAGTAAGACACGCAGTGCTACAGTCACATGTGCACAATCTATGCGGTCTCCTAACCCCCTGCAGACTACTGATTCACTCCTGCCAAAATCCAGGTAGTAGCCATGTAAGTCAGCAATCACACTGTCACTCTCTGTCCATTCCTGCAATCATCCTGACAGAACCATGTCCTTATCTAATCTCTGTGCCGAAACACAAGCACTTATATACTCACTCTGCTGTGAACTACCAGCACTCTACCTATCTACTCACTGTCCATGCACTTGTATAATGCCTCAGGCATTAAGACACGCAGTGCTACAGTCACATGTGCACAATATATGAGGTCCTCTAACCCCCTGCAGACTACTGATTCACTCCTGCAAAAATCCAGGTAGTATGCATGCAAGTTAGCAATCACATTGTCAGTCTCTGTGCTCTCCTGCAATCATCCTGACAGAACCATGTCCTCATCTAATCTTTGTGCCGAAACACAAGCACTTATAAACTCACCCTGCTGTCAACTACCAGCACTCTAACTATCCAGTCACTGTCCATGCATTTTTTCCATGACTCAGGCATTAAGACATGCAGTGCTACAGTCAAATGTGCACAATATATGCTGTCTCCAAACCCCCTGCAGAGTACTGATTCACTCCTGGAATAACCCAGTTAGTAGCCATGTAGTTCAGCAATGACAGTGTCAATCTCTGTCCACTCCTACTATCATCCTGACAAAACCATGTTGTTATCTAATCACTGTGCTGAACCACAAGCACTTATAAACTCACCCTGCTGTCAAGTACCAGCACTCTAATTATCCAGTCACTGTTCATGCACTTGTACAATGCCTCAGGCAGTAAGAAACGCAGTGCTACAGTCACATGTGCACAATCTATGCAGTCTCCTAACCCCCTGCAGACTACTGATTCACTCCTGCCAAAATCCAGGTAGTAGCCATGTAAGTCAGTAATCACACTGTCACTCTCTGTCCACTCCTGCAATCATCCTGACAGAACCATGTCCTTATCTCATCTCTGTGCCGAAACACAAGCACTTATAAACTCACTCTGCTATGAACTACCAGCACTCTACCTATCTACTCACTGTCCATGCACTTGTACAATGCCTCAGGCATTAACAGACACAGTGGTACAGTGAAATGTGCACAATGTATGTGGTCCCCTAACCCCCTGCAGACTACTGATTCACTGCTGCAAAAATCCAGGTAGTAGGCATGCAAGTCAGCAATCACAGTGTCAGTCTCTGTGCACTCCTGCAATCATCCTGACAGAACCATGTCCTTATCTAATCTCTGTGCCAAAACACAAGCACTTAAAAACTCACCCTGCTGTCAACTACCAGCACTCTAACTATCCAGTCACTGTCCATGCGCTTTTTCCATGACTCAGGGATTAAGACACGCAGTGCTACAGTCACATGTGCACAATCTATGTGGTCCCCTAACCCCCTGCAGACTACAGATTCACTCCTGCAAAAATCCAGGTAGTAGCCATGTAGCTCAGCAATCACAGTGTCAAACTCTGTCCACTCCTGTAATCATCCTGACAGAACCATGTCCTAATCTAATCGCTGTACGGAAACCCAAGCATTTATAAATTCAGCATTCTCTTTTGTTGCACTACTCTAATAATCCAGTCAGTACCCATGTACTCATGTAATAACCCAGGTACTAATACATCTACTATTACAATCATCTATCTACTATTGATGCAGTCCTCTAAACACATAAACACTACTTATTTAGTTCTACAATTATTCAGTTAGTATCTGTGTCTTGCAGTAAATGATTTGTGATTTTAAAACAAAGTGTTTAAATTGTTTTTATATACAACGTGTTTATTTAGTAATACAATAGTATATTTTATAAATTTATTTTAATAATGTCATATATCTATTTTTTTTAACAGGTATTGTTCATCATCATTAAAAAAAACTTACCATGACTAGAATAACACAAAAGAGGAAAGAACAAAAAAAGGATTATTATTTGAAGAAAACACAACAGCAAAAATTAGATGAACTACAACATGTGGGAAAAAGAAAAAGTCTTGTGGTAAGAGAACAAAAGAATTTATTAAAAAAACTTTCAAAGGCTAGAAACAGTGTGCACAATGTGGAAAGTAGAAAGAATGCCTCAACAACAACAAAGAATAAGAAGAAAAAGGCAAAAATAATGGGAAATCACGGTCTAAAGAAACAATGTATGGTAAAAGGAGAAAAAATCTATTTGATGAAATAAGGAAAAGAATGTTTTACAATAGAGTTGTCTTTAATTTGTTAAAAGATGTGAAGAAATATAAAAAAGATCAGCATTTTATAAAAAGAAGAAACAGATTGAAACTATTGTTGAGAAGGCTTTTGATTTAAAAAGGAAATTATTCATTTTAATTTTAAACAGAATTCGATCACTAGATAAGCCCATACATTTTATGAAGGCCAAAAGTAAAAACAAGAGAGTAATTAACAGAACTAACTTTTGTGATATTTTTTGGGTGAATGGAAACACAGTTCAAGTTCAGAGCCTTTTTTTAATGAAGAGAGTTATTTTCAAACCAATACATTATTGCTTGCAGTTGATACCAGTGGCCGTGGTTATGAGGTTAGAAATGGTTGTCCAATTGAAAAAGAGAAGATGGTTCCCAGAAATGAAGAAGAAGTGATAGCTGATGAAGTTCTAGGGAGACGTACTAAAGCCCCAGTGTATACTTGGGATTGTAGTAGTATTTGCAGTATACGACAGGAGTCTATTGATATTTTACGGAATTTTTTACAAGTCTATAGTAAAAAAAGTGTTAAACAAAAGATTAAGGTGTCCATTACGATGTCGGGCGGATAAAAATCCGCCATCAACCACAGTGGCGAAAATCCGCCCGCCTACACCCTCTGAATACCGACCGAGCAATTACGATGCCGCGAACCGAAAACCGCCGGAGGCGGAAAATAAACAGAAAAAACCGCCCGCCCATGTCCGAGTCCAAGTCCATCCGCCCGCCACGGACGGAAAGACGCACGAAAAGCCAAAACCGCCTGCCCTGACGACCGAGACACCGCCCGTTAAATTAGGATCGTACCGACATGAGCGCGGGAAATCCACAAATACACCGCCCGCCAGCGCAAACAACAGTGACGAAAATGGACACGGCGGAAGCCCTGGCGGCCACGTCCATGCACAGAAACCATCCGCTGACGAAAACAAACACACACAACATGGCTAACAAGTCCACACAGCAACCCACGCACAAAAACCCAAACACAGTACACATCCCTGAAACACCCCCCCCTGGACATACAAATCAACTACAAATCCCAGAACACCAGCCACAACACACCTGAAAACAACAGACCATCATGACACACCCACATAGGTAAGTACAAAACCAGCCCCTTCACAGACCACAACCCCCTGCAACATTACAAACCGAGGACGAAAGCACACAACACAGCGAGACAGAAAGGACAGCAGCACACCACAGACACGCACCCATCACACCCATCACCACCACCACCACCACCACCAAACACCGGCAACACAAACCCCCTGCACATCACACACCACACACCGCACCAGCACCACAAACACCAAAACACACACCATGGCACCACACAGAATGCCCAAGTTCACTGCCACCGAGTTGACGGTCATGGTCGACGAGATCGTCAAGGTGCACCCACAAATCTATGGCAACCAGGTCCAACAGACACCACTATCCACCAGAAACCGGTTGTGGAGCAGGATCGTAGACCAGGTCAATGCAGTCGGGAACGTTCCACGCAACAGAGGAGAAATTAACAAAAGGTGGAACGACCTCAAAAGCGTGGTCAAGAAGAAGGAGACCAAAAATCGAGAGCTGGCTGCCAGGACTGGCGGAGGGAATCCCGCGCTATTCAAGACCTTCAAGGCGTGGGAGGAGAAGGTGCGAGTCATCATACATCCGGAGATCCTCACCGGATTACCAGGGGGAGTGGAGGCTGGTAAGTACAAACAAACGTATACCAGCACACCGCTATGTAATCACATGCACTACCACCATGCCATAGCTCCTAGGGACAAACACCCCCATGTCCAGTACACAATACACAAGACATCACCCACACATGCAACAGACACTCACACACACTCAGCCCAAAGCTACCAACTAACAAAACCATGGGGGCATGTGTACAGTCAGCCAGCACCGCAACTTCCACCAGGTCCCCTTGTACTCCAGATGCGCCAGAATGAGCACTCCCCACACCCACATCCATGTGTCCGCCATAGCTGCACTGACCGACAAGTAACAGGTAAGTAGCCGGAACACAAAGACAGTGGTTCGGAGGGGGACAGCTGAAGTAAAACACCCACCAGGCCCCCACTACCACAGACCAGCAAGGTGGAGCACACCCCACATCCATGTGTCCGCCATAGCTGCACTGACCGACAAGTAACAGGTAAGTAGCCGGAACACAAAGACAGTGGGTCGGAGGGGGACAGCTGAAGTAAAACACCCACCAGGCTCCCACTCCCACAGACCAGCAAGGTGGAGCACCCCTCCCTCCCAGTACCATGTGGCATCCATTGCATTGCGCACTCAGAAACAACCTGTAGGTGGGAAACTGTACAGGGCGGGGCGTCTGTAGGCATGAGGACTGTACTACGACTGACACATGGGACATGTCACGTAGCAGAGGAACACGCAGCACTGCTCCCAGTCACAATCATGAGACCAATGTGCACACGGACATGTTCAACAGAGTCAAACCCCACATGACCCATCACAGATACAGCAACACCTAAGGAGCCACGTCTGCATGTACAAGTCCCACTGGAGCACAGACCCACACGGCAGGCACTGTGCCACCCATCACACACATCAGCAACACCATCGAAGTCCTGTCCATGTAGTCCTCACTGCCTGTCACCCACACATCGTACAACAACGCCCACGTAAGACAGACCGTACTAGAAGTAACAGCTTGGAACCACAATATTGCACACAAAGACAACCGGACCCATGAAACACACAGGCACACAATGCACATTCAACATATCATCCATCTCATCTCACAGCCACAATGTCATGAAAGGTATGACATCCGAACAGCTGGCCCTCATACAGTAGACATGCAAAGATACCTGCCCATGACAAATCAAGTGCCTGCAGTGACCGAAGCGCACGTCACACTGCGAATAACGACACACATAATATAGTCAACACCCCAAGAGCACAGCACTGATGCACATGTACCAGGGCAGCACGCACACAAAGGAATTGGCCCATCTGCAATACGTCGTGTGGCACACAACAAGCACAAACTCACAACATTGCTACCAATGTGATGTCCATGAATGATAACAGTCAGCAGATATTCCGGCCATGTGAGACAGACACACACCTTTGTCTATGCACTGTCACGTTGCCAGAACACATGTCACGTTCTGCACCCATTACCCACAGCATGTACCCCAAAAGCATATTTCAACCCAAGAGCGTTTAGGGGCTGTACCCCCTTCTGGCATCAGCGTACCTAAGCGTTCCATCCCTCCCCCTAAACCATCGTTCAACCCAACATCGTCGATGGTCCTGGAGCACGCATACACACGAGCCACAAAATGTAGGAGCATAGCAACACACACCCATCGGCATTGCTAATCCGTCCCATGCCACATGTCCACATCACACAGACCCATTGCCTAGCCCACGCATACACACATCGTACATCCACACACACGCCACTGGGAAACCTGTGCACGACAGTGCACGAACTGTGAATGTCAGACAACCAATACATACTTTGCTAGGTGCAACACAATGACCCATCTCATCCTCCCCACAGGTGCCGAACTGCTGGATGCTGGAGAGGGTGACAGCAGCCAGCACAGCCAGTCCGCAAGCCCCCGACCCGGACTCACGGATGTAGAGGAGCTGGACACCTCTCCGGACACGGACCACCCAGCAGGCCCATCTGGAGTGGCAGGGCACAACCGCTCCCCAGGGCCCCTCCTGCCCACCAACCCATCACCCAGGGCTGCTGACCAGTCACAGACCCCTGCTGCCACAGCCGTTGCGGCCACCACCACCGCCGCAACCACCACCACCGCCGCAACCACCACCACCACGCCATCCCTCGCCACAGCCCCTGCGCAAGGGTCGGCACGGCCGTCGGGCTCCACCCTGGGAGCCAGAGCGAGGACCGTGGTGAGCAATGTGGCTAGTGGGCAGGTCGGTGGCAGCAGTACTGGTAGGAGGAGCAGGGCCAGGCCAACGCCAACTGTGCCTGGGAGCCAAGCCCTGCCGCCAATCGACAGAGTCCTTGGGGCCTATGAAGAGGCCCAAGGCGAATGGGCCAGGTCGGCAAGCGACACGCGGGAGGTCCTTGCGGTGTTGAGGTCCATGGACGCCCATATGGCCCAAATCGCGGCCCTCATGGGCCAGCTGGTGGTGGGGGGAGGGCACAAGCAAGGCCAGCAACACCACCTCCGCCACCACCTGCTGTGGCGCAGGCTCGTGCAGCATCGCGTTCCCCTGCGTCCACAGCGAGTGAGCACTCCTCAACCACCACCAGCGGAACATCAACACCCCCTACCAAACGTGGAAGGGGCCGTCCGAAGAGGAAACAGGTGTCCAGAGAGGACTTCGCCCGCACCAAACGCCAGTGAGTCAGCCAGCCACCTTGACCACCTACTGCATTGACTTGTAATACGATCCTACCCCACACTGCCATGTGAATGGCATGTGTCTGTTGGACTGTGGACATAGAACTTCATGGGTACACCTTGACCATCACGCAGCCATGACCGTCTACTCATTGTCACAGCATGCACCACATTTGACATCACCTTGCACACAATCACATGTCACCGCTGTTAATAAATACACCTTGATCACAATCGGCTTAATGTGTCCTGGGTTTATTCCACGATGTGCAATCGCCACCATGAGCAGAAATGCATCTGCTGTGTGGCATGTCGATGGGACAGGAGAGGCTGCAGGGACCTAGGGGTGAAAAACAGAACAAGAGTACATTCAATGAGTGTGTCACACACTCATCACACAGTACTTGTCACCAACTACAAGCAATGCACACACATCTCACAGAGCAACAGGGCACAATGCTACAGCCACTGTCAGTGGCATACCAACCTGGACATGGACCATTGACACACAGCACTCAGTGAACAAAAGGCCCCCGTAACAGAGCACACATACACCTGCACAACTACAGCTACATCAGCCGTCGTACATGGTCACTCACCGTCAAGTGAAGTAGCGGGCGATGAGCTGCTGACGCACATTCACAGCTTCATCCTCTCCACTGTCCTCTTCACTGGAGCTGTCCTGGTCTGCAGGCTGGGGCCCTGGTTGATCTCCGTCATCCACAATTAGGGGGATCTGCTTGCGGATCGCCAGATTGTGCAGCATGCAGCAAGCCACAATTATCTGGCACACCTTCTGTGGGGAGTATGCCAGTGCGCCCCGGTGCGGTCCAGGCATCTGAACCTGGACTTGAGGAGGCCAAAGGTCCGCTCAACCACACGTCTGGTCCTCCCATGTGCCTCATTGTAGCGGACATCTGCTGGGCTCCCAGGACGTCGTAATGGGCTGAGCAGCCAGGGTCCATTCGGGTAAGCAGAGTCACCTGGGTGTGAGGGACACAGAGAACCGTTGCAATTCCAACTGGACACAAGACAGCATCGCACAGCCAGCACGCTACACTACTCCACATACTCACCAACAATCCAGCCACGGTCCGGTTGCAGATTGGTCATCAGACGTGGTAGGATGCTGTTGCGCATGATGTGCGCGTCATGGGCCGATCCTGGGAATTTCGCACACACGTGTGTGATCACCATGTCCGCAAGGCACACCACTTGCACATTCAGGGAGTGCGTGTGCTTCCGGTTGCGGTAGAGGTGCTCGGTGGCCTGTGGTGCAACAAGGCCAACATGGGTGCAGTCTATTGCACCAACGACGTGGGGGATTCGTCCAAGAGCATAGAATGCACCCTTCACTGCCGCCAATTCACGAGCCCTGGGGAAGCGGATGTATCTGTTCCTGTACAGCATCATGGCTGACAGTACATCCCTGAGCACCATGCTGAACATGGGTTGGGACATCCCACCTCCACTGCCCACTGTGTGCTGGAATGACCCAGTGGCGAAGAAATGCAGTGCAGCCATCACCTTAGCCGTGGGGGTGAATGCTGTTGGATACACCCTGCGAGGACGGAGGTGGGGTTCCAACAAGGCACATAGACGATGCAGGGTGGGTCGGTCCAGACGATATTTGCGGATGACCTCCACATCCACCATGTCTGACAGCAATTGGTAGGGGCGATGAATGTTTGGTCTCCGCCTAGGAAAGATGGAAGTGAACACATGTCAAAGCAACACGCCACATGGCATATTCACATACACAAAACATAAATGACTGAGCAGGCAATTGAATGACAGAACGGCTGACAAGTAGGGACAGCACAGCCACAATACACTTACACAGGTCCCCTACCAATAGCAATGGGCAGTGACACACACCATTGCTATGAGCATGCACATGGGGAGTTAGGCCTTAACAACTTGTAAGGCATGCTGATGGTAACAGACTGCATATTCGGTAAGCTGCAACACCACGGCAACATGACTAGCTGCTGTGCATCACACTGCTTCCGAGGCTGGGTGTGTAGGGCACACACCAACAACGCTATGGACACAGGCTGAGCGGCCAAAACAATTGGGACCTGTGGCACGAGGGGATATGAGACAGTCATTGATGTCCCTACTGCACCCTATGTACAGCACTGTACGGATCACACCTCCAGAAACATTGACAGGTGTACACATTGACAGCCCCATGCCAACACGGCTGTGTGCTTGCAACTACACATCACAAGTGACACGTAACATTGCACGTGCCAAGTGGCAGATGTACATAGTGAAAGATGGCATGTGTGTGCATATGCATATCCCATGCTCCCATGCCAATGTGTACATGATGATGTTCCTACATACATGTGGAGGCTGAGCACTGGCCGTCCCTGCCTATGCACACAGCATGTTGTGGCCCTGTCCATTGTGGACCTGCACCCACACGCAAATCATGGCCACACCTGCAGATGCATTGCGCACATTATACTGTGTGGTGCACATGGCATCAGCGGACTGTACCCGGCATGGGCCAGGCCCTTACGGCCAACTCCAATGACCCTCGCGGTTGCACCCTGCGTGTTCCACTGTGGAGGTAGGCGTCCATGGCCAGCTGGGAGCAGGCCAACGTCTGCAATTGAAGCTGCCAGACATGGTACACGAATCGCAGCAGCTTGTACCCACTGAAACGGCCCCAGGGGGTAATATGTGTGTGTGAGTGGGACAGGCATAACCACAGCTACCTGGCACTGCAGCCTGGCACCCCTCGACGACACCTGCTGCTGCCACCACTCCACCTACACGTGGATGACGCTGAGGACATGTCCAGGTCCACTCACCAGCGAGGAGCTGGAGAACCTGGATTCCGTGCTCCACGCACACTGCACATGGCTATTCCTTGCGAAAGTTGTGTGTGAGAGACAACTGCAGTGTGTGTGGGTGTGCATGTGGGGGACACACATGTCGTTGCTCCTCAGCACTATGAGTCAGAGCCTGTGGAGTACAGACATGCACTGCTCACCATGCTGGCTGCAGGTGGCATGGGTATGTGAGCTCTCGGGCGCTTTGACCTGTCTGTCCCTCCCGAGTGGTGGTACATGGCAACTTCATGTCAGACATCCAGTGACACAGACAATTGGCAATGCAGGTCTCAGTGCACTTGTTGGTCGTGTGGAAGTCAGGCTGGGGCCATGCTGCCCTTCTCAGTCCCAGCAGGCCTGGCCTGCACATTGACTGCACAATGCCAGTAGGTGCCGACACAGACTGCTAGTGGGTTACATGTGTCTCCTGTTCAGGACCCCCGGATGAGCGCTTACTCTGCACTGTCGATTGGACACACCATGACTCGTGATAGGGATGTGTGTGAGAGATAGTGGCACTGAATGTGACCTTCGTTGCGGGGTGGGCCATGCACAGGGCGAGTACGCTGATGGTTGCGCAGTGTTGGTCACAGTGGGTACACCCACACAGATGTGTTGCCTTGTGATCTTTTTCTAGGTCAGCCTGACAATGGACAGTAGATGTGGGCAGGCTACACATTGCTCGATGTGCTGTCTATGTGCATGTGCATTCACACCAGGCACAACTGCCCCTGCACATGTGACCCCTGCTGCACTCAGTGCTGGGTCTGTTGAGCTGATGCACCGTCTGTGCGTGGGGCAGACAGCTCTGCTCACTTCCGTCATTGCCCATGACATCACTTTGCCGCAGGTGACATGGATCATGGAGGGCCCACATGTACGCGTGGGTGGACTACACAAGACTGTCCAATGGTTGTCACCCCCAGTCAGTGCTTCGAATGGGAAGTATGTGGTGCTGGTACTCATTTTGATGTGTCGAGTGTGCGGGGCTAGGTGCGGGGCTACATGCAAGACATGGGAAGGTCATCGGCTTATCTACTAGTTGCAATACACACAAGACATGTCTTTTTCTGACCACATCAGGGGCATTCCTTAAACTAACTGAAAGTCAAACAGTTATCTTTTACACTGTCCTCATGGCCTCCCCTCGCTCACACCAATATGCATTTGCACATGAGAAGCTAGCGCATGCACAAGCAGCTCCAAGCTCGCCCCAGAGAGGCCAAGGAGTGTATGTGTGGGTCCAGTTGTACAAGTGGTCTGTCTCACGGTATAATTAGTGGCGGGACGCCGTCCACATGCGTGGTGCCCCGACTCGAGACCCGGGCAACATTGACAATGCATGACAGGCTCCGCAGTCCGGATACACCACCTGCAACACACAGAGGCTGTAGCTGCCCTAGCGGGCCAGTCCGCGTCCAACTGGAGCTCATGGCCCCACACATTCACTCTTTGGCCTCTCTGGGGCGAGCTTGGAGCTGCTTGTGCACGCGCTGGCTTCTCTGTTGCAATGGCATGTAACGTGTGTGGGTGTATTGTCAATGGGTGGGATGGTGCGAGCCACCTTCCGTGACGTCACTGCTGCTTGTGATGTGTGCGTCCCCCACTACTTCCATTTGACTTGTGCCATACTACACATTGTGGATGTGTTGCCTGCGTGATGTGACAAGGATGAGCGCGCCATGACCTCTCACCCACCATGCTCTACTGCCATCCCGTGCCCTGGATTGCCTGTGCAAGTGGACAATGTTGGGGATACACCAGGTCGACAGGGGATGTGAGTGCCTTGGCAAGGGCCTGGCGGACGCGCAGCAGTATCCGGCATGTCCACGGAGGGTGGGCTGACGTCTACACTTGATGCGGCATTGTTCGTGTGCCCGCCTGTTGTGCACACATGAGTACACATTCGTCACCAGACAGGTGGTCTTTACAGATTCCCAGGAGTGCGCCAATGTACTGTTCCTGAGTCCTCCCAACACAGCGTGTTTCAACATTGCATGTGCGCACCTACCCGTCACACCCACCCACCTGAGCCATGCGTAACTCCCGCTTCACATGACACATGTGTGTCTCCCACAGTTGTGCTACTCATTTGCATTGACATCCAATGACAGTGGACTACATGGTCATCTCACGACTGCCGTGTACTTCACACATTCTCATCCTCTCTCATTCGTACTTGTGAAATGAATCAGCAGAGACACATTGTTGCTTCAAGCCATGTATTGGGACTTATGTCCTCTGTGATGCAGTATAGTGAACACTACTGGCAGCGAAGTGCATGTGGAGGATATACTCAGCATGATTACACATAGCATAGGGTGTAGGGGTACAGTGATTAGTTGTTGACTGTGGGATGTGGGCTTCAGAGTTACAACTGCTTAGCCGTTGGTGTGCTAATGTACATTTGCTAATTACTGTGGTGCTGCTGACTTTGACACAGACAGTATACATTTAGCCTACCAGTCCGCTTGTCATCATGGGCACAGTGCATCTCAGTTCCATGTTACAGGTTTGCTGCTATAGTTACTCATACACACGTGCGTGGAGGTGACATCAGGGCATGGGCTTACGTGCATGCAACGGCGTCCCACTTGTTGTTGCGATGTGGTGGGTACTGGCCATGTCACAGTCACTGGGCTCATGTTGTTGGTGGATGCACTTGGTGTCCATGCAAAGGTCCTGGCACGGACGTTCAGAGGGAGGTGTGGTGACAGCTCTCACATACTACAGCAGGACGATTGCTGTCCACTGACCGGTGCATATGTTCATGGGCGCAGGATCCATATCATGGCATGGTTGTACGTGCAGTTCTGTCCATGTGGTTGCCATACACAAATCCCATGCCTCTGCCTCCCCCTGTTCATGCAGAGTTACTGGATGTGATGAGGAACAGGGTGCATTTCCCAAATAGTATCAGATGTCATGGCAGTGTAGTTGTTGTTGTGGTGTCAGTTGCAGGTTGCATGGTATAGTAGTTGTACTGGTAACTGCCTAGTCCGTGCGTAAGCCAAGCATGGGTACGGTGTGGGACATCATTGCTCAATTGGGGGTCTGGCGACGGGGCCCGACGAATTGACAGGTTGTCAGGAATGCAATACCTTCCAGCAGGGCTTCCATGGCATTGGTGGTGGACATGGTTGCCATCCAATGTAGCGGATGGTGGCTGTCAAGGTGTTGGTCGTGAGTTGTCCCTTGTAGGAGCATGATGGGACATGTTGGATGGCATTCGATGTAACTGTAATCCATTATCCGTCGTGTGGAGGCACAGTGGTCCCATTGCAGTGTGGGTCCGATAGTCGCCACATACGCCATGCCCCCATAGGCTTAACAGACCCTGTCGTGGGCATCCAGGGGGTTGAATAGTTCTAGCAGGTCCGCCCTTGGACATGCCGGGTTGGAGAGACATAACTCCACAGGATAGTAGAATGGACACCTCCGACAGTAGAAGACGTGGATGACGCAGCTGAACAATGCGATGCGGTAAGTTAGTCGGTAACTTACGTTCAGCAAGGCCAGATTGTCACATCCCAATATCTGTATCAGGTTATGTTTGTACAGCTTGATCTGTCCGGCGTAGTTGGGTAGGTGTGGTGCAAGTGCCATTTTGCTGCAGGGCGCTGTGGTGGCGTGCTCCGGCTGTCTGTGCAGTCTGCAGAGTGCAACCTCCGATGTTGCTGGGAATTCTGTAATGGTCGTAGGGAGGCAGGACTTGTGTTATGTTGGCTTGTGCGGAGGACACGGGCCCTCATCCCACATGCTTCTCTGAATGGTCAAGGTCAGTGGTGTCTGACTCCTTCCAGATAACTTGCATGTGAACCACATGGGGAGTGTTATCATTTCTTCTTTCCGTTCTGAATGTTCTTTGGTGTTATGCGCTATCTGCCCTGTGGCCGCTTCCCTCTGCATGCCTGTGTTGGGCTTTGTTTGGTGCAATGACTGTTGTCTCCGGCTTGTTTAGTCGGGATGTGGTTTCACAGTGGGAATGGAAGGTCATTCGGTGCTGTCTCCTCTCCCGTGTGTGGGCAGCAGGCTGCGTTTCCGCTATACGTTGGGCCTTGTGTTATAATTGGTCCCACCTGTTGTCTGTCCCCGGTATCTTTGATGTTACGTATTGCATGTCTTGTTATTGGGTGCAGGGTGGCATCGGTGTTTCTGTGTGGTACTGGCGTACCTTTTCCCGACGGGGTCCATATTCTGATGGGTGATGTTGCCTCCGCTGTGTGCTTCGCCGTGTTTTGCACACAGGGGTGTGTCCTAATGTGGCGTGACGTCACTGACATGTTCGGGTCAGTTGTGTGACATCAGGTTGGCAACAGTGAATTGCCGGTTGGGGACATGACTGTGGCAGGGCTGTCACGTGACATGTGCGTTCTGGGTGGTACTGGTGTGTGTGGTGTTTTGTTGTGACCCTGTGTTTGTGTGCGGCGCATGCATTGCGCTGCCGTTGGCCTCTGCGTTGTGCGCATGTGTGGGTGCAGTGGTGGATGTGTCGTGTCCACGCAGGGTTGTAGGGGCGGGGGGGCCATATACAGTTTTCCCGCCCTTGCGCTGTGTGCGCTGTTTGCGTGCCCCTGTTGTGTGTCTGCCTACCTGCGTCGCCGCGGTGCGTTGACTCCTGGGTGCTGCATCAGGTAGAGCATGGGGAGGGCCTGCAGAGTTGGATTCATGCTCGGGGGGTCCGCCTCTTTGCTATCCGTACTGTGCGTTCGGTTTTCCGCCTTGCTTTCACGTGCGGTGTCTCTTAGCCGGGGGTACTGTTTGGTTCTGGCATCGTAATTTGTACGCCGGGCGGTACGTGATTTCGTCGGGCGTTGTGTCTCCATTAGGCCGCGCCGCTCCGTGGACGGGCGCACTTTGATGGCGGAGGGCGTAGCTGGCTTACGGGCGGTGTTTGGCTGTCTTTTCGCATCCTAACTGGGCGGGCGTGTGTGCTGTGGCGGGCGGACGGTAACTGGTGCTTTTTGCATCCGCCAACACGGTGGTGGTGCTTCTGCCCGCCATCCTAATGGGCCCCTAAGATGTTACAAGGACTAGATCCTTGCAGAGTGAGAAAAAATACCGGTTTGCAAGGTCATTCTCTGGCTTGTCTTTCTAGAAAAGTATGTCAAAGTGTTTTTCATCATTTTAGAATGTTAGCAGTACATCATTCTCAAATGCGGAAGTTAGTCAGAAGATTGTATTACGCAAAAAGTCCAGCAATAATTTTAAATGACTTAAACAGTGCTCTTTTGCATGGGTCAGTATCAGATGTAAAAAAGTTTGTGATGAAATAGAGTTTCGTTACTTTGGTCCTGAAGAAGAGAGTGGACAAAATGAGACAGTGATAGAAGTAGGTGTTGAAGAAACTGTGGCAAATAGTAGTACAGAGAAGTTTGAAGAACAAATTACAAAGTTTAAGGTAATTTCGTGTGAAAGGCCAAATTATACTTGTATTTGTTGTCGACGAACTCACTATAAAAATCAGACTAGGAATTTTGATCTGTATTTAATAAGAGAAAATAATGATAAGTGGATGGAATTTGCAACTTATTTGTTGGTAGAGGATTGCTTTGATTTGGGTACTGATCAGCGGATTTGTAAATATTGTTATAACAAATTAGACGATAATAAAATGCCTGCTAGAGCTGTCCATAATAATCTAGAGTTGGTAACTATTCCTCCAGAACTGATAGATTTAAACACATATGGATCTATTCTGATTCAATGTGTGCACCCATTTCAGGCTATTGTTCGTATGGAGCCTAAAACAGGTAAATTGCCTCCTACAGATTTACAGAGAGGATTAAAAGGTAGAGTTGTATATTTACCACTAGATTTAAAGAAAAATATTGAAACTATTGGTGTACAGAATGTAGAAAGTGAACCACTAGTTATTCTAGTTAATGGTGTTCCTACTAAGAGTAAGAAAATCTGGCAGGAATTAGTGGATGTCAGGAAAGTGCAAAAGGCAACATTATATCTTATAAAAAACAATGATTACTACAAAAATGTGTATGTGGAAGAAGAAGAAATACTTTTAGGAGATGATAGTGAAATGTCAAGTGGTCAAATTGAGAAAGTGGACATGTCCAAAAGTGAAGAAATTTATGAACATTATAGTGTACATCCACTTCATTCGAAAGAAGTCATGAGGAATACTATTGAATTATTCCAAATGAAGAAAGTGAAGGGGGCTCCCATGAGTGTTTGGGGGAAAAAGTTTGGAAGCTCGTTGTTTTCCCCAGCTGTTCCCAACTGGAAAAGGTGGACGATATGACGAACGATCAGTACAGATTCCTGCATCAGAATATCGGACAACAAGATTGTATGCAGAAGATCCAAGATTTCGACAATGTATCCCATATATATTTCATCTTTTGTTTGAGAGTGACTTGTCTGGACTTTCATATGCAGTCAACCACATATTAAAAACAGGAGTACATCTTCAAAATGTATCTGCAAAGGAATTTATGGATAAAGTACATCAGAGAGACGATCATTTAGAATCTCAACTGATTAATTTGATGGCATGTCAGCGTGGTACTAATGAGTATTGGTATCGTCGTCATGGAGAACTTAAATGCATGCTAAGAAACTTAGGAACTCCTACGTGGTTTGTTACCCTAAGATGTGCTGAATACGCTTGGGATGATTTACTTGAATTTCTTCGAGAAGCAAATTCAAATATTAAAAATATTGAATACAAGACACCTGGAGAATTGTGTTCTTTGGATCCTGTAAATGTATGCAGATATTTCAATCATAGGTTTGAAGCTATGATGTCTTTTATCTGCAATAAAAGAATCCTCCTCTTGGAGAATTTATTGATTTCTTTTGGAGAAAGGAGTATCAAGCTAGAGGTGCTCCTCATATACATATGCTTTTATGGATCAAAGATGCACCCAAATTTGGAACTGATTCAGATGACACTGTTTTATCGTTTATTGAAGATTATGTTACATGTGCTATACCAAAAAGAACAGAAGAAAACAACTTAAGGCAACAAGTGTTACGATTCCAAAGTCATCGATGTGGCAAATACTGTAGACGGAAATACAAGTCGAAGGAAAAGTTTTATACCAAATGTCGTTTTGGATTTCCACGTCCAGTAATATCCAAAGGAAGAGTAAACAGTTTCATGTCAGCAATGAGACATACCATCACTAGAAAATCACCCAAAAATACTTACAATTTGAAAAGAAGTGAAGAATCAAAGTATATCAATGATTATAATCCAGTTATTCTCTCGATGTGGAATGCTAATATGGATCTCCAGTATGTTGTGGATAATTCCATTGCTGTTGCTCGGTATGTAACATCATACATAACAAAATCAGAAAAGACGGAGTTGAAAGAAATGTGGGAAGAAATTTCTCACGAGAAGAGTCTTAGTAAGAAATTGTACAGTTTCAGTTTGAAGATGTTATCCCATCGAGAGATTGGAGCGTACGAATGCTCGGATCGGTTGTCATCCGCAAGTTTATATTCAAAGTCAAGAGGGATCATTTGGGTGAGTCTAGGTCTTGCTGCAACACGAAATCGAGTACTTAAATCTGTACAAGAAATCGAATATTTAGCAGTAAATGAACCGGGAAGTACAGATATTGTCAAAACAAACATGTTGGATACATACTATCCAAATAGAAGTCGTCATCTTGAGAACATATGTCTCTATGAAGTGCTGCAATTTTACAGTTTTAAAAAAATACTACAGAAAACATAAATGAAGGAAAATATGCAGTGATTGGTTCAGAAGGATGTTTGGTGAAACATACTAAAGGAAATCTGATTAATCACAGAAAACTGAGTTGTGATACTGCTGATAAAAGAGAATTTTACTATTTAGCACTTTTGCAACTATTCAAGCCTTGGCGTACAGAATTAGAATTACTTGGAGATTTTCAGTGCTATGAAGATTCTTTCAATGCATGTAAAGATAGCATTGAATGCCCAGTTTTTGCAAATTATCTCAAAATGTTGAATGAAGAAATTGATCAAGAAGCTACTATTGCAGCTGAGATTGCTAGAGACAGTTCTCAAGACAGTCAAAGTTCTGCTCCCCTGAGTCAAGATCCACTAGGACAACCAATTCTTGAAAATGAAGCAGCAATCGCCATGAATGAAGTGGAAACAGCAATGCATCAAGCTCAAGAAGATATTATGGACTTAGAAAACTTGGAAGAACAACTAAATATTGAACAGAAACAAATATATCAGCAAGTTACACAACAGATCGACCATGGTTTTCTTCATGAAAAGAAAGAATGCACATGCACATCATTTCAACCTATCCGAATGTATATCAGTGGTCAAGCTGGTACAGGAAAAAGTTTCTTGATTAAAGTTTTGACCACTTATCTACAGAAAATAACTGACTCACATTTGTCTTGTGTTGTAACTGCTCCAACTGGATTGGCAGCACACAACATTAAAGGAATTACATTACATCGTTTACTAATGCTACCTGTGGAACATGAAAATAAATTGGAATATCACAAGCTATCTGGAGAAGCTTGTTATGAAGTTTCAAGAGTGCTAAAGAAAATGAAACTTCTAATTATTGATGAGGTGAGCATGGTCTCAAACTTAATGCTTGCCTTTTGTGCATTTAAGAATGCAGCAAATTTTAAAAACAGAATACGATGTCTTATTTGGAGGAAAACATGTGATAGTTTTTGGTGATCTACTGCAACTTACTCCTGTAAAAGGGCAACCAGTATTTAAAACGCTTGTGCACGAAGACACCAGAAAGTCTTTGGGAAGTGTTGGAAACGTTAACATTTGGTCATATTTTGAGTACAAAGAACTCATTAAAAATATGCGACAAGCAAATGATGAAGATTATGGAACCATTCTTCAAGATATACGAATTGGAGTATTGACAGAACATGGCAAACAAGCTTTGCAAAGTCGTCTACTTACCAACTTGTTTCCAAATGAAAATATAGTTCCTGCAAAAATATACAAAAAGATTGCAGAAAATAAATCTATCATCTGCCTCATGCCAACACTGCGAGAGTGTTGTACATTCAATGAAGAACTTTTAAAGCTGGAAAATGAAGAAATAATAAAAATGGAAGCCATTGATAAAATAGAGCATGAACGAATTACTATTATTTTGACAGAAAAACTGAAAACAAAATTGGATTCTTTAGAAAAATCTATATCTAAAACTGCTGGTTTAGAAAAGAATTTATATGTATGTGTAAACTGTCGCGTTATTTTACGGCGTAATTTGGATGTGGAAAAAGGTTTAGTAAATGGTGCAATGGGTAAAGTTGTTGATTTTGTTAATTATCAAAATAGAGATGGAATTGAATTTTTGAAAATCAAATTTGATCAAATTGAAGAAGTAAAACAAATTGGTCGTTGTTCGGTTCGTTTTTTGCTTGTTAAAGATTTGTATGTTCGTAGAAAACAGTTTCCTCTTTCTTTGGCATATGCGGTGACTATTCATAAATCTCAAGGTTTAAGTGTAGACAGTGCTTTGGTAAACATTGGAAGTACCGTATTTAAAGAGGGTATGGCATATGTTGCTTTGTCCCGAGTCAGAACTTTATCTGGATTGCATTTGATTGATTTTGATGAGAGAAAGATTAGTGCAGATGTAAATTGTGTAAGAGAGTATAATCGGTTAAGGAGACTGTATGCTCCCAATTTAGGTGAATATCCTGTATATGAAAAGCGTGTAGTAGGTCGAAAAAGAAGGTATGAGAATATCTGTAGTGAAGTTAAAGAGAAGAAAAAAATCAGGATAATGTTGAAATTCCAAGCAAAAAGAAAAAGGACAGTATTGAAGAGATTGTCGGATATCAGTTAGAAAATAGTTCAGGTATCAACTGCTATGCTAATGTAGTGGTAAATGTTGTATTTTTTCTAGAATATCTGCAACAGCAAATTATGGAGAATCATGAAAAAGGTTTTGTTCCTTGTTGCGTTCTATTTTTGAAAAATTGAGAACTGATAAAAGTAAAATACAAAGTGTTTCTGATATTCGGAAACTTTTGGATATATGTTCTGGTTCTACGCAATTTACACAGAATGTGCAACAAGATGCTCAGGAATTTCTAATGTATATGCTTGCAGTATTAGAAGAGGAAGGAATACAAATTGAAAATCTATTTGGACTTCGTTATAAATGGGAACATCAATGTGAAAATTGTACGTTTACTTCTACCACTAACAGAGACACTGAAAGATTTATATATTTAACAATACCAGACTGTAAAACAGTGTCTTTCAACAAATTAGTTAAAGCAGCAAATCAAAACATGGAGTGTATGCAATGCAAATCAGAAATGTTATCAACACTATTTATAGAAAAATTTGGACAATATATAATTTTAATGATACAACGTTGTACAGCTGATGGAAGAAAATTGGAAACTTTAATTAAAAATGTTGTAGCAAGTCAACTATCAATATCAGGAAGAACTTTTGTAGCAGTAGCAATTATTTTCCACAATGGACCTTCTACAACATCTGGACATTACACTGTCTATTTAAAATGCAATAAACGATGGACATATTGTAATGATGCTCATTTAGTTTTTAAATATCGTTTGCCGAACGAATTACCAAATTCATACCTAATATTCTTAAAGCCAAAGTTCTAAGAACATAATTCGGCCTATTGGGAATATGTTAAACTGTATTAATACGATTACTTTGGACAATTTCAGTATAAAGGATTTCAGGAATATCATTTGGCCTAGAGGAAAGATATTAATGTGAATTAAGCACTTTTTCTGGGATATTCTGACACCATATATTTTAAAGAACATCATTTAGAGTATATGGAAATTATGAAGACTTATTGAGTGAATTATTGTTTTGCTTCTTTTATCTTGTAGTAACAAAATTCTCTTACAAAGAACCATTTTATATATGTGTGATTTGTATTATATGCTATGTTATTGAGGATGTTATTTTTATACAATGTGCAGAGATAGTTCACTATGTTGAAAATATTTTTGACACAGATTTGTTTTTTTTTAAACAATCTTCTTGATTGTTTTTTTTGCCCGCTGTTATGTGATGAGTAACATTGAAATCACTATTTATAGTGAAATTCAATATATTCTGAAAACAGCAAAAAAGGCAAACTAAATAATTTATATTATGCTTAAATTATGTTGTGTTTATAAAATTATAATATTATACATTATAACTGTATTTTTCTTCTCTTTCACAGATCATAAATCTAAAGTTCGAAATTTAAAAAAATTTAAATTATAAAAAACAACTGCAAAAAATGTTTAGAAAAATTTGATATCTACTACTGTAAAGGTAAGATTAAGTAATCAAAACACTATCTATGCAGTACTACATTCAGTTATGCACTATCTATATAAACCTCTAACCAGCTACTTACTAAGTTACTACCCATGCAGCCTAGTAATCCTCCTGTCTGTCCCATGCACTTTTCCAATCACCCATCCAGCACTATCTACTTATCCTATCACTCCGCCAATACCTAGGCACTTATAACTTGACCATGCACTCTGCTTCCAGCACTGTAATCATTCCAATTACTAGTGATGTCGTTATGGAGTGGCCTAGCCACTAACACAAGTACACCTACAACATTCTCTGCACTGTACATGCAGACCTCTAACCACATACATACTATTGATACACTCTTGCAAATACCCACTTAGTACCCATGCAGCCTAGCAATCCGCCTGTCACTCCCATGCACTTCCTCAATCACCCATCCAGCACTATCTTCTTATCCCATCACTCCAACAATACCTAACCACTTATAACTTGACCTTGCATTCTGCTTCCAGCACAGTAATCATTTGAATTACTAGTGATGTCGTTATGGAGTGGGCTAGCCACTAACACAAGTACACCTACAACATTCTGTGCACTATGCATGCAGAACTCTAACCACATACATACTATTGATACACTCTTGCAAATACCCACTTAGTACCCATGCAGCCTAGCAATCCTCCTGTCACTCCCATGCACTTCCTCAATCACTCATCCAGCACTATCTACTTATCCTATCACTCCGCCAATACCTAACCACTTATAAATTGACCATGCACTCTGCTTCCAGCACTGTAATCATTCCAATTACTAGTGATGTCGTTATGGAGTGGCCTAGCCACTAACACAAGTACACCTACAACATTCTCTGTACTATGCATGCAGAACTCTAACCACATACATACTATTGATACACTCTTGCAAATACCCACTTAGTACCCATGCAGCCTAGCAATCCGCCTGTCACTCCCATGCACTTCCTCAATCACCCATCCAGCACTATCTTCTTATCCCATCACTCCACCAATACCTAACCACTTATAACTTGACCATGCACTCTGCTTCCAGCACTGTAATCATTCCAATTACTAGTGATGTAGTTATGGAGTGGCCTAGCCACTAACACAAGTACACCTACAACATTCTGTGCACTATGCATGCAGACCTCTAACCACATACATACTATTGATACACTCTTGCAAATACCCACTTAGTACCCATGCAGCCTAGCAATCCGCCTGTCACTCCCATGCACTTCCTCAATCACCCATCCAGCACTATCTACTTATCCTATCACTCCGCCAATACCTAAGCACTTATAACTTGACCAGGCACTCTGCTTCCAGCACTGTAACCATTCCAATTACTAGTGATGTAGTTATGGAGTGGCCTAGCCACTAACACAAGTACACCTACAACATTCTCTGCACTATGCATGCAGAACTCTAACCACATACATACTATTGATACACTCTTGCAAATACCCACTTAGTACCCATGCAGCCTAGCAATCCATCTATCACTCCCATGCACTTCCTCAATCACCCATCCAGCACTATCTACTTATCCTATTGTTGTAGGGATTCTGCACATACACAGAGCTATGCACAGGATAATAGGACCTCGGAATATAGTGGTGAGCCAACCATAAACCTTAGCACCTAAAACCCCAACCCGACTAGCTGTAGCGTCTCATTAGCAACAATGCTACCAATGATTAGACAACCCAGAACACGGTATCTCTCTCTCAGGACTCGCAGTAGCAAGAACACCCTTTCATAACTCACTCATACCTGTCTACAACGCACGTAAGAAGAGACACTGTATAGTTTAAAATGTTTATTTCAACTACCGTGCTCTAAGATACAGTACACGTGCCAGTACTATCAGCATAATGCATAAGGATAATATAATCAGCATAGTTACAACTCCATAGAATACACACGGGGAAAGCATTTCATAAAGCAGTGGATATATGGCTAAATGACATTACCACCCTCCCCGTGCTAGTAGCTAGTTTATTATAAAAACAGAAGACCTCTGGGCTTTGTCTAGCGAACCCCCATACCTCAATATCTAGATGCAAGGTTTACATCATCAGACAAGCACAGCTCTTCTCTCTGGAAAGGTTTTTCTACAAGTGTCTCTAACAGTGAAATCACAATATTAAAAGCACACAAATTTCTCCAGGGCAGCTGTACATAGTGTTATGTCTAAGTGCGAGGGACTGGCCAGATCAGCAAGAACAAGGGACGTTGTTTTTCGACCTTGTACATGGTGTGCAGACGTAGCCCAAAGGGAACAGGAGAAAAGGTGAAAGACAAATATGCAGACAGCTCTAAAATAGCAGGGCAGAAGCAGAGGCTGGAAAAACAATGGCACAAAGTAACGTGCGCAAAAAGGCATCATGGCTGCCAGGCCTAAGCCAACGTAGCAAGGCAGACCAGGAGGCCACAAACCACAAGACACCCTCCCCTGGGCAGTCCATCGGTCAAGACACAGGACGAAGACAGAGTTCACATCGACCAAGCAGAACAGACTTCTGTTGTGGAGCAGTCCCCATGAAGGACAACGAATGGGAGAGGTAGAAGAAAAAATTGTAGAGGCAAAAAAAAAGAAATTTCAGCTATGCAGGTCGCAGAGAGCGAAGGCCTCGTCAATCCTGCAGAGTGTAAGTGCAGAAAAACGCCACACCTTCCAAGAGGACATCATTGGAATCGTCGGAAAACAGCGACGCAATCCAGTCCAATAAATCAAAGCTGCAGGCATGTTCCTCGCAGGAGGGAGCAGCGAATAGCAATGCGGGACAACTTGCGTGGTACTCAATATAACTTTGTTTAAGGAGATTCTGAGCAGCCGCCCAGATATCCCATTGTGCAAAATCCCCAGTGCAGCCGCACGCGCCATGTAGCCTGCAGCGGAACAGTCCCGTTCATGGGCTCTAAGGGACCCACCAACTGAACAAAATCCGGAACAGACAAAGACGTATTGGAGAGGCAATAATCCATGGTCCACGAGAAAGGACAGCGGATGCAAGACATCACAGGTTGCACGCAAGTGAAATACGCAAAGCGAAAAGAAAGTGTATAGGACACACTCAGTGTCGCCAACGGCAGGACGCCGAAGCCAGCGAGGATGCGCTCACGGAGCATCTGGAGTCGACCTGGGTCGAGAAGGGCCCAAGGTGGTGCAGCCATTGCGAAGTAAACAGACCAACAGCAGTATACCAGCCGCTAAGGCGAGGATCAACGGAAAGCCACCAAAGACGCTGGAAAAGATGGAATGAATAAAAGCCGGTATTACACCAAAAATAGTTTGAAAAGAGGTCACAAGGCTAGAGCCCACAACTTTAAAAAAGTGCACCAGACCTTCAGTGCGTGATGCATTAAAAACACGGTGAATCAGTTCACCGAAATGTTGTGGGAGGTTAGTGTTCAAAAGGGCCTGTATTTCACTGTGGGTACTTGCCACCTGGAGAATGAATGTCTCCCGGGCGGATGTGAGCATAACCTCCTGGTTCAATAATAGTGCCTTTATTCTGCTCAATTTATTGAAATCCGCCTTCAGAGTAGGAATGGAAGGCCAAACAGAACTATCTATGATGTCGTGCGGGGGAGGAAAAAGCACATTTTTGCAGCAGACAACCCTGTGTGAAACCGTAACAATATAGGGTATGCCGGCCAGCATGCCACAGCAGTCTTGGTTATTCAAAAGCAGGTAGCTACCATTAGCAAGCACAGTGAAAGTAGGAGAAATAGCAGGAGCAGGAATACCCTTTAACACACAAGCAAGATTTGGAGCCGAAACATTACAAGCTCCGTGCAATTTAATGTGTTTGCAAATAAGGGAATGACCCACAGTTGAATCGCATGACTCCCCCGTGAGAAAAACTTCCTTTCCGTCTCTAAGGCATTTATACATGAAAGGCAGGGACCACAGTTCATACAGGAAGGCACTGCCCAAGGGCTGGAAACGGCCCACAGGATAATGTTTCATGCACAAACTAAATTCAAACAAAGAAAAAGGCAAGGCGATAACCCCATGAACTAGCCACACGGCAGAATCCAATTCCGCCACAGAGAATGGTAAGGGCTCTATTTTCTCGATATGTAACAGAGTGTATGCTGCATCCTTCATGGACATGAACTGCTGTTTGTCAGTTAAATTAAAGGGCAGGAATAAGGCAGAGGTGTTCAAAAAATGCCAAGGAACTTTACCCAACTTAAGTGTTTGCAAAGTCCATGCAAACTGCATAACTGAACGCAATTGATTCTGACCATGATATAACACAGAAACATCATCCTGTACAATATCAACAACAGAGGACACAATATTCTCTAACGTGTAAATGCGGGAAGACAGGGTATTAATACTATTGTCAACAACAGCAAGCACCTTTTCCAAATTTGCTTGATCTATTTCCCGTAGACGGGAAGCAGCTTCAATTTGCGAAAGCTTCCAGAGTTCATTATAAGTTTCATAAATGAATCTCTTAGGTCGTGGACCACGAGGCCCCAGAATAAAGTCGGACAGATCAATGTTGCCTGATAGGAGGGATAAATGTTGTTTAACAGAATTCAGGGAAGAGTGCTGCAACCACTGTTTACACAATTTACCAACAGAGTATGTTGTTACAGTACGAGAGTCAGAAAACCTTGGATCTGGCCTATCCTGTTTGTAACCCGGAACTGAGTCATGAAAACGCAGTTGGCAGCCATTAGAGGCGATGGGCCAAGCTAACCAGGGTGACTGAACAAACGTAGAGACATTAAACGAATTGTTTCGAAAAAGAGCCTGCAAATTTTGAAGGGACATATTGAAATGCAAGCTCCCGTTGGGAGGGGAAGCCAATGCAGGAATGGAAGGTGCATTCAATTGTTTGGAAGTAGCCAAACCCCAGCACGTAGTTTGATAAATGGTATTATTCAGAAATAAAATCTGGGCCGGGATAAGGCAAGCACGGTGCAAGGCTTCTGTGCCTTGCACCTGCCACGGTTTAGAGCCCCAGATTGATTTCAAGTCAACAGTGTCCTTCCAGTACTCATAACCACCCACAGCTAAGGCGCTCAAAAAGGAACCCGAATATAGCAATTTGGTGTGGGTCAACATGATTTTCTGAGTGGATGGAGTGTTTAATTTAAAATAATAGGACCCAGGGTATGATCTTTCAAAGTCTGTGAAGTAAGTAAATTTATTTCTAAGAGTTTGGGAGCTACCTGGTAAAGGGGTTGGACAATGCTCCCATTGGGTGTAGTTAAAAGGACCACGCAGTGCACTTGGTTTATGGACAAAGTGGTTGCCCCAATGCTGGTAACAATACAAATCAGCATAACTTGCAGAATTCATGTACAAATCTTCAGCATTAAATGCAGCATAATATTTCAAATCAGTAAATAATGCTTCAACTGCATGCACATCCCAATCGTCAGAATGAATATTACTTTTTACGACATCACCCATTGAAACACGAAGGACATTTGGTACATTAATAATTTTGGTGGGTCCATGAATTTGGAAATTTACCGCATCCCATACGATGCCATCAGCGACTGGAAAAGCTGAAATGTTCACAAATGTGTGGTCACGCTTCATGATGTGAGATGAAGAATGTGGAGCCAAAGTTCCAGCGACACAGTTCACTGCAGAGCGTTCTGGTAAATAGTGACCATTGATGAGTAGAAAAAACACTGTGACAAAGCCAATGGACATGAACAAAAAAATCAGGAATAGCACCAACCAGATGTATGTCCAGGGGGGAATCAAAAAATTGTCTCTGAACCAGGATACAAGAATGCTGAATTTGGACGGGACAAGTGATGAGGTGGAATCCGAGTCAAAGGAATAGCGTGTTGGGCTCAGTGGCGTTGTTGGTAGGTGTGCCACTGACTCGTTGGCGGGGTAGGTATACTCAGACTCGTCGTTGCAGGGGGAGTCCGGGTCATCGAGTAAGCAATCAGGCAAATCTACCATCTCGATAGCAACATCAGTGACCGTTCGGGCCGGAGGGCCATGAACATTTGTCCGGGAAATGACAGGACAAGAGACCGCTGGTGTAACACTATTCAGGATCGGCCAGATGTTGTAGCTTGACATTTTCCACTGAGATGTATCTGTTCTCCTTGCGACCAGTAAGCGGTGGTAAGATGACTGTACGAGTTCCCTTCAAGCCAAGGACTGGAACTGGTGCACGATAAGAGGGGCCGAATTCTTTTTGTTCTCCACCTTCTCTCGAACCAGATCTCCAATCTTCGGAAGCCAGCCGGCAACCGGAATCTGCAGCGCAGCGTCTGTGGCTGAAGGTAAATGTGCGATTGCAAGTTTGTCTCGGGCTTCTTGTAAGTCCTGTAACATAGTAGAATGGTTATCTACATCAAAGATGGCGGATTGCGCCGCCATGTCTAGACCATCAAGGTCGGGCACAAACATTCGTATCCCAAAGAGCATTTCGTATGGGGTCCACCCACCCAGAGGTCTTCTAGGGAGATTATTAAGTGCACGTTGTACGGTATACAAGTGGGCCAGCCAGTTCCTGCCAGTACCTAAGACTCTAGCTGTCAAGGATTGCTTTAAGTCGCGGTTCATTCGTTCAACAATCGAGTTGCCCTCAGGCCGATATGGAGACGAAAATGTCACCCGCACCCCCAGTGAACCCATTGCGTCCTTGTAAGCCTTAGAGGCGAACGCCGGACCTTGGTCAGAATGGAAGGTGCCACAGGCGAAAATTCCCACAAAGACACGCAAATCCCTGATGACATTTCGAGCGTCAGCACTTCGTTGTGGCCAAAACCAGATGAAACGTGTGCACGAATCCACTGCAACTAAGATATATTTATAGGCAGTGTCTGAAGAAAATGGACCGCAGTGATCCTGGTAAACACACCCAAAAGGTCTGTTCGAAATGCAGAGCGGGGTTTGTGGTGGTCGTGTAACCGTGGAAGGCTTAATCTGCTGACAAACGTCACAAGAAAGCACATAAGTACGGGTTTGTTTGTATAAACCACGCCACCAGTAATGCTGCTGCAAGATGGAAACAGTCGCAGACACGCCAACATGAGCCGAAGCCATGCCTTCATGTGCGGCCGTTATCAAGGAAAGTCTGCGGTCCGCGTTGGGGATCAGCCGATCACCAACATCGGGTATTTTTACATAAGGAGCCTGTTCGGGACCTAACTGATAAGAATATTTGGAAGGAAAACCCCTAGGGTAATTAGCACCTTCCTTTGTTGCAGGAATAGCTGCTAAAATATCAGTATCAATTTTAGACATGGATCTGGTAACTGCTGCGACTGAGCACGTGACTACTGCTGATTTGGCAGCTTCATCTGCCAAACCGTTACCGACAGCATGTGCGCCCACACGCTGGTGGCCAAGGGTGTGAACCACTTGTGTGAGAGGCAGACGTTGTTTCAAATCTGCCACTCGAACCCAAAGCATTTTATGCTTAATTGTGCTACCTTTGGCATCTCTGTAGTCGTTTTGCGACCAAAAGAACAGATTGTCATTGTAAGACTGAACACAGTAGTAAGAATCGCATACAATTAGAGTGGTCACATCCGGAGTAGCAAACTCAAGTGCAAGCACCAATGCGCGCAGCTCGGCCAATTGTGCAGTACTGTCTCCGAGTGCCTGAGTGTGCACCACAGTAGATTTGAACTTACCGTTCACAAAGGTACCTGCAACAATAGCACATGCGGCTGAATAAGCATGCTTGGAACCCGTGGCCGGTTGTGCCGAACCATCGGTATAGATAATACATTCGTATTCCTCAAGCGGTAGCAAGGACAGAGGAGGAGGATGAACGAATTCATACTGTAAAAACTCCTGAGTCTGAAGAGAAGAATCAAAAATAAAAGTGACATTTGGAGACGTCAAAGATGTTGCCCATTGAATCCAACGGGGGTGCAAAGCTTTAGAGTTTGGAACACTTGCCTTTGTCACTGCCTCTAGGGCAGGATATGGTGTTACCACCAGAATGCATTTTCCCTGTGCCAGTGCGCGTTCCTTCAGAATCGCCATCTGCACTGCAGTCAAAACTTTCTCCACAGATGAAAAGCGCATTTCTGCGGAAGTGTAAAGATGTGACTTGTATGCGATGGGTACTGTGTCACCTTCGTTAAAGGTTAAGTACGTGAAACCCACTGCCCCTGGAATTATTCTAATCACCAGGTTTGTGTGGTTGTCACGAGTCAACAAGAATTTAGACTCAAGAAGGTCTGTCTGCAAAGACTGCAGAATGGAGGAATGCTCCAGAAGCCAGCATGACTTCGAAAAGTTAGGTTGTATCAAGGCATACAGTGGCTTGATACGCTGGGCATATTCGGGAATATAAGTACGCCCGAAGTTCAAAAAACCCAGTAAAGACTGAAGTTTCTTCAGAGTAGTAGGAGGGCACAAAAGTGCACATTTCTCCAGGAAATGGGGGCCAAGCCCTTACCTTCATTGTTGAGCTCATAGCCCAAAAACAAAACAGTAAATTCAGCAATGTGAGATTTGGCAAAGTTAAACTTATAACCTAAAACCGCAAATTCTAGAATAATGCGGTCCACTCGGGAAAGATGCGGGAATAATTAGTCGTCTGTCAGATAAATGTCATCGACGTACGAACATGCATCTGGATCTATGCCGTCTAACAAAGAGACAACACGGGCAGCGAATACGCCTGGACTGTTCTTATAGCCCATAGGTAAACGCCGGAATTTGAATAATTTACCACCGGAGGTAAAAGCGCTCCATTGGCTACTCTCCGGGGCTAAGTTGTGCGTGTAGAATCCATTGGATAGGTCAAGTGTAGTTTTATATTTCTTACGAACAAGACTGTCTACAAGCACAGAACTGTGGGTGTTTTGCACCGCAAAGGTCCGACAATGAGAGTTCAAATGTCGGTAATGCAAAACTAAGCGGTACGATCCATCGGGTTTAGAAACCGCGAAAAGGGGATTATTCATCGGTGACACGCATGTTTCAATCACTCCCTGATATTCTAACTGATTCAGAATTTCGGAAGCGGGACCTTTAGCTTCCCGTTTGATGGGATATTGGGGTTGTGGCTGTGGCAGCGACCGCAAAGGTATTTCATGGGGGGGGGAGAATCTTCATTCCAGCACACGTGGTTGCGGTATAACGCTGGAGCCAGGGACACAGCCCACTCAGCTGCTAGAGCCTCTGCTTTGTCTTTGGGGACATGACGAGAAAAGCTCAGAAGGATTACCTCCTCCCCTTTATGCGCAGCAAGTACGAATGGGGGCGGCCAATCCGCCTCTGCTAACAAAATGTCGTACGAAGAGGTCAGATTTTCCCAAAAAATCCCTTTAATAACACGCTGTATATCACCTTCGATTTGAATGACAATATTATATAGTCTGTCAGGGGGTGCCACTCTGGTGTCTGCTGTCTCGACAGTAATGAATGTTTCAGTTGCTGTCGCCTCCACATGAGGACGTAGCGCCTCCCGCACTATGGTAACTTCCGCGGCGCTGTCTAGGAGGGTCACTGCCCACGTCCAATTCAGGAGTCTCGTTCTCACCGTCTGTGGCATATCTCGCTGTTACAGCAGCAACTTTCTTCTTCTGAAACTGTGGGCGAGAACGTTGAAATTCTTCTGCTTTCCCTCTGACCTGTTGTCGAGGTTGGTCTCATCCCTGTGGAGCCTCTCGACCCCTTCCTCTATCCTGGCGATCTCCTCCACCAGCCTGCGAAGTTGTTGGTGCCTGTGAAGAACGAGGAGAACGCGAATCAGGGACTTGAAATCTCTCTGGAGATTTAATTCTCGCCCTATTGCGCAAGTCATAAGTGCGTTCAGAAGAGACGGAAACCGGGGATGCGCCTCGCGACCCCGGCCTCTTTTGTTGCTTACCCTGTTTTTTCAACCTCCAGCTCTTTTTAGTAAAAACTGGTTTCTCATCTTTCTCAGGTTGAGTTTTTGGTTGTTGTTGCGATTGTGTTTGCGATTTAGCAAAAGGTTTAACTCCCAGGCTATTGCGACCAATGGTTTTGTAAGCCTGAGCAATAATTTTCGGTAATTCGCGCTGCTTGTCCGGATCTGGGACCAAAGCCAAAGCATTAGCTACTTGAAAGTTAACTGCATCGCCCTTGACATTCGCAAGGATCAAATCAGCTACTACGTCAAACACTCCCACCAGTCTCATCCCTAATTCCACAGCCGCTTCAGGGCCATGCTCATCCTGCACACGTTTAATTACAGAGGGGAGAACCGTCATGGAAGGAGTGCCGAAACACTTCGCATATACTGCTGCGAATACCCTACCCCAGTTGTTGCATTCTGCCAACTCGGGGATTAAGTCTTTGGCAAACTAATCGTCAATATCCTGTGTTTTTCCACGGGAGAGGTATTTGGAAAAACTGCCTCCAGCTGGTCAAATTTTTCTGCAAGCCAATAAGGAAAATCATCCTTATTTTGTGGGCGCTTGCCCATCACCGAATTAACCATGACAGGACTTATGGTTACACCGCCTGCTCCAGCTGGATGGGCTACAACTCCAGGCGGGGCTCCCTGGATGTTGCCTGTAACATACTGTACTAAAGCACTATGCACTCGTATCAAAGACGAATGCATATTACGCAGTTCATCGACTGCCACCGTCATATAACGCGGATGTGGGGTATACCCGGCCAAAACAGGCCAAGTGGCCCCTTCAATTGATAAGGGGCCTAAACGAACCGCGGTAACCGGTTGGGGGAGGGCGACATCAAACCAAACACGGTGTTGCCAAGCCGTGAGCGGTACGTCAAGGTTCCTATACGGTCTATAGTGATTAGGAACAACGGTGGCTTCATAATCATGGAACATATTATCAGTCCCATCCACCGCCTGAAAGGTGACCCAAGAGTAAAACACCTCAAAGTGGTAAGCTGGATCCGCTTGTACCACAAAGATCAGATCGACACCCGCGTCAGGCACTCCATACACTGTTAAGTGAGCCCGGAGCGCTGCGCAGCTATGTGCCGCAATTTGAACAGCCATTTTAGGCTAAAATTTTCCGACAACCTAATGTAAGGCAGCACAATATAGGATTTTTGTTAAGAACCTTTTAACAACTTCAAGCTTGAAAGAACCTATAAAAACGTCAATATAGGAGGTATCACCGTCACACACGCTTCCGGAACCGTCTGCGAAGGGAGTTGTGGACAAGCACAAATACTACTCAAGCGTCTCGCAGATAGGCAGCCCCACGTTGGACGCCATGTTGTAGGGATTCTGCACATACACAGAGCTATGCACAGGATAATAGGACCTCGAAATATAGTGGTGAGCCAACCATAAACCTTAGCACCTAAAACCCCAACCCGACTAGCTGTAGCGTCTCATTAGCAACAATGCTACCAATGATTAGACAACCCAGAACACGGTATCTCTCTCTCAGGACTCGCAGTAGCAAGAACACCCTTTCATAACTCACTCATTTATGTCCACAATGCGCGTAAGAAGAGACACTGTATAGTTTAAAATGTTTATTTCAACTACCGTGCTCTAAGATACAGTACACGTGCCAGTACTATCAGCATAATGCATAAGGATAATATAATCAGCATAGTTACAACTCCATAGAATACAAACGGGGAAAGCATTTAATAATCAGTGGATATATGGCTAAATGACATTACCACCCTCCCCGTGCTAGTAGCTAGTTTAATATAAAAACAGAAGACCTCTGGGCTTTGTCTAGCGAACCCCCATACCTCAACATCTAGATGCAAGGTTTACATCATCAGACAAGCGCAGTTCTTCTCTCTGGAAAGGTTTTTCTCCAAGTGTCTCTAACAGTGAAATCACAATATTAAAAGCACACAAATTTCTCCAGGGCAGCTGTACATAGTGTTATGTCTAAGTGCGAGGGACTGGCCAGATCAGCAAGAACAAGGGACGTTGTTTTTCGACCTTGTACATGGTGTGCAGACGTAGCCCAAAGGGAACAGGAGAAAAGGTGAAAGACAAATATGCAGACAGCTCTAAAATAGCAGGGCAGAAGCAGAGGCTGGAAAAACAACGGCACAAAGTAACGTGCGCCAAAAAGGCATCATGGCTGCCAGGCCTAAGCCAACGTAGCAAGGCAGACCAGGAGGCCACAAACCACAAGACACTATCACTCCGCCAATACCTAACCAGTTATAACTTGACCATGCACTCTGCTTCCAGCACTGTAATCATTCCAATTACTAGTGATGTCGTTATGGAGTGGCCTAGCCACTAACACAAGTACACCTACAACATTCTATATACTATGCATGCAGACCTCTAACCACATACATACTATTGATACACTCTTGCAAATACCCACTTAGTACCCATGCAGCCTAGCAATCCTCCTGTCACTCCCATGCACTTCCTTAATCTCCCATCCAGCACTATCTTCTTATCCCATCACTCCACCAATACCTAACCACTTATAACTTGACCATGCACTCTGTTTCCAGCACTGTAATCATTCCAATTACTAGTGATGTTGTTATGGAGTGGCCTAGCCACTAACACAAGTACACCTACAACATTCTATACACTATGCATGCAGACCTCTAACCACATACATACTATTCGAACACTCTTGTAAATACTAAGGTACTACCCATGCAGCCTACGATTCCTCCTGTCACTCCCATGCACTTCCTCAATCACCCATCCAGCACTATCTTCTTATCCCATCACTCCACCAATACCTAAGCACTTATAAATTCACCATACACCACTAATGCATTCTTTCAGTCAATCATACTCTACACATATATTCAAGCAAACTTTCAGACATTAACATGCAATTATTTTTCTTTTTTTAACCAGATAAGGTAGTTCTGACAAGAACTTTTTTTTTCTTCTTTTTTCTTTTGTATTTTTTTTGTATTTTTGGAACAATTTTGTATTTTTTTTGGTGTTTTTTAAAAAACTGAACAAAAAATGGAACAAAGTAAAGAGGTAACTTTTGGAATCAATTATCATTCCAAAAACAAAAACCAAACAAAAAATTAACAATGGTGGTTTCTTTGGGCAGCACAAACAGCATCCACCGACTGCTCGCCATAACAGATGACCTTCTTGCACTTAATTCAGTGCTGCTCCAGAAAGGCGAATTCAGGCCTAATGTTCAAAGGAGGTATAGATTACGATGCTTAAACCAACAAGAGGACACTGTTCCTATGGCAGGGTGCAAAAAGTCACTCATGCCTAAGGGTGCAAACAGTCACCCGTGCAATTAAATAAGAGTAAAGAAGGAATGTGCGGGCGTCCATTGCTCTTGCCAGCGGAGGGACTTTCTTAGCAGTGCTAGGTACTGATCAGGAGCGGTTCCCACCATGCAGCTGAAGCCACAGTGAGGGTATACAGGTTACTGCCCGCCCTGACTGATAAGGAGAGGGTACTGATCAGGAGCGGTTCCCACCATGCAGCTGTAGCCACAGTGAGGGTATACAGGTTACTGCCCTGCCCTGACTGATAAGGAGAGGGTATTTTAACTTAACTTATGTTGTTTCACGTGCACTTCACTATTTTGATTATTTTGGTCCTGAAGAAGCGCCAACGACCTTTAAGGCGACGCAGGCGCGAAACATGTTGACCTATGACCTTTGACACCTGGGCATAGTGTGCCTTTGGGGCAATGTTTTTATTCAGCAGTTTTCTGACTGCAAAGGGTACATTACTTATATTTGTGCTGCATGTTTACCCTTTATTAACTTTCTTACCACTTTGCACGCACTTCCCTTACCCTCATTGGACCCACTCCCCACACACCCTCATGCACCATCCGGCAGTCCTGAAAAGATCTCCGATAAAGTGACCCTTCGGGGGACCCGTAGGGAATTGCAGCGCTGGCCCTACGAGGAGCAACCGCCCGATGATGAAGCATGACACCCCTTGCGGTGTGTGAGGGCAACAAAGGACAAAGAGTGGTTTTCCACCTCACCTGTGGGTCCCCTATACCTAGGATTTCTTTCCTTCTTTACTCTTATTTAATTGCACGGGTGACTGTTTGCACCCTTAGGCATGAGTGACATTTTGCACCCTGCCATAGGAACAGTGTACTCTTGTTGGTTTAAACGTAGGCATTAGGAGCATGGACACTGGACCTTTATTAGCTCCTAGGTCCCCCCCTTCTTTTTTTGTGATATAGATTACGATGCTCCTGAAGTGCTTGCAACACCTGGTGCTGGATTTTATTTTGCTCTTTTTAGTTCTTCCCGAGCAAGATTACGGGGATGGATAGTGCGCAGGTGCTTGTACATGCTAGCTGTGCCGCATGAATATTTTTTGTCACTGCCTCTTGACAGGACCCTCCCACACAGCTTGCACGTGACTTTCCTTGCATTTACTTTCTTTTCTCCTGCAGGAAACGTAAAAAACTTCCATACCACTGATTCCAGTCTTTTCTTTGGTGGTGCCTCCTCCAACACTTCTTCATCTGAAGAAAGGTGAACTTCCTGCAGCTCAGATGCCATTGCAACTGTTCAGTTTTTAAGCAACACCCAAAAAAATCAAATAACACCAAAAAAATTCCAAAACAAGCTCTGGAAGGAGAAGAGATGTCTCTCATCAACTGCTCCAAACAGAATAATTAAAATGGGTGGGGTCCTTCAATAGTTACAGTGGGAAATGTTATGAACCTAATCAAATCCTTTTTTTAAGGTTACATGGGATGCGCGCACCCAGCGCGCACGAAGAACGCACCCGACGCGACTCCGCGAAAATATATTTAAAAGTAATATAACTTTATTACAAGTAGAAGTATATTATTTTTATGAATACCTTAGGTAATCTCTTGCCCTAATATGTACATTAAAGACACATAGATATCATTTTAGAATATAAAAACTTTCGCGGGAGTCGCGCACCCAGCGCGCCCCGGCATGTTTAGGACGTCACGCGGGGCCCGCCACCGCACAAACGTCGCGTACCGTAATGCGCATGTGTCATGAAGACGCTGGAGTAGGAATCGCGGACCGGTCGCATACCAAGCGCGCACAACACGTTATATTATACGTATATCACGTAACTGGAAAACACGCCCCCCCGTCGCATACCATACGCGGATCCTTCACGACTTTTCCAAAATGGCGGCTTAAATACGCGCACAAGCCGTGTTAGGTACGCTTTCGGTGCGCGACTCCTAAAAATTATATAAAACAAAAAAAATCAAAAAAGAACATAAAATAAATATATTAAAATAAAAAAATAAAACAAAGTAATTATACTATATTTCAGTTTTACTTTTTTTTTTTAAATTGTTTTTTACAATTTTCAGAAAAGTATATAATATTGTTTAAAAAATAATATATTTACAAATATTTGTATTTATTGTTAACTGTACAATTAATTAAAATCATTACAGTAAAAGCAGTCATCATGTTGCAGCTAAAACAGTGAGTATAAAAAAATCATTTTTTTTATTTTTATATAAAAGAAGTTTGCCGCCCCTCCCCAGTTCCACCACAATCAGCCTTCCCCAGGGTTTATGGATGCGGAGGTAGGGCTTTATGGCAATCCGAAAGCCCACATTGTTCTATGGGGATGGATGACATTGTGCCACTGTGGCAGATGTCCATTGACCATGGGTACGTATTCCTGTATGGCTCTGTCCTGGGGGGGATGCTAGAAGTACGGAGAAGCGTCAATGCAGTTACGAGGCCACCTCGCCGTCGTTCCTTGGGTTTGTAATACATTGCTCCAGAGTTTTGTTTTGTTCATTTGCCTTTTTTAAGGTGAGCCTGATGCTGTAGATCAATTTCCCCAGTCTTGCTAGGGTCATTGTGCTAGACTTGGAAAAGCACATAGCTGACGCTTCGCTACAGGATTTTATTCCACAGATGTTACAGATTGGGCGCAGTAGTCTTCTTCGATCATCATTGAGATTCGGGCAGCAGCATAAGAGGTGCAGCCACGATTCCTTCTTGTATGGGCAGAGTCTGCAATTTGTGGCATCTCCCCTTCGGGCCCATGCCGGATTGAAGTCCGCAATTCCTAGAGTGATTAATCTCATGGACAGTATTTTACTTCGGGTTGATGGAGTGAGAGCGTCACTTAGGTAAACCTGGGCTTTGCCTACCATATAGGAGCTATTCAGCGGGTCTAGGTGTGGACTTGAGCGGAGGGATTTGCAATCGAGATCGAATGAAATTTCGCCCACTTGTTTATTTATAGCTCTTTTCCAGGTGATCATTGGAATTTCTGGCCTCGATATGCTCTCTTCCACTATGTTCAATGCCTTGATTGCTTTGTGCAGGACGATGTGCCAGAGCGTGCGTGGCTCTTCAAAGATGGATCTCAGTTGGTGTTTTAATGAATTCGATGGGGCCCTTAAAATCCTAAGATAAAGTTTTATAAAGTCCCCCTGGCACATCAAATCGGGCCTTGCCAAGCCTAATTCCAGCCTTAGCCTTGCATTCCTTGCTGACCTCGGAATTTGGAGCACCGTTTTATAAGCTTTAGATTGTATTGAATTTAAGCTAGCGTGCTGTGACCTGGGGAAAGCAAGGTGGCCATAACTGATTGCTGGTAGAAGTTTCGCTTTTAGAACTTTCAGTATTGGGCCGGCAGTCGGGCTGATCAGGTGGTGGTTTAATTGCTTGAGTAGATGTATCACCATGTTGGCCTTAGTACTCTGGTGTTTCAAGTGGGCCTTCGCATTTGCCCGTTCCGTCAGCCAGACCCCCAGGTAGTTGTATGACTCTGCTGTATTGATATTTAAGTTGCCCATTTGCCATTGCGCTTTCTTTTTCTGATGGTAGGTCCCGAAGATGACGACCTTGGTCTTTCCTTGGTTTACTGTCAGGTTATTGATTCTGTTAAAATGATTTAGTGCGGTTAAGGCTCTTTGTAGACCAACCTTTGTGTGGTCCATTATGGCTGTGTTGTCGGCGTATTGGAACACCGGCAACCTCAAGTTACCTAGTCTTGCTGCTACTAGGCAGGCTCCTTTTAGAGCGTCCCCCAGATCCGCCGTGTATAGGTTAAACAAAATGGGTGCCAGCACACACCCTTGCTTCAGCCCGTTCTCTGTAATTATTTTCGAGGACACTGTGCTGGTGCTGGTTTTGACTCTTACCCAGGTGTCCTCATAGAGCGATCTTATTGCCTTCAATAGGTTTGGAGGAATTCCCCAGTTTTCTAACTTCCACCATAATCTTCTGCGAACAACTTTGTCGAATGCTGTGCTGTAATCCACAAAGCAACAGAAGAGGGGGGGGTGGTACTTCCGGGTAGCCTGGGCAGATAGATAGGTAAGTGCCAGTACATTATCCATTGTTGATGCCTGTGACCTGAAGCCAGTTTGGTAAGAAGGCATAATACTATTCTCCTCCACCCACTCCTCCAGGTCCTTTAGTAGCAGGCGGGCGTAGGCCTTGTCCTCAAGGTCGAGTAGGGCAATAAGCCTATAGTTTGATGGCTTTAGGCGGTCTCCTTTTTTAAAGATAGGGACCAAGATGGAGCCCCTCCAGGCATCAGGCGTTGTTGCTGTCTGGAAAGTGTGGTTGTATAGGGGAGTTAATATTGCAGCCCAAAAGTCGGGGGCCTTTTTGAAAACCAGCGCTGGAATCCCGTTTGGCCCAGGGGCCCCGTCATTCTTCATGTTCTTGATGGTCTTAATGACCATTTGAGGGTTTAGCTGGGCTGTTACTACACTGTGTGTGGCCGCCGGCGATCTATTACCCTCGGACCGGTTGCAATGGCTGGCTTTCGTGCCTTCTGGCGTGATGTCTGATTGCCAGTCTGGGCCATCACCTCCGCGGGCCCCGTCTAAGCTATCTTTGTATGCGGGGGTAGTTGTGTAAAGCTGTTTGACGTAGATCAGCCAGTCCTTTTCTGCTACTCCGTTCTCTCTTGAGAGTCCTCTGCTGCTCAGTTGGTTTATGTGTCTCCACAGCTGCGCTGGATTCTTCTGTTTTAGCAGGGAGAAAACTTTGAGCCATTCCCTTTCCCTGGTGGCGTTTTTGTGTTCCCATATTTTCTTCCTTAGTGCTGCCCTCAATGAGGCAACCGATGGTCCCTCCGGTAAGCCGCCCCCTCTTTTCTTGTTTGCGAGGGCCTTGCGCAGGAGCCGTTTGCTGTCCTGTATGTCTTTGTTTGGCCCTATCCTGCCCCTTCTTGGTTGCCCATTAAGCCTGGGGGGATGTGACTGGGGATTCCCGAGGTTAGCTTGTAGGTCCTCCACGATGTCTTCCCAGGCCTTTATGGGTGAGAGCGCCGAAGACAAATAGCCTTCCTGTTTTTCTTCGAGCCAAGTTTGTAGCGTGTTGCCTGTATTGTCCGACCATTTGATCCTCCTGAGAGCGCTGTATTTTTCATCCCCTCTTGATGCTCCGATGGTTTGATGATAGAGAGCAGACGGAACTGTCATCTGGAAGACCGCTCTCAATGGCCTGTGGTCGCTTTCCGACCTATTTTCTACTTCAAAGTCATCAAGTCTGGCCGCCAGTGCCTCGCTGACCATGATGTAGTCAATTCTTGAGATGTCTCTGAAGGTGGGGAGAGGATCCCATGTGTTCGAGTGGGCCTTTTTTAGTGCGTGAGTTGAGGTCAGTTTATGGTTACTAATGAAATTGGACAGGGGGGCTGCCCTACCGGATCTCAGGGTAGGGGGTTTGTTTGTGTCCAGATCTCTCAGGTTGAAATCCCCCGCTAGGATAACCTGGTGTGTTTTATATTTGCACAGGAGGTCTTCAAGTTTCCCCAGCAGTCCCTCCAGCTTCTCTTTCATGGTAGGCTGTGCCGGGTTGATGTAACAGTTAATTATTAAGAGAGGCATTGGATATGAATTAAAGTACAGGCCTCTGATGTGTAAGGCTTGCAGTCCAGGTGTGTTTAAGTCAATTGCCATAGCTTCCAGGGCGCTTTCGTGCTTTATGAAAACTGATAGACCGCCGGCTGGTCGGCCAAATAGATTCTTTTTTATGGCTGGAATGAAGTGTTCGTAGTACCCTACCAGTGGAGTACTGGACAAGGCCCACGTCTCTTGGAGGCAGAGTATATCGCCTGTTTCCAGAAACTGCTTCAAAATTTCATTGCCGCTGATTTTTCTTATCCCTGCTATATTCCAGGAAATTATGGTTAGTTGCTGTTTGTGGGCTGCTCTTCGCCTTGTCGCTCCCCTGGCTAGCTGGAATTCTCTGCCGTTAGGGATGCTGGTGCCCCCATTTGGAATTCCAGATGGAATAGGAGAAAAGGGACCTGCACTAATGACCCGAGGATTGTTTTGGCACGAAATCCTGATGTCCATTGGGACCCTTAGGGCGGTGCGAGTAATGCCCGAGCAACCCGGACTATTTGTCCCCTGCAGGATCGACCAGGGGGCCTTTTCCCTGTTGTCTGGTGCCAGGACATACGGGTATTTTGGATGTGGCACCATCTGAACATCGATGCCCCACTCTGCAAGTTGTATGGAGTTGTTCACGATGGCTTGTTGTATTTTTATGTGGTTTAATCCCACCACTGATGAGTCTCCATGTGTGTCCCCCTTCGTACTCAGGAATTTCACCCATTCTATGTCGCCTGTTTGTATTTGTTCTAGGGTGGCCAGGTGTTTAAAGAGGCGGAGTATATTACTCCTGTTCAAGATGTCATGCTGTCCAGTGCTGTGATACCTTGGGATGAGGAGTACCTCATGGACCCCTGTTGGTGGGCCGTGGATTGGGGCCACTCTGCCCATGTGAGGTAGGGGCTCTGCCGGCCTTGACCCTGTGCTTTGCCTTCTTAATTTGATCCTAGGCTGTCTTGCTTGGGACCACTTGTTATGGCCTTGGTTGACCCCGGTGTCAGACTCTTGTCCAGATTCTGGTTGAAGTGGGGACGGATCCATCTGTTCTAGCGCTATTGTGGGCGTCTCTGCTTGGGGGCTTGCCTCGCGTACTGCCAAGCTTAGTCTGACTGCTGAATCGTGGCCGCTGGGCTGGTCAGGCCTTGTTAAGAGTTTTTGGGCCATCCCAGTGCGGGACGTCGGGGAAGTCGGTTGTATTTGCTCTTCCACCAGAAGATGACAGGCCTGGGACTCCTTTTTGCTCCAGTTTTTGGCAATGAAAATTGGGTAAGGCTGAGGTGGATTGGTATTCCCATGCGGGGCGGGGTTGTACTCTTCATCAACCCAGGTCCGGGAGATGGTGCGTCCTTTCACGGCAGGGCAGCCGTGTGGTAAATATTTTATTCTACAAACGCCCGAAAGCTTTCAAAGGACGCACTCGCAGCAGTTAACCAACGGTTTCTTTTTAAAATATTTACCACACGGCTGCCCTGCCGTGAAAGGAGGCACCATCTCCCGGACCTGGAGGGGCTGCACGGCTCGCTGGAACTGTCAGAAGAGCCGCGGTCAGTGCAGCAGTTGGGGGTCATTGAAGTCAACATGCCATTCGAGGGCCCACTGAGGGTAACAATACTCTTTTACAGAACAGTATCACATGAAGCTCACTGGGAGCAACAATAACTTTCCAATTGGGACTCGATGTCCCAGCATGCATCATACTATATGAACGCACTGCGCAGACTCACTGGGGGTCCCTGCATGCTTCAAAAGGAAGGATTGGAACAATTTGTGCGATACTCGAGTTTGCCCATGAAGAAGAGGCTGTGTCCTCGAAACGCGTCGGCAATGAACTTACCTGGGATGGAGATGCTGGCTTTTCCCAATAAAGAAACCGTTGGTTAACTGCTGCGAGTGCGTCCTTTGAAAGCTTTCGGGCGTTTGTAGAATAAAATATTTACCACACGGCTGCCCTGCCGTGAAAGGACGCACCATCTCCCGGACCTGGAGGGGCTGTGCGGCTCGCTGGAACTGTCAGAAGAGCCGCAGTCAGTGCAGCAGTTGGGGGGCATTGAAGTCAACATGCCATTCGAGGGCCCACTGAGGGTAACAATACTCCTTTACAGAACAGTATCGCATGAAGCTCACTGGGAGTAACAATAACTTTCCAATTGGGACTCGATGTCCCAGCATGCATCATACTATATGAACGCACTGCGCAGACTCACTGGGGGTCCCTGCATGCTTCAAAAGGAAGGATTGGAACAATTTGTGTGATACTCGAGTTTGCCCATGAAGAAGAGGCTGTGTCCTCGAAACGCGTCGGCAATGAACTTACCTGGGATGGAGATGCTGGCTTTTCCCAATAAAGAAACCGTTGGTTAACTGCTGCGAGTGCGTCCTTTGAAAGCTTTCGGGCGTTTGTAGAATAAAATATTTACCACACAGCTGCCCTGCCGTGAAAGGACGCACCATCTCCCGGACCTGGAGGGGCTGCGCGGCTCGCTGGAACTGTCAGAAGAGCCGCGGTCAGTGCAGCAGTTGGGGGGCATTGAAGTCAACATGCCATTCGAGGGCCCACTGAGAGTAACAATACTCCTTTACAGAACAGTATTGCATGAAGCTCACTGGGAGCAACAATAACTTTCCAATTGGGACTCAATGTCCCAGCATGCATCATACTATATGAACGCACTGCGCAGACTCACTGGGGGTCCCTGCATGCTTCAAAAGGAAGGATTGGAACAATTTGTGCGATACTCGAGTTTGCCCATGAAGAAGAGGCTGTGTCCTCGAAACGCGTTGGCAATGAACTTACCTGGGATGGAGATGCTGGCTTTTCCCAATAAAGAAACCGTTGGTTAACTGCTGCGAGTGCGTCCTTTGAAAGTTTTCGGGCGTTTGTAGAATAAAATATATATATATATATATATATATCAGCACCAAAGTCCCGTAGTGTCGGCACCCAGCAAGGAACACACGGGCACAAACCACAGCAGCAGATGTCATCAAAAGTTTATTTCATGCCGAAGATGGTCCACATTACGCGTTTCGGCCGCCGACCTGCGGCCTTGATCACATATTTATATATATATATATATATATCAAAAAGCTCTCCTCCACAGTCACCTTGAAGAACCAGAGCCCGGACCACCAACTTGTGCAGAACGTGAGTTTATTTTTTGCTCTCACAACCTGCAGTCATGACGCGTTTCGACCCCGTGAGCCCTTGATCACATGACGCGCCTCACAGTGGGAGTCAAGCTTTTAAACCATTTTTTTTAAACTTGTCTAAAGTGACATGTGCCTTAATCTGTAGGTCTCCATTAACATAGAAAAAATACTGTTCCTTAATAGTCACATGCTGACAGTTACATTTGCGTCCAGATATATATATCATGACATTACATTCTTATGTTATAAAAACTGTAACAACATGGACTTGAATATTAACAGTTGTCATAAAATGCTACTCATTTATAAAAGTTGTAAAATGATGTTAAAAATGTAGCGATGTTGCCTTTCTTGGAGTAGCTGCCCAGGATGCATTGAAGCAACAATAAAGGAGGTTTTAGACATCAAAGTGCAGTTCACACACTATATATGCATATCTAAGTATTATTGTATACAAATAAATACTTGATAAAAACTGAATCACGGTATAAATACCTAAAAAAAAACCAATAAGGGTTTTGACAGTAAAAACCTTAAATATTGGTCAATCGCTAAAACATATTATCAGTAATAGAGAACTGACCCCCATTATTTTAGAGCTTTTGGACTATTCAACAAAGTGCTAGTGCATATATCTTATGTACAACTGTAAACAACTAACTATGTGAACCCTACAGTTTTGAAAAGAAAGTGCTGGTGCATTAAAACAAAGTGCTCTGTGCATGTTTCACCTCAGTGTTAAAAAACCTAAAACCATATGTGATAATAGTTACTGGGGGCATAATGCGGTCTTATTACATTTTGCTGTTCAGGATAGTGGGGGGACCAATAGTCGTTGTCAATGCCAATCAATGACTAAAGGCAGGTATATAAATCCTCAGTGTAGTTTAGGCCCCCCTGCTGCTTGGAATCTAATTCCAAAATATACCGTGTTTCCAGTCTCCCGAGGGCCTTTTCTCTATGGCCCCCTCTTTTGTTTGGTGGTATGGTATTTATTAAAAAGTATTTTAAATCATTGGGATCTGCCCAGTGCTGATCATTGAAATGTTGTGCCACAGGGTAGGCTTGGTCCTGGTTTTTGATGGCTCTGATGTGCTGGAGTATCCTCTTGTGTCCTTGGAGAATGGTGCTTCCTACGTAACGTAGGCCACAAGGGCACTCCAGCACATAGACCACAAAGTCTGACTTGCAAGTCAGAGCTTTGTTGATGGGTTTTTCCTGATCACTGAAGGATGTCGTGTAGGACGTAGTAGTTACCCCATATTGGCACGCCTTACATAAAATACATTTGAAAAAATCTTTTCGTTGGGCCAGCTAAGTACTTTTTTGTTGGTTTCCAGGGTCATTGTGGACCAATGCATCCTTCATGGAGGGTGCTTTGCTGTATGTTACTGCTGCTCTAGTAGGTAACAGATGACCTATAGTCGGATCACTCAGGACCAAAGGCCAGTTTCTTGTGATGATCTTTTTGATGGCCTTTGCCTGTTTGCTGAATCCTAAGATGATTCTAAAGGTTTCTGGTTTTTCTTGCCTGGAGTTTGTCTTTACTGATCTGTTTGTATCTAGATCTGATGGCAAGGTCAGTAGGGTGTCCCTGTTGATTGCATTGCTCTTGGCTATGGCTGCCCCAATCACCTTTTTGGAATAGCCCCTCGCTTGAAACCTGTTCTGACTAACTAACTGTTCTGCTACTAGGTCATCCTCACAGCTGCAAATGCGTTTAAGTCGGAGCATCTCTCCGTATGGTATACTTTGCATCAAATGCTGTGGGTGAGAGCTCCTGGCATGTAAAACCGCATTGCCAGCTGTTGGTTTCCGGTGCAGTTTTGTAGCTAATTTGCCCTCTCTGATGTAGACCTGTATGTCCAGAAAGTTGACAGTCTGATCGCTCAGAGTGGCTGTAAAATGCAAATTGAGGCTATTAATGTTTAACCTTTCGATGAATCTCTCTGCCTCTGACTTGGTCCCTTGCCAGATGATAAAGAGATCATCGATAAACCTGAGCCACAATCTGATATTGTTTCTAACAATTGCCTCATGTTCCTGATGTAGGACCAGCTCCTCCCACCATCCCATATGCAAACAGGCATAGCTGGGGGAGAAGCTGGCCCCCATTGCTACACCCCGCTGTTGTTGAAAAAGTGAATTCTGAAAGATGAAAATATTATTACAAAGACAAAATTCGACCATATCAATTAGCATTTTACTGTGAGGTGCAAACTTGGGTAGTCTTCTGTCTAGATAGAATTTTAAAGCCCTCAGGCCATCTTGATGGTTAATGGATGTATAAAATGATGTTACATCTAGAGTGATTAATAAATAATCAGTTCGCCACTCACAGTTTTGTATCTTCGACAAGAAGTCCCCAGTGTCCCGGTTTTAAGAGGGAAGTTCCTGCACATATTCCTGGAGGAAGTAATCCACATATTGGGAAGTTCTCTCTAGTAGGCTGTTCCTGGCCGATATAATGGGCCTTCCTGGGGGTTTGAGGGGGGTCTTTGTGGATTTTGGGAATGAAATACATGATCGGGGTTACAGGGTTATCATTCCGCAGATATTTGTGTTCCTGTTGTGTGAGTAACCCCGCATTTTTCCAAGCTATCAATTTCATATGGTAGGTGTTATATACAGTTTTTAGGTTTGTCATGTCGCTCTTGCGGTAGCATTCCCTATCCAGAAGCTGATTCATGGCTTCCTTTATGTAGTCTGCTTTATTCCATAAAACTAAATTGCCCCTTTGTCGGAGTTGCGAATGACCAACTCAGTATTGGATTTCAGTTTGGTCATTAGTTGGTAATATTGTAAATCCCTTTTGTTGGTCTTTTGTCTTGACAGTCTCTGCACTTTGTGATTAAGTTTCTTAATCCCTGTCACGACCTGTTCTTGAAAAATATCAATCGCATCTCGCGGTGTAATTGGGGTGAAGGTGGAGCTGGGTCTAAAGGGTGTTGTTTCTAATGTAGACATCGTGTTTTCCTTGATAAGGTCCTGCATAACTTGTAGTGTTGACATGTCAGATGCTGTTAGGTCAAATGGTGGAGGTGAACAAAGAGATTGGTCCAGTTGGCTATCAGACAAAGTTTCATTAGGTTTATTTTGCTGGAGAAAATACTTTTTTAATTTGAGCCTGCGTATGCTTTTATATATGTCCATTCTAGTAGATGCGTAGTTGAATGAACTCTCGGGACAATATGAGAGTCCCAGTGATAAAAGTTGCTCTTCAGCTGTGCTCAAATCAACATTAGCCAGATTTATTATTGTCTGATTCTTGGATGGCTCTATCGTCTCCAGTTCCGGCGTGTCTGTTGTCCTCGTTTTCTGGGCCCATCTGCGCTTTGCTGCTCGCCTCTCCCGCCGCTTTGTGGTTGAATTTTTTCTTGTGGTTTTAATTGGGTTCGGGGACGCAGGGTCTGCCTGCATTCCAGGCATAAAAAATCGACTTCTTCAACCAGCGATATTTTTGCCGGTATTTGTTTGCCTGCTTGACTGCGGGGATCCGATTCGTTTTCACTTTCTATAGCCGAACTCAGATCTGAGTTTGATGCCGACTCTGGTTGTGTTCTTCCGCTTGTTTTGCCTGATTTCCCCCGTTGAGTTCCGCTGTATTTGGATGCTTTTAATGAATCGAATTTCCTGGCAAAAGTGAAAATGCGCCCGCATTCATAATCACTGCGATCTCTATGAAATTTAAATGCCTTTCGTTCCCGTATTTTTTTTTCTTCCTTTCTCAATCTTTTGTTCATCTCCTCCTTTAGTTTGATTATCTCTTCATTTTGCCCCATTACATTTAGTTCATTGTTGAGGTGTCAATTTCCTCCTGTAACTTTATACGATCCTTCTCAGCGTATCGGACCAAGATAACCACCAGTTTCCTGGAAGATTCCAGGTTCGTCTCTGCCCATTCGCGCATCATTTCTGGGTCGGGATTGTCGTAACTGGGGGCTGTTAGGATGCGTAGCCCCCTGGGGATTCTCCCCACATCGAGGTAGCGCTGGAGGTACTTGGCCTCCCACCATTTGCTTTGCTCTGACCTCATCAGTTTCTCAAGTTGTTTAATTCTTTCTTTCAAACTTGGGTTGCGTGACCCATTTGATGCATTCTGGGAGACTGAGTTTGTTGACGGTATTTTACTGTCGTCGAACATATCCGCTGCCGCTGCCTCCCTGTCCCGTAGCACGTCTTCTGACATCGTGTTGTTATGAGCAATATCTGTGTAATGAATTTTAGGATACTATCGGAGGGGAATTGCAGTCTGCTTCCGCTTCCTTCTTGTATCTGTGTACACCTCTGACCCAGCCCGACAGGTATTAATGGCTACCCCTGATTGCCACTCACGTTGGGCGCCTTCTGTGTCCTTCGACCGGTGCTCGCCTTCCTCCGAATGGATGAGGGGTTGAATGCCATAATGATGGTCGCTGGGGGGCCTCGCTGACAATAATCCTCCCGGATTCCTTGGATTGTGCTTGTCACCAAGCTGTGTCTCCTTTGAAGCAGCTGAGCCCAATTTTTCAGAGGGGGTCCGCGGTTAGCCGGAGGAGTCGATACCGGCTACATGTACATGAAAACACCCCGCTGCAACCTTGGCAGATCCAGCAATTAGACGATTAATTTGCATATGGAACGGTGAGGTCCGTGTTGAAAGACTAAGAACAAACAATGTTGCTGTTTTCCTTGGCCCCCATCAACCCACTGGGGTAAAATTTGTTTTATTGGGGGAGCATTGGCAGCACCCACTTGGAAAGAAATGTGATGGACAACAAGTACCAACATGCATTTTTGCACACGCCCACTGGGCCGGGACTTGGGAGATATTATCAGGTGTTCATCACAAATGTTTGCCTCTGCCCCCTGTTTTCTTTTGCCTGTGAACAAGGACACAGAAGTGTTTGAAATGCATAGGGCTGTTGAAATGCGATGTGGAGAAGTAGACCGCGACTTTGAAGTCTTCAATTAAAGGTGTCAATACTCATCGGGAGTGGCGTTTTCATTGTGGGCAATCTTTGTTGGATATATATATATATATATATATATATATATATATATATATATATATATATATATATATATTCACTGAAAAAACCATAGGTTTCAGAAAAGTTATAGTTAGAAATTAGCATTTAAAAAACCTTTGAAATTCACTGAAAAAACCATAGGTTTTAGGGACAGTTATAGTTAGTTGGACATTGCACTCGTACAAAACCCGTGAAATTCCCCCGTTATAGTTAGTTCAGCTAACTATAACTCGCGCCCCGCAATGCACTGCTGATGACGTCACATATTACATCACTCAAGACATGGTCAGTGACATCACTGATGACATCACTGATGACATCTCAAATGACATCACTGATGACATCATCCAGGGACTGTGTGTTTCTGTAAAGTTTAAATATGTTTAATATATATAGGGAAAGGCGTATTGAAGAATGAGTGGGTGTGTAAGTGTCTGTATGAATGATTTAGTAGGTACGTGACTGACTGTATAAGTGAGTGATTTAACGTATCTTACTGAATGCATGGGTTAGTGACTAAACTGTGTGAATGTCTGTATCCGTCTGTCTGTTGCTGTGTAAGTGGCTGCATGTGTTTGTGAATAGCTACATGAGTGTCTATATGAGTTATTGAATGCTTGTGTGAGTATCTGTATGGGTGCCTGAGTGTTTGTGTGGGAGGTGTGTGTGCGACTCTGTGCATAGATGTTTGAGTGGGTGATTCACTGGGTGGATGGTTTCAAGAGTGCATCTGTGATAGACTGTATGGGTGGGTAAGTGTGTGTAAGAGTGTGTTAGTGAGTGAATGTATGTCCCAGTGGTACATGTGTGAGTAACTACATATGTGAAAGGCAGTATATATGTGTATTGGAGTATATAAATAGCTATAAGCGAGAGTGAGTGATTGTGATAGTGGCTGTATGGATGAGTGTGTGCTTGTATCAGTGATTGTATAAGAGCGTAACAATGTGCGAGTATTTGTATGATTAAGTGAGCTGGTGTGTGTATAACTGTATATGTGAGTAAATGGCAGTGTGTTTAATTATTTGCATGACTGACTAGGTGTGTGAGTACCTCTATGGATGAGTGGCGGTGTTTGAGTGTCTATATAGGAGTAAGAGTGCATATGATTGTCCTGTACTGAGTGACCATAAGTATGAGTGACTGTACGGGTGAGTGAGTGGATGTGTGTGTGTAGACCTAAGAATCAGTGAGTGGGTATGTAGTTATTGGTGTTGGAGTGTCTATGGTTTTGCGAATGGCAGTCTGTAATTTAGATTGGGTGTATCAAAGGTTATATTAGGGTGTGAGGAGGTGCATCAGATTATCACGTGGATGATGTCATCAGTGATGTCATTTGAGATGTCATCAGTGATGTCATCAGTGATGTCACTGACCATGTCATGAGTGATGTAATATGTGACGTCATCAGCAGTGCATTGCGGGGCGCGAGTTATAGTTAGCTGAACTAACTATAACGGGGGAATTTCACGGGTTTTGTACGAGTGCAATGTCCAACTAACTATAACTGTCCCTAAAACCTATGGTTTTTTCAGTGAATTTCAAAGGTTTTTTAAATGCTAATTTCTAACTATAACTTATCTGAAACCTATGGTTTTTCAGTGAATTTCAAAGGTTTTTTAAATGCTAATTCCTAACTATAACATGTCTGAAACCTACGGTTTTTTCAGTGAATTTCAAAGGTTTTGTAAATGACAATTTTTAAATGTATTAATTGTTATATTAATTTTTTTAATACTGATTTATTACATTTTTAGATTTTTTTTTTACATATTTTATTTTTTAAATTACATTGTAATTACATTATACATTACATTACAAAAATACTTTCTCAGAATGAATTACTTTAGTTTAAATACTTTGCACATAGGCAATAGACTTTTAAGTACAGTAGTTACAGTTGTTGCAATGGGCACCACATTTTCAAACACAATGCAACATTCAGCTCAATGTGAATTTCTAGTTAAATGCAATTAGTTACTTTATGGATTACTTTTCTAACCACAGGACTGGATCCTAGATTCAGTCCTGGTACATCTCCTGTAAACAGTTGAGTAAAAGCGTTTTGGTTACAGTCGTGATTTTTAAGGAATATTATTGTATTTTAAAAGTTGACACTTAGAAACTTTTTCTCATAGAATCACCAATGTTATCCTATGGAAGGAAATTCACTTAGCAGGTAAAAACTGTTATCGTTACTTTTTCTTACTCAGTGTTGGATCCTGGATCCAGCACTGGTGCATCTCCTGTAAACAGTTGAAAGAATGCGTTTAAGTCATACAGGCGATTTTTAAGGAATATTTGTAGTTTGTGAAAATTGACACTTTGAAACTTTTCTGCTGAAAACCAGACAATGGATTCCTATGGAAGAAAATATAAGTTACTGGTAAGTACGGTTAAAATTACTTTTCAGGACCAGTACTGGGCAGAAAGATGCAGCACTGAGGTCTCTCCTGATAACAGGTGAGTAAATCGAAATTCGTATTTCGGCTGATTTTAGAGGAATATTTGTATGTTTCAAAAATCAACACTTAGAAACTTTTTCAGCAAAAAGCAGGCAATGATATCCTATGGAAGGAAATTCAAGTTACTGGTAAGTACGGTTAAAATTACTTTTGAGGATCAGTACTGGGCTGAAAGATGCAGCACTGAGGTCTCTCCTGATAACAGGTGAGTAAATCGGAATTCGTATTTCGGCTGATTTTAGAGGAATATTTTAAAGTTCCAAAACTCCACACTTAGAAGAATTTCCAAGTGAAACCAGTCAATGTTAGCCTATGGAAGGAAATTCAAGTTACTGGTAAGTACGGTTAAAATTACTTTTCAGGATTAGTACTGGGCTGAAAGATGCAGCACTGAGGTCTCTCCTGATAACAGGTGAGTAAATCAGAATTCGTATTTCGGCTGATTTTAGAGGAATATTTGCACAATGGTGAAGGGAGGGGCGGGGCCTGAGGTGACATCTGTGCAAACGCGCCCGTGGCGCGTTTTAAGTTGGGGGATTAAGTCCCCTTGAATCATGAGGGTCCCTACGGGCCAACTAGCCCACCAGGAACCTCCAGTATGCGCCAGGGGCTGCGTTGCAGAGACATGTACAGAGGCCACACCCCTTTTACACCTCTCTGCAACGCAGCTCTGTGGCGCTTTCTGGACGTACCTGTTGGGCTAGTTGGCCCCCAGGGACCCTCAGGATTGAAGGGGATTTAATTCCCCATCTTAAAACGCGCCACGGGGCCTGTTTGCACACATGTCACCTGAAGCCCCGCCCCTCCCTTCACCACTGTGCAAACGCACCCCGTGGCGCGTTTTAAGTCGGGGGATTAACTCCCTTGAATCCTGAGGGTCCCTGGGGTGCAACTAGCCCACCATATACCTCCAAAAGCGCCACAGAGCTGCGTTGCAGAGAGGTGTAAAAGGGGCATGGCCTCTGTACACCTCTCTGCAAGGCAGCCCCTGGCGCATACTGGAGGTTCCTGGTGGGCTAGTTGGCCCCCAGGGACCCCCAGTATTCAAGGGGAATTCGTTCCCTCTGCAAACGCGCCAGGGGCGCGTTTGCAGAGTGGTGAAGGAAGGGGCGGGGCCTGCGGGCCCGATCGTTTCCCCCTGAAGGGGGCTGTGTGGCCCCCTTCCTTTTTCCTATTTTTAGGCCCTGGGGACCCCATCCCCCAGGGCCTTACCCCTTTGTTTTTAAATTAAAATTAAAAAAAAAAACGGGAAGGGGGCCGCGTGGCCCCCTTCCCTGGGCCTGTATTGGCCCCGGGGACCCCATCCCCGGGGCATGGCCTCTTTTTTTATTTGGAGGGGGCTGCGTGGCCCCCTCCTCAGGCCATTTAAGGCCCCGGGGACCCCATCCCCGGGGCCGGCCTTGCACTTTTTTTTTCCTTTTTTTTCCTTTGGGGAGGGGGGCTGCGTGGCCCCCCTCCGTGGCCACTTATGGCCCCGGGGACCCCATCCCCCGGGGCCTGGCCTCTCGTTGGGGACTGTGGGCGGGTCCCCAAACCCCCTTAGTCCCGCAGGCTCCCCGTGTCCTACGGGAGCCGGCATTGCTTTTACACATGGGGAGCAGCTAACATGCTGCTCCCCATGTGGAAAGCAATCAGCTTTGGATATTGGAAGAGAGAGCAGGTTTCCTGCTCTCTCTTCCAATATCCAAAGCAGTTTGCAATGACAGGACGGGGCCGCGAGGCTCCCGTCCTGTCATTGCAAACAGCAGTGTCCCGGGGGTAGGCACCCCGGGACACTGCAGGAGCCGGCCCTGGGGGTGGCGTCCCCAGGGCCACCACAGGCTCCAGGAGGGGGCTGCGCGGCCCCCTCCTTACATTTTGAAAGCCCCGGGGAGGTGGTGGTCCCCGGGGCTTGGGGTCCAAAACGGACCCCCATTGTAATTTTTCTTAGTGCCCCGGGAGGTGGTGGTCCCGGGCGTGTGGGGGCTGGAGCCCCCACACAGGTTTTTCAAAAATAAAAAAGAAGTCCCGGGAGGTGGCGGTCCCCGGGGCTGCGGGAGGGCTCAGAGCCCTCCCGCACCATTATACATAAAGCCCCGGGGGTGGTGGTCCCCGGGGCTTGGGAGCCCTTAGAGGCCCCCCACACATAAAATTAACCCCCCCAGCATGCCCCCGGGACTTGGCCCACCCGGGGCCAATTAACATCAAAGCGCGGGAGACCGCGCTTCGATTTTTTTCGGCAGGATTCGCGCACCCTGAGCGCATCCTGCCGATTTTTTAAAAACATGTTTTGTTTTTTGCCCAGGGGGTCCTTGTGGGACCCCCTGAGCAAACCTAGGGGTCAGGGTGTTTCTACCCTGCCCCCTTTGTGCGCTTTGCGCACTTGTTTCTGTCCCTCGGTTCTACAGAGGGACAAAATGGCTGCCAACATTTCCTGAATCGGAATGTTGACAGCCAGCTGACAGCCAATTAACATGCAGCTCGTGATCGGGACGGTGCGCGCAGGGTGCGCTGAGGGTACGCGGACCCTACTCGGCCATAGATATCACTATCTTTTTACTTTTGATTTTCTCAGCAACTACTGAACGGATTTACACCATTTAACAAAAAGGGTTCTTTCTGAACCAAGAACTACCTCTTTGCCAAATTTGGTGTAATTCCGTTCAGCAGTTCGGGCTGTAGCCGTGTCTAAAGTTTCCTATGGAAAATTGCATGGGGAAAACGCGTTTTGGGACCCCCTTTTTCTCGGCCCCCGCTTGACGAATCCCCCGAGACTTTCAGGGTAGGAGCGGACCGGAGCGGGCCATAAAGTTTGAAAATTTTGCGAAGATACGTCAACCGGCAAGAGAGTTATTTCAAATAGAATGACGCGGATTTCCTATGGATAATAGGTTGTAACTATAACTATCTACTGGCGACCGCCAGTAGATAATATATATATATATATATATATATATATATATATATATATATATATATATATATATATATAAATATATTACCTACTGGCGGTCGTCAGTGGGTAGTTATAGTTAGGACCTCGTTTCTATTCAAAAGCGTTTTTCTTTTGCCAATATCTTTGGAGCCGTTTGGCAAATCTTCGTGAAATTTTCAAAACTGGTGGGGCGCTCCGTTCATCTCCTATCTTGAAAGTTTCGGGGTAATTCGTCAAGCGGGGGCCGAGAAAAAAGGGGGTCCCAAAACGCGTTTCCCCATGTTAATTTCCATAGGAACTTTAGACAAAGCTACAGCCCGAACTGCTGAACGGAATTACACCAAATTTGGCAAAAAGGTAGGTCTTGGTTCAGAAAGAGCCCTTCTTTAAAATGGTGTAAATCCGTTCAGTAGTTCCAGAGAAATTAGAAAAAGAAAAGTTTCGATACCTGAGCACCGAGGAGGAGTCGCGAGCACGAGCATGAGCTGACTTCTGATTGGCTGCCAACACTCCAAACCAGGAAGTGTTGGCAGCCATCTTGTGACTCAGTAAACGAGTCACAAGAAAACAGTGAAAAAATATAAAAAAACAAGAAAAGGGGGCAGGGTAGAAACCCCCTGACCCCCTAGGCCTGCTGAGAGGGTCCCACAGGGACCCCCAGGGCCCAAAAAAGCATTTAAAAAAAAAAAATGGCAGAATTCGCGCTGGGTGCGCGAATCCTGCCGAGAAAATACAAAAAAAACGAAGCGCGGGCTCCAGCGCTTCATTATTGCTAAGCCCCCGATGGGCCAGGTCCTGGGGGCAATCCCAAATTATATAGCAGGGGCCCGCAGGGGCCCCCGCAGCCCTGGGGACCGCCACCTCCCCGGGGCTTCATTGATGATTTGCAAGGGGCACGCAGCCCCCCCCGCTGCCCCGGGGACCACCACCTCCCCGGGGCTCTCTTTTTAAATGTGTGTGGGGGGGCTTGAGCCCCCCACACACCCCGGGGACCACCACCTTTCTGGGGCTTTGCCAATTTAAATGTGGGGGGCAAGCTGCCCTCCCCACAGCCCCAGGGACCGCCACCTCCCCGGGGCTCTGTTTTTTTTAAAAATGATGTGTGTGGGTGGGCTCAAGCCCCCCCAACACGCCCCAGGGACCACCACCTCCCCGGGGCTTTGCCAATTTAAACATGGGGGCTTGAACCCCCATGCAGCCCCGGGGACCGCCACCTCCCCAGGGCTCTGTGTTTAAAAAAAAAAGATGTGTGTGGGGGGCTCGAGCCTCCCCACATGCCCCGGGTACCAACACCTCCCCGGGGCATTAATATTCTAATTCGGGGGTCCATTATGGACCCCCGGCCCCGGGGACCACCAGCTCCCCAGGGCTTTAGAAATGAAGGGAGGGGGGCCGTGCGGCCCCCCTCCTGGAGCCCTTGATGGCCCTGGGGACCGCCACCCCCCAGGGCCGGCTCCTGCAATGTCCCGGGATGACCACCCCCAGGACATTGCTGTTTGATATGGCAGGGCAGGAGTCGTGTGGCTCCCGCCCTGTGGCTCCCGCCCTGTCATAGCAAACCCTGCTTTGCTTCGTTGAAGCGAGAGCAGGTAAACCTGCTCTCGCTTCAATGAAGCAAAGCAGGATTGCTTTTGCACAAAGGGAGCTGCATGTCAGCAGCTCCCCTTGTGCAAAAGCAATGCCGGCTACCCGCAGGAGGCAGGGAGCCGGCGGGACCATGGGGGCATTGGGGCTCCCCCCACTGTCCCCAATGGAGAGGCCAGGCCCCGGGGGATGGGTCCCCAGGGCCAGAATTGGCCGGGGGCACGCGGCTCCCCTCCCCTCTAATAAAAAAAAACAACAAAAAAAAACACAGAGGCCGGCTCTGGGGATGGGGTCCCCGGGGCCATAAATGGCCTCGGGAGGGGGGCCACGTGGCCCCCTTCCCGATTTAAAAAAAAAAAAGTTATAAAAAGGTGTCAGGCCCTGGGGGATGGGGTCCCCAGGGCCCCAAAAATGTAAAAGAAGGGGGGGACACACAGCCCCCCTTGTAAAAAAAAATATTAAAAAAAAGCCGGCATCTAGCCGGAGGCCACGCCCCCTTTCTCCACCACTTTGCAAACCCGCCCCCTGGTACGTTCTAAGTTGGGGGATTAATTACCCTTGAATACTGAGGGTCCCTGGGGGTCAACTAGCCCACCAGGTACCTCCAGTATGCACCACAGAGCTGCATTGCAGAGAGGTGGTCCGAGGCCATGCCCCTTGTCACACCACTCTGCAAACGTGCCTCTTGGTGCACTGCTGGTGGGGAGATGAGGTCCTCTTGTGTCCTGAGGACCCCAGGAAACAAGTGGACTTCATCCCCCGAGTATACCCTAGTGTATGTAGGTGTTTTCACTGTATTCTAAGTGTCTTTTAGCATAGCACTGGCTCCGGGCCTGGTTAGTCAAAGTCAGTTACCGCCAGTACCAGTCAGCAAAAAGTTGGGGGCACAGGATGACTTTGCAACAAGGCCTCTTTCTGCCCCTCTGTTGGTTCTTTCTGCATATCTCTTGCTTCTTTCTGCACCTTTCTTTGTCTTTCTGGTCTTCTGTTGCCTCTTTCTGCATTTCTCTTGCTTCTTTCTGCGCCTTTCTTCCTCTTTCTGCATATGTCCTACCTCTGTAGGCATAGTTAGAAATTAGCATTTAAAAACCTTTGAAATTCACTGAAAAAACCATAGGTTTCAGGGACATTATAATTAGAAATTAGCATTTAAAAACCTTTAAAATTCACTGAAAAAAACAGAGGTTTCAGGGACATTATAGTTAGAAATTAGCATTTAAAAAACCTTAGAAATTCACTGAAAAAACCATAGGTTTCAGGGTCGTTATAGTTAGAAATTAGCATTTAAATAACCTTTGAAATTCACTGAAAAATCATAGGTTTCAGGGACGTTATAGTTAGTTGGACATTTCACTCGTACAAAACCAGAGAAATTCGGCCGTTATAGTTAGTTGAGCTAACTATAACTGCATGTATGAGTGACTGTATGGGTGAATGAGTGGATGTGTGTGTAGACCTAGGAATCAGTGAGTGGGTATGTAGTAACTGGTATTGGTGTGTCTATTGTTTCGAAAATGGTAGTCGGTATTTTAGAGTGGGTGTATCAAAGGTTATATTAGGGTATGAGGAGGTGCATCAGATTATCACGTGGATGATGTCATTTGAGCTGTCCTCAGTGATGTCACTGACCATGTCATGAGTGATGTAATATGTGACGTCATCAGCAGTGCATTGCGGGGGTGCGAGGTATAGTTAGCTCAACTGACGATAACGGCCGAATTTCTCTGGTTTTGTACGAGTTAAATGTCAAAGTAACTATAACGTTCCTGAAACCTATGGTTTTTTCAGTGAATATATATATATATATATATTACCTAGTGGTGGTCGCCAGTAGGTAGTTATAGTTAGGACCTAGTTTCCATAGGAAAAGCGTTTTTTGATTTGCCAATATCTTTGGCGCTGTTTAGAGAATCCTCACAATGGCCCGCTCCGGTCAGCTCCTGTCTTGAAAGTTTCAGGGTGATTCCTCAAGCGGGGGCCGAGAAAAAAGGGGTGTCCCAAAAAGCGTTTTCTCCATGTTAATTTCCATAGGAACTTTTGTTGCAGCTACAGCCCGATCTGCTTAACGGAATTACACCAAATTTGGCAGAGAGGTAGCTGTTGTTCCAGACTGCACACTTCGCTTTAAATGGTGTAAATCCATTAAGTAGTTCCTGAGAAATTAAAAAATAAAAAATGTCGATATCTGGTGACCGCTGTGGATTCGCGAACCCTCCCGAGCACGAGCTTCATTTTGGTTAGCTGTCAACACTCCAAACCAAGAAGTGTGGGCAGCCATTTTGTGACTCGGTAAAGTCAGAAGAAAAAAGGGTATTAAATGATAAAAAAAAAGAAAAGGGGGCAGGGTAGAAACACCCTGACTCCCTAGGCCTGGTCAAGGGGTTCCACAGGGACCCCCAGGGCCCCAAAAAGTATTTTTTTTTCAGCGGAATTCACGCTGGGTGTGCGAATCCCGCAGAAAAAAAAAAAAAAATGAAGCGCGATATGCCGTGCTTCGTTTTAATGAGCCCCCGGATAGGCCAGGTCCTGGGGGCAATGATTAATTTTTTTTGGGGTGCCGGTGGGGGCCCCCTCAGCCCCGGGGCCCGCAACCTCCCCAGGGATTTATTTAATTATTGAGGGGGCCTTGCGGGCCCCCCAATCCCCGGGGACCACCACCTCCCCGGGGCTCTAATTATTGTAATGTGGGGGTCCGTTGTGGACCCCCGGCCCCGGGGACCACCACCTCCCTGGGGCTATTTTCAGAAAGGAAGAGGGCCATGCGGCCCCCCTCCTGGAGCCCTCTATGGCCCTGGGGACCGCCACCCCCCAGGGCCGGCTCATGCAATGTCCCGAGGTGCCCACCCCCGGGACATTGCAGGTTGCAATGACAGGGTGGGAGCACAGCTCCCACCCTGTGATGGCAAACACTGCTTTGCTTCTTGGAAGCAAAGCAGTATTGCTTTTGCACAAGGGGAGCTGCATGTCAGCAGCTCCCCTTGTGCGCAAGCAATGCCGGCTCCCCAGGAGGTGGGGAGGCGGCAGGGACCGCGGGGGCATTGGGGCTCCCCCCGCAGTTCCCAAAGTGAGGGCCAGCCCTGGGGATGGGGTCCCTGGGGCCAAAAGTGGCCCAGGGGAGGGGGGCCATGTGGCCCCTCTCTGGAGAACAATGTTTTTTTTTTTTTTTAAACGAGGCAATGCCCCTGGGGATGGGCCCCCCGGGGCAGTAAAAGCCCGTAGGGAGGTGGAGGGGTAGTTTTTTTTTATAGTATGAAATGGCTGGGCCTCGGGGATTGGGTCCCTGAGGCAGAATTTGAGTTATAAGAATAGAGGCATTTTTTTCTCTCGCGTGCTTGGAGTCGCAACTTCATTGTGGCTCTCAGCGCGGCCCCCCTGTGTAACCGTGATGGGCTTGCGACTCCAAGCAATATTAAAAAAAAGTGTATGTATGTTTAAAAAAAATAAGATTCACTGTTGGGTAATAGGGTTGCTCTAAAAAGAGCCCTTGTTTTCATTCTGATTTTGTTGCACTTACATGTAAGTGCGGACGCACAGCTTAAGGTTGTTCAGGAAGACTCTGTTTCCTTGATCTGTGAAGTGCACTCCATCACTTCTGTAGATGTTGTCCATATCAAAATGTAGATTGTTGTAGATGGACATGATCTCTGAGGTATGCAGAAACAGCTTTATTGACATTCTTCCTAGCTTTCTCAAACTGTGGACAGAATTGATTTGAGCAGTTTCATTTCTGTCTTTGGCATATGTTAGAGCATACAAAGACAGTTTGAGGCAAAAGCAACATTAATTGTGCAAAGGTATCCTTCATTAGCATTTCCAGTCCTACCTCAGTCAATGTGCCTAGGTCATTGCCACCACAGTGCACGATCATGAGGTCAGGGGGTTGGAGATGCAAAAAGGTTTTAACCAAAGGCAACAATTGGTGCCACTTTAACCCTCTCGGTGCAATCCATTTAATGTCCACATTCCCCAAACCTAGGTCTTTGGCAATACCTCTGCGTTCAGCATAACTTTTGCACCAGAAAACATAGCTGTGCCCTACAATCCACACTGTGAGCATCTTGAAGGGATGTCTGGAAGTAATCAAAAGATGTCTGTAGCTCAGGTAGTCAGTTGGTAGAATGCTAGGTATCTAAAATGGTGAAGAACATGTTGTTTTTTAAAAAGTTGATAAGTGAGTGGCTGTTTATCAAGATTGTGCACTCAAAAATAGGATGCATGTTACTTTGCTGAGGTATCATGTTTGTGATTCGTTGTTAGAAAATGTTTGAAAGGTACAGTTGATACCATAAGATAATATTTTGACAAAAGTCAACCACACCTGCTGTATGTATTAGTAAGCTTGTGTGCTGAACTTGAAACTACGGTGAACTTGTGACCTGCTAGTACAGTTGAATGTTACATGAACTGTTACTAAGGAAACTGGCATTAAGTAGAGTGGGGGAAGGGTTGAAACTTAACTGTGGACTTAAATGTGAAATGGATACTTAAATATAAGTGAAAAGTTTGTAAATTAAGGTTTTCTAAGACAGTAGTATGTGGAGAAGTAGTGTGTTGCTGAAATTCTATACTAGTATTATTAAAAATAGGTTTTGAACTCCCGTTTGGATTCGCGGCTCCACCGTGGTGGAGTCGCGACTTCAGAAAATTACAGAAGCAGTTTGGGCACCATTTGAAGACAGTTAGAAAGAGTTAATATGTCTAACCAATAGAAATGTGTTTTACAATTTGAAATAATGATGGAAGCAATGTGATTTGATACTTACATTTATTTTAGTGAAAAAAGAGAGGGAACGTTTGCCATTTCTAGTTTCACCTTTCTGAGAGAGGTGCATTACATTTCTTGTGTGTAAAAGAAAACCTGTTAAGAGTTTCTGATATTTGGTATTCTGCTATACTACCTCAAACGTAAGTAACCAATTTGTAAGGTGTATTATATATTATTCAGCACTGCTTTACTGTTTCTAGTGATATTTTTACTTAAAAAAAATATCCAAGTGTTGAAATTGTAAGACAAATGTGATGTATGAAATATGTTATGAAATGTAAAGCTCTCTATTGTACTTTGTATTATTGTAATGAAAAGAGTTTTGAAATAGTTTCTAGATAGTAACATGGTAGAAGGATTAGTGTTGGCTTTCTGAAATTATCCAAGCAGTACTCTTGTACTGAAGTTTTCACTGAGGCACTACTCATCTAGTTATGCATTCTCTCAGGCACTACCCACTAACCATCTATTTGTATGTTTCTTTGTTATATGATGCCACTTTTAAAAGGTACAGACACATGCAAGCGTGCTTTCTGGAATATTGTGAGAGTTTTAACTGATGGATTGAAAAGGTTGGTGCTTTGTATTTGCTTAGGTGCAACACTCAGAGTAGTTACTGAATAGTGAGGCTGCAGTCCAAAACTGAGGTTTAAAACATTTTGCCAGTGGTATTAGTGATTAGCTTAGCTTGTATTGGTCTGTGGAGATGTATACTTTAAATATGCCGCATAATTTTAGGTGTCTTTTCAAAATGTACTGATATACTCTTGTCTTCAAGAATGCATTAGCCTTGCACTCATGGTTTGTCCAAAGTATTTTTGCTGCACTGTTCTAATCACCCATTCAGTACTGCTGCTCTCATGCAATTCCCAGGCAGTTCTTTTGTACTGAACTTTTCACTCAGGCACTACCCATCAAGTTATCCATTCTCTTAGGCACTAGCCACTAATTATCTATTTGTATGTTTCTGTCATATATGATGGCACTTTTAAAAGGTACAAACACATGCATGCATGCTCTCTGGAAAATGGTGAGACTTTTAACACACACATTGAAAAAGTTGCTGTTTTGTATTTGGCTAGGCCCAACTCTCTGAGTAGTTGCTTAGTATTGAAGCTGCAGCCCAAAAGTAAGGTTTAAAAGTTGATAGTAGAAGGATTAGTGGTTAGGTTAGCTCGTACTGGTCTGTGGAGATGTACACTTTAAGTATGCTGCATAATTTTAGGTGTCTCTTTAAAATGGGAAGTGCAGTCTGTCAAGTTTATGGGAGTTCTTTAGTCTTATGACTGAGGTATATGTCTGCTTGCGCATGTAATCTCTCACGTGTTATGGCTAAACAGATGGTAGAGGTATAAAACTCTGGTATACATGTATCTGTATGTTTCTTTTATATATGATGCCACTAGGAAAAGGCACAGACACATGCATGCAATGTAATCCCTCAGCCATTAAGCATAGATTTGTGCAATCACCCAGGCACTACTATCCCATTCAAAGAATCAGCCAGGCACTACCCATGCTCTTGTCTATTCACTCTGGTACTACTGATGCACTCATAGAATGGCCCAAGCATTACCCTTACACTCATATTTTCTCTCATGTACTTCTCATACAGTCATACAATCACCCAGTTACTACGACTGCAGTCTTAGAATCACTCAGGCAGTACCCATGCACTTTTTATTCTTTCAAGCACTACTCTTACACTATTGTCTTCAACCATGCATTAGCCTTGCACTCATGGTTTGTCTAAGGTATTTCCCCTGCACTGATCTAATCATCCATTCAGTACTACTGCTATCATGCAATCACCCAGGCAGTACTCTTCCACTGAACTATTCACTCAGGTGCTACCCATCCAGGTATCCATTCTCTCAGCCAATACCCACTACCCATCTATTTATATGTTTCTTTGATATATGATGCCACTTTTAAAAGGTACAGACACATGCATGCATGCTCTTTGGAATATGGTAGGCCTGGGCGGTGAACTTCGCTCCGTTCGCGGAGTTTGCCGAGTTTTCTGCACTCCGCGGAGTGCAGAAAACTCTGCTTCACGATGTGCAGCAGAGTTTTTCCTCGCTCGCGATCGTTCGCGATCGCGAACGCTAAATTCGCGAGCGCGAGCTGCCGCTCGTATAGAATTTTTACCCGAGCGGCAGGAATACCAGCACAAACTGCAGTTCGCACTGCACTCTGCCACTCGCGGAACTTCGTGGAGTTTTTTTGTAACTTCACGGAGTTCCGCGTAGCAAAACTCCGCTAACTACGCCCAGGCCTGGAATATGGTGAGACTTTTAACAGATACATTGAAAAAGTTGCTGCTTTGTATTTGGTAGGCCCAAGAGTCTAAGTAGTTGCTGAATAGTGAAGGTGCAGCCCAGAAGTGAGTTTTAAGACATGTTGGCAGATGGATTAGTGATTAGGTTAGCTCATATTGGTCTATGGAGATGTACACTTCAAGTATGCCTCATAATTTTAGGTCTCTCTTTAAAATGGGAAGTGTAGTCTGTCAAGTTTAAGGGACTTTTTAGTCTTATGAGTGAGGTATGTGTCTGCATGCATATGTATTCTCTCACGTGTTATGTCTAAACAGATGGTAGAGGTATGAAACTTTGGTATACATGTATCTGTATGTTTCTTTTATATATGATGCCACTAGGAAAAGGCACAGACACATGCCTGGAATGTAATCCCTCAGACATTAAGCATAGTTTGTGCAATCACCCAGGCACTACTATCCCATTCAAAGATTCAGTCAGGCACTACCCATGCTTTTGTCTATTCACTCTGGTACTACTGATGCACTCATAGAATGGCCCAAGTATTACCCTTACAATCATATTTTCTCTCATGTACTTCTCATACAGTCATACAATCACCCAGTTACTACCACTGCAGTCATAGAATCACTCAGGCAGTACCCATACACTTTTTATTGCTTTCAAGCACTACTCATACACTCTTGTCTTCAACCATGCGTTAGCCTTGCACTCATGGTTTGTCTAAGGTATTTCCCTGCACTGATCTAATCACACATTCAGTACTGCTGCTATCATGCAATCACCCAGGCAGTACTCTTGCACTGAACTATTCACTCAGGCGCTACCCATCCAGTCATCCATTCTCTCAGGCAATACCCACTACCCATCTATTTGTATGTTTCTTTGATATATAATGCCACTTTTAAAAGGTCCAGACACATGCATAAATGCTCTCTGAAATATGGTGAGACCTTTAACAGACACATTTAAAAAGTTGCTGCTTTGTATTTGGCTAGGCCGAACACTCTGAGTAGTTGGTGTATAGTGAAGCTGCAGCCGAAAAGTGAGGTTTAAGACTTCCTAATAGAAGGATTAGTGATTAGCTTAGTTCGTATTGGTGTATGGGAATGCATACTTCTAGTATACCATATAACTTTAGGTATCTCTTTAAAATGGAAAGTGCAGTCTGTCAAGTTTAAGGTACTTTGTAGTGTTATGTCTCAAGTATGTGTCAGCTTGCACATATATTCTCACCTGTGTTATTTTTACAGAGATGGTAGAGCTATAAAACACTGGTATATATGTATTTGCATGTTTCTTTTACATATGATGCCACTAGGAAAAGGTACATACATATGCATGCTTGTTTTTAGGAGTATAGTTAGCTAGACACTACTATTCCAGTCATACATTTACTCAGCTAGTACCTATGCACTCATGTATTCACTGACACAGTACTGATGCACTTATGTATTTGTCCAAGCATTACGTTAATACTAATAGTTTCTCAGAGGTATTTCCCATATATTAATAGATTGATCCAGGTACTACTTCTGCAGTGATAGAATACATAGGCAGTATGCGTACATTCATGTATTATCTCAAGCTCTACCCATAGAGTTATGCAATAAACCATGCTTTAGACTTGTAGTCATAGTTTCTGTCAGGTATTTTTGATACATTGATGCAATCACCCTGGCAGTATTAGTGAACTCATTCTATTATTGAGGCTCTACTCTAGCACTGAACTATTGACTTAGGTAGTAGCCATTTAGTGGTACATTTTGTTAGGCACTACATATAAATTCATCCAATGATCCTACCATTACTCTTACATTCATCCTCTTACTTAGGCACTACCATGCAGTCATACAGTTAAGGAGAAACTACCTATACACATACTACTACTCTTCCTTCTTTCAGCATCTGTCTAGTCTCTTTGTGCAGTTCTCTTAGTTGTTTTGCACCTCTCTTGCTCTTTCTGCACCTCTGTTGCCTCTTTCTGCACCTCACTTGTTTCTTTCTGCACTCCTCTTGGCTTTTTCTACACCCTTCTTCCTTATATATGTACTTCTGTTGCCTCTTTCTGCACCCCTCTTCTGTCATTCTGTACCTCAGTTGCCTCTTTCTACAATTCTCTTGCCTCTTTGTACAGTTTTCTTGCCTCTTTTTCCATTTCTATTGTTTCTTTGTTCAGTTCTCTTACCTTTTTTTGTACCCTTGTTTACTTTTTCTGCACCTCTCTTGCTTCTTTCTGCACCCTTGTTTCTCTCTTTCTGCACCTCTTTTGCCTGTTTCTGGAACTCTATTGCATCTTTCTGCACCTCTCTTTCTTCTTTTTGCACCCCTGTTGACTCTTTCTGCACCACTGTTGTCTCATTGTGCATGTTTGTTGCTTCTTTCTGCAGTTTCTTTGCTTCTTTCTGCACTTCACTTGCTTTTTTCTATACCCCTCTTGTCTCTTTTGCACCTATATTGCTTGTTTCTGTACCCATCTTCCCTGTTTCTGCACCTCTCTTCCCTCTTTCTATATCTCTGTTCCCTCTTTCTGCAGTCCTCTTGACTCTTTCTGCACCTGTTTTGCCTTTTTTGCACTGCACATCTTTTGTTTCTTTCTGCACTTCTCTTGTTTCTTTCTGCACTTTTCTAGCCTTTTTCTGCACTTCTCTTGCCTGTTTCTTGTTTGTTTCAGAGGTTTTCTTGCTTCTTTCTGCAAGTATGTTGTCTCTTTCTGTATGTATCTCTGTTGCTTCTTTCAGCACTTTTCTTGCTTTTTTTCTGCTCCTCTCTTGCTTCTTTCTGTTCCTCTGTTGTCTCTTTCGGCATTAGTCTTCCTTGTTTGTGCACCTCTCTTGTCTCTTTGTGCACCTCTGGTGTCGTTTTCTGTATGTCTTAGCTGCTTTGGGCACTTTTTTTGTGTTTTTCTGCAACTCTGTTGCTTTTTTCTGGATCTTTGCCTTCTTTTTGCACGTGCCTTATTTTTTTTCAACTCATTTTCTCTCTTTCTGCACCTTTTTTATTTGTTTCTGTACCTTACTTGCTTTTTTCTACAACTGTTTGCTCTTTCTGCACTTCTTTTTCCTCTTTCTGCACCTGTCTTTTTTCTTTTTGTAAATCTGTTGCTTCTTTCTGCATTTCTTACATTTTTCAGTAGCTGTGTTGTTTGAGTATTTCATTTTGCTGTTTGTAAACCTTTTGTTTTTTTTTCCTTTCTCCTTTTGGCTGTGTGACCACCTATTCTTGTGTTTTTGCAGATTTTTTGCTCATTTTTATACTTTTGTCTTCTTATGAGATATAAATGCAATAGAAATTTAATTGTGATTTTGTGCTTAGTTGTTATTTTCAAAATTGAAATATTAATTTTGAAATTTTAATTAATGTACTAAAATAATTAAACTATAATTTGTTTTTTAGGAAGAAATTTTATTCGGATTAGAAAAAAAAGATGGCAAGAAAACATGAAAAGAGAAGAGTATGAAGGAAACAGAAGTACTTAATGAAAACTAAAATGAGTGGAGTAGAAAAACAGCAAAAAGATGCTGAGGATAAAGTGGCTTCTGGTAAGAGAACTAAACAATTTATTAAAAAAGTTGTGGAGAGATTGAATGATCAAAATACTAATCAAAGGAGTAAAGAAATTTTTCGAAGAAAGGAGAAGCAAATGAAGAAACACAGTGGAATTGAAGCACATGTTACAAAAAGACAGAAACAATTTAAGGACATACGTGTAAGTATGTTTTGTGATAGAGTAATTCAAAATGTATTAAAAGATTATAAAAAGTTTAAAAAAAAGATCTGCCACACATAAGAAGAAGCAACAGATTGAACGTGTATTAGATACTGCTTTTGAATTGAAACGGAAATACATTTTTGGGGTATTGAAGAGAATGAAAGCATTGAATAAAACAATGCACTTTATGAAGGAGAAAAGCAAAAGAAAAAGACTGGTTAATAGAAGTAACTTTTGCAAAGCTTTTTCGGGTGAATGGAATCATACTTCTAGTACTGTGGTCATTGTTACGAGGTAAAGGATGGTTGTCCAATTGACAAAGAAAAGATGGTTCCTAGAAATGTGGAAGAAGTAATAGCTGGAGAAGTTCAAGGGAGACGTGCACATGCTCCAGTGTATAAGTGGGATTGTAGAAGTATTTGTAGTATTCGACAGGAATCTATTGATATATTATGAGTTTTCTTGCGACAATATGCTAAAAAAAGTGTTAAACAAAAGATTAAGATGTTGCAAGGACTAGATTCATGTAAAGTAAGAAAATATAGTAAGTTGCAGGGTCATTCTCTGGCTTGTCTTTATAGAAAAGTGTGTAAAAGTACTTTTCATCATTTAAGAATGTTAGCAGTACATCACACAGAAATGTGTAAGTTAGTAAGGAGATTGTACTACGTAAAAAGTCCTGCATTATCTTTAAGTGAAATGAACACAGCTCTTTTGTATGGATCAGTATCAGATGTAAAAAAGTTTGTGATGATATACAGTTTTGTTTCTTTGATTCACAAGAGGAGTGTGGAGAAAGTGAGAGTTTGATAAGTGTAGGTGTTGAACAACAGTTGGAAGATATTAGTACTGAGAAGTTTGAAGAAGAAATTACAAAGTTTAAGATACTTTGATGTGAAAAACCAAACTAAGTTTGTATTTGTTGTCGACGTACTCACTATAGAAGTCAAATGAGGAATGTTGATGTGTATTTAAAAAGTGAAAAGGAAAATAATGATAAGTGGGAGCAATTTGGTGCTTATTTGTTGGTGGAAGGTCGTTTTGAGTTGGGTACTGATCAATGTATTTGTAAATATTGTTACAACAAATTAGAAGAGAACAAAATACCAGCTAGAGCAGTACATAATAACTTAGAGTTGGTAACTATTCCTCCGGAACTGGCAGATTTAAATACATATGAGTCCATTCTTATTCAATCTGTGCACCCGTTTCAGGCTATAGTTCGTATGGAGCCTAAAACAGGTAAGCTGCCTCCAAAAGATTTACAAAGAGGTCTGAAAGGAAGAGTTGTGTACTTACCTTGAGATTTTAAAAAAATATTGAAACTGTTGGTATAGAGAGAGAGGAAAGTGAGCCTGTAGTTATTCTAGTTAATGGTGTACCAACAAAGAGTCGGACAATATATGGCAAGAGTTAGTAGATTTCACCAAACTTCAAAAGGCTACATTATATCTTGTACAAAATTATATTTATTATAAAATTGTAAATGTGGAAGACCAGGAAATATCTTTAGAAGAAAATACACAAATTTCAACTGGCCAAATAGAAAAAGTGGACAAGAGCAGGAGTGAAGAGATTTGCGAACATTACAGTATACATCCTTTACATACAAAAGAGGTCATTGGAAACACTATTGAATTATTTCAAATGAAGAAAGCAAAGGGAACTCCCAAGAGTGTATGGGAAAAAGTTTAGAAGCCCGTTGTTTTCCACAGCTGTTTCCCACTGGAGAAGGTGGACGATATGATGAACGAGAAGTACAGATTCCAGCTTCAGAATGCCGTACGACAAGATTGTACTCAGAAGATCCAAGATTTCAACAGTGTATTCCATATATATTACATCTTCTATTTGAAAGTGACTTGTCTGGACTATCATATGCAGTGAATCACATATTAAAAACAGGAGTACATCTTACACATGTTTCTGCAAAGGAATTTATGGACAAAGTTCAACAAAGAGACGATCATTTGGAATCTCAGTTAATTAATTTAATGGCGTGTCAATGTGGTACTAATGAGTATTGGTGTCGTTGTCATGGGAACTTAAATGTATGTTAAGAAACTTAGGTACTCCTACCTGGTTTCTAATACTTAGCTGTGCTGAATATGCTTGGAACGACTTACTTGAATTTCTTCAACAAAAAATTCAAATGTCAAGAATATTGAATTGAAGACAGCTGGAGAATTGTGTTATTTGCATGCTGTGAATGTGTGCAGATATTTTAATCATAGGTTTCAAGCTATGATGTTTTTTATCTGCAATAAAATTATCCACCTCTTGGAAAAGTTACTGATTTCTTTTGGAGAAAGGAGTACCAAGGCAGAGGTGCTCCTCATATACACATGTTATTATGGATCAAGGATGCACCTAAATTTGGAATTGATTCTAATGAAACTGTTTTGTCTTTTATCGAAGAGTATGTTACCTGTGCCATTCCAAAAAAAGGAGGAGAGAGCTTAAGAGAACAAGTTTTACGTTTTCAAATTCATCGATGTGGAAAATATTGTCGACGAAAATACAATTCAAAGGGAAAATTATATACAAAATGTCATTTTGGATTCCCTCGTCCAGTAATTTCAAAAGGAAGAGTCAATAGTTTTATGTCAGCAGTAAGACATACTATAACACGAAAATCTCCGAAGAATACATACAACAAAAGAAGAACTGAAGATTCAAAATATATTAATGACTACAATCCAGTGATTTTGACAATGTGGAATGCAAACATGGATATCCAGTATGTTGCAGATAATTCAATTGCTGTTGCTTGCTATGTTACGTCATATTTAGCAAAATCTGAAAAGACAGAGTTGAAGGAAATGTGGGAAGAAATTTCACAAGAGAAGAGTCTTAGTAACAAATTGTACAGCTTTAGTTTGAAAATGCTTTCACATCGAGAAATTGGATCCTATGAATGTTCGGAACGGTTGAGCTCTGCGAATTTATAATCAAAGTCAAGAGGAATCATTTGGGTAAGTCTAGGTCTTGCGGCTACACGAAATAGAGTTTTGAAATCTATACAAGAAATTGAATTCTTAGCATTGAATGAACCACAAAGTACAGATATTCTTAAAACTAATATGTTGGATACGTATTATCCCAAAAGGAGTCCACATCTGGAAAACTTATGTTTCTATGAAGTACTACAACATTACAGATTTAAGAGAAATGTTAATGAAAATTAGGCCTGGGCGGTAAATTCCGTTCCGCTCGCGGAATTTGGGTAATTTTGCGTTCTGCGGAGAACGCGAAATTGCCAAAAATTCCGCGATCCGCGGCTTCGCAGAGTTTTTTGCTTGTTCGCGCTTTCAAAATGCGTGTTCGTGAGATATTTCTCCCCGAGCACGCAAACAGCGTTCGCGAACAGGAAAAAAGCATCGCGAACGGGCGGAACAAGCAATTCCGCGTGTTCGCGGAACTTTTGCGTGCTCGCGGAGATTTTTTACCATTTCGCGGAGCTTTGCGTAGCGCGACTACGCAAATTCCGCCCACCCCTATATAAATGAAGAAAAATATGCAGTAATTGGATGTGATGGATGTTTGGTAAAACATGCCAAAGGAAAAATCTTATTAATCACAGAAAACTCCGTTGTGAAACTCCAGAAAAAAGGGAATTTTTCTATTTAGCACTACTGCAACTCTTTAAGCCTTGGCGTAGTGAAGCTTGGGGATTTTGACTGCTATGAAGATTCTTTTAATGCATGTAAAGATAACATTCAATGCACAATTTTCCCTACTTATCTATAAATGTTAAATGAAGAGACTGAACAAGAAACTAAAATTGCAGCTGAAATAGGTAGAGACAGTTCTCAAGATAGTCAGAGTTCTGCTCCACTAAGTCAAGATCCACTAGGACAACCAATTATTGAAAATGAAGCAGCAATAGCCATGAATGAGGTAGAAATGACAATGCAACAAGCACAACAGGATATTATTGATTTGAGAAAGTTAGAACTAAATATTGAACAAAAAGAAATATATGAGCAAGTGACACTACAGATACAGCATGGTTTGCTACATGAAAAAAAGAATGCCAATGCACATCATTTAAACCTATTTGAATGAACATCAGTGGTCAAGCTGGAACAGGAAAAAGTTTCTTAATTAACGTTTTCACCAGTTATCTACACAAAACTACTGGATGCAATTTATCTTATATTGTAACAGCTCCAACTGGATTAGCAGCACACAACATTAAAGGTATTACTTTACATCGATTACTCATGCTACCAGTTGAACATGAAAATAAATTGGAATATCACAAGCTATCTGGAGAAGCTTGTTATGAAGTGTCAAGAGTACTGAAGAAAATGAAACTTCTAATCATTGATGAGGTGAGCATGGTCTCAAACATAATGCTTGCCTTTGTACATTTAAGAATGCAACAGATTTTAAAAACAGATTATGATATTCTATTTGAAGGAAAACATGTCATTGTATTTGGCGATCTACTACAACTTACTCCTGTGAAAGGGCAACCTGTTTTTAAAAAAACACTTGTCCATGAAGACACAAGGAAATCTTTGGGAAGTATTGGAAATGTCAACATTTGGTCTCATTTTAATATAAAGAACTTATTAAGAATATGCAACAAGCAAGTGATGAACATTATGGAAACATTCTTCAAGATATAAGAATTGGTGTTTTGACAAAACATGGTAAAGAAGCTTTCCAAAGTCGGCTTTTAACAAACTTGTTTGCAAATGAAAACATACCAGCTGAAATAATGTCCCAAAAAATTGGAGAAAATAAGTCTATAGTTTGCCTAATGCCTACACTGCAAGAGTGTTCTACATTCAAACAAGAACTTTTGAAATTGGAATAGCAACCAATAGTGAAAATGGAAGCTATTGATAAAATAGAACACAAAGGAGTTACTATTCTTCTCTCAGAGAAATTACAGACAAAATTGGATTCTTTGGAAATGTCGGTGTCTAAGACTGCAGGTTTAGAAAAAACTTTATATGTGTGTAAGAATTGTCGGGTAATTTTATGGCGTCATTTGAATGTAAAACAAGGTTTAGTAAATGGAGCAATGGGAAAAGTTGTTGATTTTGTTAATTATCAGAATAGAGATGGAATTGAATTTTTGAAGATTAAATTTGATCAGATTGAAGAGGTAAAACAGATTGGACGTTGTGCTGTTCATTTTTTGCTTGTAAAAGGCTTGTATGTTCATAGAAAACAGTTTCCTCTTTCTTTAGCATATGCAGTAGCCATTCATAAATCTCAAGGTTTAACTGTAGACAGTGCTTTAGTAAATATTGGAAGTACAGTGTTTAAAGAGGGCTTGGCATATGTTGCATTGTCTTGAGTAAGAACATTATCTGGTTTGTATTTGATTGATTTTGACGAGAAAAAGATTAGTGCTGATGTAAATTGTGTAAGAGAGTATAATCGGTTAAGAAGACTTTATGCTCCTAACTTAGGTGAATATCCCATATATGAGAAACTTGTAGTATGTCCAAAATGGAACTATGAGAAACATTCTACGTGATTTAAAAAAAAAAACAATTCAAAAGAATGATGAAGCTGCAAAGAAAATGAAAATGGACACTGTTGATGATATTGTAGGATACCAGTTAGAAAATAGTTCAGGTATCAACTGCTATGCTAATGTAATTGTAAATGTTGTCTTTTTTTCTATAAGGATCTTCATCATGAAATTATGGAAAATCAAGAAAAAAGATTCTGTTCTTTATTGCATTATATTTTTCAGAAGTTGGTAACTGATAGAACTAAAATCCGTACTGCTTCTGGCATTCAGCATCTTTTGGATATATGTACTGGATCATTGAAATTTACATTGAATGTACAACAAGATGGGCAAGAATTTCTTATGTTTATGCTCGGAGTATTGGAAGATGAAGGTATAGAAATTGAAAATTTATTTGGAGTAAGTTACAGATGGGATCATAAATGTGAAGAGTGTTCAGTTTCTACTACTACTGAAATTTACACTGAACGATTCATATACTTGACGATACCAGATTGCAAATCAGTGTCCTTTAGCAAATTAGTAAAAACAGGTAATCAGGATATGAAATGTTCTCATTGTAAATCAGACATGTTGTCAACATTACATATAGACAGATATGGAAAATATGTCATTTTAATGCTACAACGTTGTAGAGCAAATGGAACAAAATTGGAAACCAAAATTAAAAATTTTGTGGCAAGTCAAGTATCAATGTCAGGAAGAACTTTTAAAGCAGTGGCTATTATTTTCCATGATGAACCTACTACAACATTTGGACACTATACTGTGTATTTAGAGTGCAATATAGGATAGGATGGACACACTGAAATGATGCTCATTTGGAATTCAAATGTAGGCTGCCTTATAAATTACAAAATTTATATCTCATATTTTTGATGCCAAAGTATTGAAAACATCATTTGGCCTATTGGGAAGATGTGAGCACAAATTAGAGAATTTATTTTAGATATTTTCAATGCAAATGGATTTGGAAATATGATTCGGCCTATTGGGAAGATGTGAACAATTAGTATTTGGATTATTGTTTGTGCTAATTCATATTGCATTAGAAAAAGACTTAATGTGTTGAAGAATGTAATTTAGAAACTGTAGATAGGTGAACAGATAGTTATACTTGTTCTAAATAACGTTCAACGCTGATTTGATCAGCCAGACTGTTGTATTCCTCTTAGGGTGTCCATAAACGGGCTTTCCAGAATCATGTCCTTATATAGGCACAATTTGCCCTGCCCTTATATAGGCATAAAATCCCAGCCCTTATTTAGGCATTAAACCGTGCACTCCAAATACAGACATGGTCTCCGACATCCGTCCACCCTAACGTCACAACGAGTTCATGAAGAACAGACCCTTAGGTTGCGGGAGTTTCCCTAGCCCAGGACTATTGATTTCTTCAAGGGCTCATATATTATGCATGAACCATTATTCCTTAGGGGTTCATTCATGAAGTCTTCCGCTGTCCGACTCACGTCAATGCTAACATTCTGAGGTAATTCTCAGGTATAAATATACCTTTCCTAGCCCCTGTAAATCAGAGGAGACCTCGACTTCAGAGGAGCCCGTTTCCCGGCCTGACGCACTGAGAAGACGCTGTCATCCCTGCACGCAGAGAGTCCAGCTTCCAGTGATCTGACTTCCCTTGCGGGGTGTTGGAGTTCGAGTCTGGCAAGAGATTCCTACCTCTCTCATTCTTCAGGTAAGGAGCTGACTAGAACCTAGAGGGACTCTTGGCATACTAGGCATACTGGGCTTAACATACTCTTAGTATACCATAGTAAGGAATACTTCACCTACTTCATACCTCTCCCTACACCTAGGACAGGTTAGGTACATCGGGGTAGAACTAGGTTAGAAACGCATCGTATGAGTACTCGCATTTTTAGTCTGTGTTATTTATCTAAATGCATATATGCTAAAAGATAATGCTATCGCAGTATTATTTATTTCTACTGCTCACACTGTACATTATTTATCTCGCATACTGTCTTGTGATCGTAACAGCACATTTTACTTACACCAGAAACAAGACTGTTCAATAAATCTTTTATTGAAACGCGCGTCTGTTCTTTCTGTGTAACTTTGAGGAAAACTAAGCATGCACGATTGAGCTGAGTGAAATAGTTATCTATTGTTTCTACGACTCTGGGACATGTTCTGATTCTAAAGAGAAACAAAGTGGTCATGTTTTGCGGCTGCCAGAAACTACTCCCTTCTTGTCGTCAAGGAGTTTCTAGTGGCCTCTGAGCTAGCTGGCACAAGTAATTAAGTTTAATATACTCGATAGGGACATACTGACCTCAGTCCTATGTCAAACCTATAGGATATATTATTCCAATGCGCAGAGCCTATTAGGAAAATAGGAGCTACACTACATGGCGCCCAACGGTTTGGTAAGGCGGTAATTCAACGTTAGATACTGAGTAACTCAGCCGTGCTTTTTCTCTCAGAGACCCCTACCCATATACTCCAAAAGACGTCTGGAGTGGGCAGGGTTAAATATCCACCAAGGCTACATAGGGCAGCACCCTATATATTAGCTGTTTGGTTTGCTCAACGTTGAAGGATACAGTGTTCCAAAAATATTGTGCACCTTATCTTTGTTTCCTTGAAACTTGTTCTACATTTTTCAAAAACAAAATGCCTGGCTCCGACACTGAGACCGGAAACGGTGGAGCTGCGGATCAGCCAGCTGTAACAGCTTATAACATTACAGGTTTTATTGAAACCGAGGAGGGTGTTATAGACATCACTCCAAACTTAAGAAGAGCCATCACTCTAAAACTTATAAAACATGGCCTGCCACCAAGAGGCGGTAGAGCAGTTTTCGTGATAGAGGCACACGAATCCTTTCAGACAGAGGTATTCTATTCATGGGTAATATTTCCTGAATCCAATCCAGTTACACACATGTTTCACTTCTACAAAGAAGATGATCCACCAGAGGAATACATTCCTTTCGAGGATATTGAAATTCCATTAACATACCAGGAGCATCAGCTCTGGTTTAAAGGCGCCCTAAAACATCACAAAAACATTACCAGGCTCGGTCCACTAGGTAGACCAGGAGCAACATGGCCGATTCTAGCCGGCTACACACCTCATCCTGACATTGAAGAAATGTCAGACGAGGAATTACTTACTCAACTCACAGAGTTAATAAAAATCTACAGACAATTGGTCCAATATGTCATGCAGACTTTCACAGTCCAACCACCATTGACACTTCCAAATCAAACCCCTCACCAGGGGAACACTCTAAAAATTACACCACAGACTCTATACACAGTCATGGGTAAAATGCCCACAAAACGTGAGCAAATTCCATTCTGGATAGCTCAAAAAATTACTCAAATAGAAGCAGTATTTCCAAATACTAGCCCATATGAGAAACACAGAATACTGACAATCAGTTTACCGATGGGGATCACACCACAACTGGAAGACTGCACCACTTGGGGTTCAGTCTTTGCTGCCATCTATACTAAAACACACAGCATTCCGTCAATTGCGGTAATACCTGATGTCCTGAAACAAATTCAAAACGAATACGGGGCAGAGCCTGCTCTAAATTTAGGTATGAAATTACTGAAAAATTTCGACCAGGTCTCAACAATAATATTATCTAATATTAAAGGGGAGGCAGCAGCAGTGGCGATCCGCCAAAAGTTAAGGGAATTTGATGTTACAGAACATCAAACTGAGCTACCCAGAATAATAGAACAATCTTATGCAGAATTAGGCAGAGATAGTTTGGGTGGAAGACCAGTGAAGCCGAAGCTATCTGAAAGTCCTGAGAAGGACTCAATTAAACAAACTCCTACATCTTCTAAAAAGAAGTGGGAGACTAATAAACAAAATTCAAATGAGAAACGTTCTCAATCCCGAGGTAGGTCTCCTCAAAAGGAGCCCTCTGAAAGGAGGTATAGCCTCAGGAATAGGGATAATTTGAGAAAATCTGATAGGTATCAAGATACTGATACACGTTCCTCTCGTCCCTTTCAGATCTCATCACAGACTTCGGAAAGAAGAGGACGAACAGAACATAGAGAAGAACGCGTGAAATCGAAAGACGAAAAACACGCTCCAAAAACTAAAGTAAAACCTCAATTCTCCAAAAAGAAAGTAGCAGGTCTAAAGATCAGACATGCCGAGAATACTGAGAACACAACTCAAGAACGGAGAATGGGCTCAGACAATGCTGGACAGTGCAGCAGAAGTCACAATAGCTCGCCAGAACCTGAAGGAACTTCTGGAGATAGTGGACTTGAATGAGTATATTACGGTAGAGACTGTAGACACTAGGGTTAGTACTCCACAAAAGTTATATGACATAACACTCCGGATGTAGAGAGATAAACCTAGACAGGTGAAAGCACTTTTTTGGGAAAGACTATCAAAGGGCTATGACATACTTCTAGCAGAAAAGGACTGGCCACCACAATTTGTCAGGGAGTGCCCACATGGCGAGGACATTATTATGCCTGCCTTCTCCAACCATATACCAATGCACCTAAGATATACATATGCCAGGAAATGGGCAGTGGCCCAGGCCCCAGCATTATATAAAAATCATGTAGGATGGGATGAGGACTCACCTCACCATAAAATACATCTAAAACATGAACCAACTGCACAACGGCAGTATCCAATAAAGCAAGAAGCTAAAAAACAGGTCAGGGAGATCTTAGATCAACTTGAATACCAAGGGGCGATTGAAACATGCACCTCCTCAATGAACAATCCTTTGTTTCCTGTCTCCAAACCAGACAATACATATCATCTAGTTTTGGATTACAGACACCTAAACACTTGTTCTAAAACTTTTGCAGTGCAAAATGCACATAGCACAGCATTAATGAATAACATTGTGCGTAAAAAATATAAAACAACATTAGACATCTCAAATGGTTTCTTTTGTCAAAACATAGCACCTGAAAGCAGGTACTTAACAGCATTCTCCATAATGGGGACCCAGCGTCACTTTTGTCGACTCCCACAAGGGTTCAAGAACAGCTCAGGTTTATTCTCAGCGAGGGTAACGGAGTTACTACAAATTTATGACAATGAGGCATTGTCTTATGTCGATGACATCTATCTGACAGACGATGACCTGGACAAACACTTGAACAGGGTGAGCACCATTATACTGGGATTCGCCTCTGAGGGCTACAAGTTCAACTTTAAAAAGTCCCGAATTGCCCATCTCAATGTCCTATTTTTGGGATATGAGCTTTCAAGTGAAGGCAAGAGCTTGGCAGCTAACTTTCTAGAGAAATGTGCGCTGCTCCAACCTCCAAAAACGCTAAAAACTTACAATCCATCCTGGGTTTCCTCAATTTTGGCAGAACATACATACTAAACTACGCAGAAAGGGTTAAACCTCTCTATGCATTAATCAAACCTGATTTTTCAATCAAAAACTGGACACAGGAACACACAGAAATCTTGCGTTCACTCCAGGCTAACATGTTAGCAACAAATCACTTACAAACAAGTGTAAGTCAACGAAATTTGGTGATCAGAATAATTTCGGGTCAATGTGGATTCACCTACTTAACCTTCAATGAGGGTGAGAAAATACCAATTGCATACAAATCACATTTGTACACACAAGTGGAAATGCGCTTCAGTTCAACTGAAAAAATTCTGACAGCAGTTCAAACGGCTGTAGCAAAAGAAAGAGCCTTAGCCCAAGGGAAACGCATTATTGCCGTAACCCCAGTACCGGCTTTAGAAGCGGTCACAAAAGCAAGCATTCCAAATGCTAAAGCATTACATCCAAGATGGATACAATGGGTTAATTCTCTTGCTGCAACAGATGTTGAATATGTTTTTGATCCAGATTTAAAAACACAAGCATTCCTACAATATGAACAAGAATGTCCTCTGCCCACTGAGATTCTGCCTCTCGATCAGTACGAATTCATAATTTACACTGACGGATCCGCACAGCCCGCAACAGGGAGTAAGCAAGCTTACAGTGCAGCGTGTGCAATCGTTAAAGGTCGCATGCGAAATGGCATCTTCAGACCCATGGTCACAAAAACTCAATCTTTAGGAGATTGCACAGCTCAGCGAGCTGAACTACAAGCATTCAAACTGGCACTTGAAAGTACAGATCGAGAATTCCCCACACTAATAGTGTGCGATTCCTTTACTGTGTTCAGTCGTATAATGACTACATACGAAACTGGCTTGAAAATGGTTTCAAAGATGCGAAAGGTGGCACAATAAAGCATAAAATGCTTTGGGAACAAGTAGTTCAGTTGAAAAACGAACTACCAAAGGCTCACGTGATCCACACACTGAGTCATCAACGTGATGGCGTTCACGTTGCAGGGAATTCATTGGCTGACGAAGCCGCAAAGGGGGCTGTTCAGACGGCTTCCGTAGCTGCGATCACTCGTTCAAAAACAAAAATAGACGGTGAGATAATGTTGGCTGTCAATGCTTCAAGCAAAGGCAGCATTGCAGCGTTACCAAAAAAGTTTCCACTCAAGTACTCTTATGTAATTGATGCGAACAACGTTCCTTTTGCTCAAATCCCTGGAGTGGGGGATAGGGTAATACCAAACATGGAACGTAGAGCAGCCTTGATTTATGAAACACATTTGGGGGAGGGTCTGTCACATCAAGGGATCTCTAAAACTATATTAACGTTAAAAGAGATGTACTGGTGGCCTGGAATGAATACAGAAATTCACATATTCATCAATAACTGCTTAGACTGTAAATTACAGCGAGAGAGCCACCGGACACCATGCTGCGAATGCGGCAACACAGTACAGACACCACTATTGGACAGCATTTGACTATCTACACGCCTACGTACTTCTGGACAGGTGCAATCCCACAAATACTGAATCTAGGTTCCTATGGTTATGGCCACAGCACTCAGCTGACGCTCGAACTGTTATAAAAGATTTGCGAGTCTTTATCGGCACATACGCAATAGGCACGCTACATTCTGACCAGGGTCCTGCGTTTAGCTCTCGGGCTTACAAAGAAGCCATGGCCAGTCTGGGCGCTGCATTGCGGTACTCCTCTCCATTCCATCCTGAGGGAAATTCGGTTGTGGAAAGGAAAAACCGGGCCATAAAGCAGTCTATAACAGCTAGGGTATTAGGTTCGGGTGATGGGTGGGTCAAACACTTAATGGGGTACAACGCTCATTGAACAATCTGCCAAGAAGTTCTCTAGGGGGGGGTCACTCCATATGAGGTCCTATTTGGGACAAGAATGTGGGTACCAGACCTTGCACACGTAGGCACAGTGGTGGAAAATAAACCGTTTGATATTAAAGATCGATTGGCTGTTTTACAGGAACTTAATGAATTAAGAACGAAACAAAGCAACGTGTTCCTGCAGCCAACCACCACTGGGGAACAACCGGCTGTCCAAGCAAGGCCTGTCTGGATTCCAAAAGTTGGGGATCTAGTCAGAGAACAAATCGCGGCCAAGAAGGAATTTGGACCTTCTTACAGACAACCAGTACCTGTCCTAGCAGTTTAAGGAACAAGAACAGTACTTCTGCCGCCCCTTGCTGGAAGAAAGGAGAAAAGATTTGTGTCCATCGACCTGATCAAACCACAGTATGTGGCCAATACTAAACAGTAGGCCTCGTGGACTCCGACCTAGTAGCAGACGCACTCATCTCGCTACTATCCAAGAGGTTCAGACTGAAAGACTGATAACCATCGAGAATTCAGCTGTAACTGATGGAGGACTAAGCAACAACGCTATGGAACTCATCCCTCTTGAACACCAAATAACAGTTCGTCCAAATACACCTGTCTACATCAACGTGGCAAGTGATGAACTGGTTCCTGTGATTTCTACAAATCCTGATGCAATTCCAACAATTGACAGAACTGCTTCTGGCTATTTCATTAACTTTGATACGTTCTCAGAAGATCCGAGTGAACCTGAAACGACGCCAGCATCATTCAAACTCAAGCAGCAAGTACAAGACTTTCTTCACTTTTTGAAAAAGACTTATCTGGTTTCTCCATGGATTGAACTCTGGATTATATCTGGACTTTTTGTTTTCCTGCTCTGGCTAGCTTTGGTAACAACTGTGAGCGTGCTTATAAGTGGCAGATACATCCATGTGAACACTGAAGGGAAAGGCGTGAACGTACTTTTGAAACCTCATAAATCTTCCCATCGTGAAGCAAGAGACTTGTCATCAGTGAACATCACAGCCGTTCCTATACAGGATGGTATAGTGTGGGACAAAACAGATTTTTATATTTTTGGCCCGACGGAACAATTGAACATTCCACATTTGTTTAAAATTTCACTAAGTGATCTAATTACGTCCAGTACCTATTCAGATGATTGGGACTTTGAGACTGTTACCGACATAGGGGTCGATTCCGATCTCGGTCGGAGACGCACCCAACGCCATTCGGTCGGGAAAAAAGCCATGAGAATGCCTGTTTCCCGACCGATCCGCACATTAATCCGAACGAACAAGTACGATGCGCACAACAGCGCAGATTCCGACCGAGTCGTACTCACCCAATCCAGGTCCTGATCCCCGACCAAGCCGGATCCGTAAACGCAGATACGAGTCGCCCGGAAGCCAAAAAGCAGCCCCGTCCGGCCGGACAAGTACGATGCGCTTCCCGTACGCGCCGAACCCGTCGCTACGCACGGCACGTCAAAGCATCCGGGAGAGGCGCACATAAGCTCCGATTCGCGCCACAACACGATCCACAGCTACGAGACGAACACGCCAGCGGCGAGGACGAGGCGAAGCAACGACGAAGACGAACGAGACGAACCAACAATGGATCCCATCGTTCCGATCCTACCAATATTCTATATCTACTACCGGAACAGGCACGGACGCGTACGGCGCAGAAGGTAAGTCAGACATCAACCACAAACACAAACTACACGTACCCGACATATCACACACACACACAGGGATGCAGAAATTACTTACTCCAGAAACAGCAGCACCATAGGGGCGGGATGCCCATCACCAATGCCACATATACACATAGGGGCCCGGATGCCTGTCACTACTACCACCTCTACCCATGGGGGTGCCAGGTGCCTACCACTAGTACCACCTCTACCCAGGGGGTGCCAGGTGCCTACCACTACTACCACCTCTACCCATGGGGATGCCAGGTGCCTACCACTACTACCACCTCTACCCAGGGGTGCCAGGTGCCTACCACTACTGCCACCTCTACCCAGGGGGTGCCAGGTGCCTACCACTACTGCCACCTCTACCCAGGGGTGCCAGGTGCCTACCACTACTACCACCTCTACCCAGGGGGTGCCAGGTGCCTATCACTACTGCCACCTCTACCCAGGGGGTGCCAGGTGCCTACCACTACTGCCACCTCCACCCAGGGGGTGCCAGGTGCCTCCCACTACTACCACCTCTACCCATGGGGAGCTGGATGCCTGTCACTACTACCACCTCTACCCAGGGGGTGCCAGGTGCCTCCCACTGCTACCACCTCTACCCATGGGGGGCTGGATGCCTGTCACTACTACCACCTCTACCCATGGGGGTGCCAGGTGCCTACCACTACTACCACCTCTACCCAGGGGGTGCCAGGTGCCTACCACTACTGCCACCTCTACCCAGGGGGTGCCAGGTGCCTCCCACTACTACCACCTCTACCCATGGGGGGCTGGATGCCTGTCACTACTGCCACCTCTACCCAGGGGGTGCCAGGTGCCTACCACTACTACCACCTCTACCCAGGGGTGCCAGGTGCCTACCACTACTACCACCTCTACCCATGGGGGGCTGGATGCCTGTCACTACTGCCACCTCTACCCAGGGGGGTGCCAGGTGCCTACCACTACTACCACCTCTACCCAGGGGGTGCCAGGTGCCTACCACTACTACCACCTCTACCCATGGGGGTACCAGGTGCCTACCACTACTGCCACCTCTACCCATGGGGGGCTGGATGCCTGTCACTAATGCCACCTCTACCCAGGGGGGTGCCAGGGGCCTACCACTACTACCACCTCTACCCAGGGGGTGCCAGGTGCCTACCACTACTACCACCTCTACCCATGGGGGCTGGATGCCTGTCACTACTGCCACCTCTACCCAGGGGGTGCCAGGTGCCTACCACTACTACCACCTCTACCCAGGGGTGCCAGGTGCCTACCACTACTACCACCTCTACCCATGGGGGGCTGGATGCCTGTCACTACTGCCACCTCTACCCAGGGGGGTGCCAGGTGCCTACCACTACTACCACCTCTACCCAGGGGGTGCCAGGTGCCTGTCACTACTACCACCTCTACCCATGGGGGTGCCAGGTGCCTACCACTACTGCCACCTCTTCCTAGGGGGTGCCAGGTGCCTCCCACTACTACCACCTCTACCCAGGGGGGCTGGATGCCTGTCACTACTACCACCTCTACCCAGGGGGTGCCAGGTGCCTACCACTACTACCACCTCTACCCATGGGGGTGCCAGGTGCCTACCACTACTACCACCACTACCCAGGGGGTGCCAGGTGCCTACCACTACTACCACCTCTACCCATGGGGGTGCCAGGTGCCTACCACTACTACCACCTCTACCCAGGGGGTGCCAGGTGCCTCCCACTACTACCACCTCTACCCATGGTAGGCTGGATGCCTGTCACTACTGCCACCTCTACCCAGGGGGGTGCCAGGTGCCTACCACTACTACCACCTCTACCCAGGGGGTGCCAGGTGCCTACCACTACTACCACCTCTACCCATGGGGGGCTGGATGCCTGTCACAACTGCCACCTCTACCCAGGGGGGGTGCCAGGTGCCTACCACTACTACCACCTCTACCCAGGGGTGCCAGGTGCCTACCACTACTACCACCTCTACCCATGGGGGTGCCAGGTGCCTACCACTACTGCCACCTCTACCCATGGGGGCTAGATGCCTGTCACTACTGCCACCTCTACCCAGGGGGTGCCAGGTGCCTACCACTACTACCACCTCTACCCAGGGGGTGCCAGGTGCCTACCACTACTGCCACCTCTACCCAGGGGGTGCCAGGTGCCTACCACTACTACCACCTCTACCCAGGGGGTGCCAGGTGCCTACCACTACTACCACCTCTACCCATGGGGGTGCCAGGTGCCTACCACTACTGCCACCTCTACCCATGGGGGGCTGGATGCCTGTCACTACTGCCACCTCTACCCAGGGGGGTGCCAGGTGCCTACCACTACTACCACCTCTACCCAGGGGGTGCCAGGTGCCTACCACTACTACCACCTCTACCCAGGGGGTGCCAGGTGCCTACCACTACTACCACCTCTACCCAGGGGGGGCTGGATGCCTACTACTACCACCCCCACTCACAGGATGGCAAATACATGCCACAAGAAGCACACACCAGCAGAAAGAATGCAACACAAAGACATCCCCCCCAACACCATGACAAGCGTGTGTAGACTGTGTCAAATGCCTACAACACTGAACAGGACTGTGGACATACAATGTGACCCCCTAACACAAGTGCCAGACATAAATGTGTGTGGCACCCACAATGCAAGCAGGCCATGACCATTGTGGCAATGGGGTCCAAACTCCCATCATCACAGTGACCAAAATGTGAGTGTGGGGTCCATAGCTGAAGCACATATTGAACATTGTGGCAATGGGGTCCAAACCCCCATCATCACAGTGACCAAAATGTGAGTGTGGGGTCCATAGCTGAAGCACATATTGAACATTGTGGCAGTGGGGTCCAGACCCCCATCATCACAGTGACCAAAATGTGAGTGTGGGGTCCATAGCTGAAGCACATATTGAACATTGTGGCAATGGGGTCCAAACCCCCATCATCACAGTGACCAAAATGTGAGTGTGGGGTCCATAGCTGAAGCACATATTGAACATTGTGGCAGTGGGGTCCAGACCCCAATCATCACAGTGACCAAAATGTGAGTGTGGGGTCCATAGCTGAAGCACATATTGAACATTGTGGCAGTGGGGTCCAGACCCCCATCATCACAGTGACCAAAATGTGAGTGTGGGGTCCATAGCTGAAGCACATATTGAACATTGTGGCAATGGGGTCCAGACCCCCATCATCACAGTGACCAAAATGTGAGTGTGGGGTCCATAGCTGAAGCACATATTGAACATTGTGGCAGTGGGGTCCAGACCCCCATCATCACAGTGACCAAAATGTGAGTGTGGGGTCCATAGCTGAAGCACATATTGAACATTGTGGCAGTGGGGTCCAGACCCCCATCATCACAGTGACCAAAATGTGAGTGTGGGGTCCATAGCTGAAGCACATATTGAACATTGTGGCAGTGGGGTCCAGACCCCCATCATCACAGTGACCAAAATGTGAGTGTGGGGTCCATAGCTGAAGCACATATTGAACATTGTGGCAATGGGGTCCAAACCCCCATCATCACAGTGACCAAAATGTGAGTGTGGGGTCCATAGCTGAAGCACATATTGAACATTGTGGCAGTGGGGTCCAGACCCCCATCATCACAGTGACCAAAATGTGAGTGTGGGGTCCATAGCTGAAGCACATATTGAACATTGTGGCAATGGGGTCCAAACCCCGATCATCACAGTGACCAAAATGTATGTGTTGACAAAGAATAAGCTGCAACTGCCAAACTGCATGGATTATTCCTGGTCACAGAACAACAAACACATCAGTGGCAAAGTAGTGCTTGTGTCCCATAGCAACATAGAATGGGGGAGGCAAACAGTGCAGTGCAAATAAGACATACCTTTGGCCATGTGCAGACAAACATCACCCATGGGGGCTGACACTGTCAACACTCATCAATGACTCAATGACAGAAGTGACCATCAGAATGCAGACCCACATATTTGCACCAATGGGCACACAAATTCAGATACCCAGTGGAGACTGTAGAAGGGAGGTGAACAGATACCATACCATGGTAGCAATGGCACACACACACAATGATCATTGTGCTGACTGATGACCTAGGAGTCCCAGGGACAGCAGGGCAAACACACCAAACAACATACAGCCAATGGCACACTAAAGATATGCCAATGCAGTGGTGCAGATGCACAAACACAAACAGGCAGACCCACACTGCACATCAAACACAACAGGTGAGGGGGGTACCAGTGTCCCCAGGCAAACACACAACACATGAGGAGGCCTGAATACCAATTACACAGACGTGCATACAGTGCCACACAAAGGTAACTCATGGATCCAAATCCCCTATGTGGGCAATCAGGCATTGTCAGATGAGTGGGAGCACAAATCACACATGTCACACAAGCATGTAGGAACAGCAACTGACACAGCAAGACACACAGACACCACAGCACCACACCCAGGGCCCCCACAATGTGGTGACCCTGGGCTGCATTACAATCCCACTGTGATGACAAAGCTAGATGTCGTTCACACTGTGAACCACAGTCATGTGTCCTGAGCAACAAACTACCATCACACCTACACAAGCACAAATCAACCAGCACGGCCTGTCAGCCAAGGCCAACATGGAGGCAGGGGTCTAGCCGGGCAACAACTCTCATCTGCACACACTCAACACCACACACCTCGACCTCCAACAATGTGCAGCAGTGAAGCTCACATGCACTGGTGACATTGCACATGCACCCATGACAATCCCAGGGGGGTGGTGGGAACCAAGGTGCAGGAACACATCACACATGGCCACTCTACCAGACTCCTGAATGTCTGACACACTGCACACTACGCTGTACATGGACATGACGGCAATACCACACCAACCAATGGGATCCCAGCCACAGTCACACACCTATGAAGAAGCCAAGGTCACCCACAAAGGACACACATAGACAACTACCAACATTGCAGCCCTGAGGAGTGCCAGCAGTCACACACACAACGTGTCACAACCAATGAAAGCTAACACAAACCCGAAATCACATGACAGGTGTCAACAACAAGTGCAAAGGGGAATCCGGACTGTGACACATCAGCGTCTGCCCACAAACTCAGCCCTGACAGCAAACACACCTATGGGTGACACCCTGATGACCAGTAATGTGCCATGCACCCACATCACAGAAAACCCAGGGAGAAGACTTTGGGAGAACATAGCTCAACTCAGCAAGCATCACAAACAGGAACATCACTAGGGATCCCAGCATGCACAGCAACATGGAAGTGAACACACACACATGCTCATACAACACACACCTTGAGTGCACAAGATGTCACAGGAGTACACACTGCCATGAGGGGACTCCACTCCTGTGTGAGGAAAGCTGTGCCATATGTCGCATCAGTAGGGCTCCATCATGTCAGCAGAACACTTGGTCACACAGTCAACAATTAGCACCAAATGAAGGCTCCCGTCACATCAGCCTGGTCATGGGAATGTCAACGAACTCAACAGCACAGATCCAACACACATGTATAGCAAGTTGCACTGACAACACAGAAGAGTCCTTCCCCATTGATGCCCAAACCTGCATGTCCAGTGGAGATGGCCACACGGTCAGGGAACTAGACTAATTGAACAATGGCAAACACAACAGATGTGCATGGGTGGAACCCACAGATGTGACATTGCTAATGTAAGTAGGAAATCCCATTGCCAAATATTGAATACATGACACCCTCAGATGCTGCTAAGGACGACATGGATTCACCACAGGATAGGACACTGTCCCCCTGGAACACATGGGTTCATGCACAGTAACACTTCATTTTCATGAGTCCAAAAATCACCATCACTGCAGCAAGGGCACGGTTAGCATCATCAACATCATGTACATCAGAAGCAAAACCACTAGAGAACAGAAAGTTGCTTTATTCAGCATGTGGGTTCAAAACTTGGAAGAACTGCAAGGTATCAACAAAGGCCAATGGCCAGTCCATCAAGGAAGTCTATACAGGGTGACAGTGGCAGATGTCACCCTATGCATGCCTGCACTGATCACAACCGGGGACAATCCCCTAGGAGGGGCATACGGGGGGCAGGCCAGGCACCGCAGGGACAGGATCAGGGCTCACCAGGAGGAGGCAGGGAAGGGGTGGTGGGTGCTGGAGAGCCACTGACAACTGCAGTGGAGGTGTCTGACATGGTGTGTGCCGGCACAACTGGGGGGCATGACTCAGATGTTGTGGGTGCCGGCACAACTGCAGTGGACCCTGCAGATGGAGTGGACAGGTCCGCCACTGCAGCGCCCAAGTCAGACAGGGTGATAGTGGACTCCACTGCAGTGCCCACCTCCAGGGGAGGAGAATGGGGATCAGGAAAGGTGGGCAGGACAGAGGGGAGGACACCCTCACCACATCAGTGGTACAGACAAGCGCAGCGGGGGGTGGGGCCGGAAGAGCAAGTGGCAGGGGGAGAAGGCCTGACCCTTCTGGGGATGGTGTATCTGTGGGTGGGGGAACCTGGGGCAGGGTGTGGTGGGGGCACCTGTGGAGTGGGGGCCTGAGGGATGGAGGAAGGAGACTTGGTGCCTGAGCTGCAGGGCGGCGGCGGGGTCTTGCTCTTCCGGGACCGGGGGGACTTGCGGGTGGGGGCCTCAGTCGGTCTGCGCCTGGGGGATGGTGTCCGGGGGCCAGGGGCACTCTGCTCCGTGTGGGTGGGCTTCCTCTTCCCTCTGAATGCTGGATCAGCTGGGTCGGAGGGGGAGAGGCCAAGGTCACAGAGGAAGAGCCGCTGTGTGTATGGGGTTGCAGGTGGGGCAAGGGAGGGGTCTTTGGAGGGAGAGGCAACTGAGGAGTGCGCAGTGCTTGTGGATGCGTGTGTTTGTGCCTGTGCCCCATCCCCTGTGAGTGTGGTTGCAGTCCCCTGACGGTGCGTGCCCGTGCGTCTTGTTTCTGGCGTGTGTGTCCGTGTGCTGCATGTGTCTGTGCTGGTGTGTGCCTGTGCCAGTGTGTGTGTGCTTGGGACGGGTAAGGTGCTGGGGAGTGTGGATGGGGCAGAGGCAGGAGGGGTGAGGGACTGTCGGAGGAGGGACACTGCTGCCGTCAGGGAGGAGTCCATGGACCTATTGCCCCTCTGTAGGTCAGACATGCCCGATGAGATGCCCTCCATGAATGACACCAGCTGAGTCAACAGACTGGTGTGTGCATGGAGGACACTCAGCATCGCTGTCTGTCCTACATGGAGCTGGCGGAGGAGGTACACAGACTCCTCACTCAGGGCAGCAGGGGACACAGGTGCAGGGGGTGCGGTGCCTGGCCCGAAGGAGACACGCTTCCGAACATGGGAGCCTCCACGGACCTCGGGAATGGGAGCCAACGGGAGGGCGGTGGTGGTGGTGCGGGGACAGCAACACTAGCTGGGGTGTGGTGGCTGCTGACACCCGCCTCCATAAGGGAGTCATCGTCCGAGTTGCTCTGGTCCTCAGCTGAGGTGGATGGTGCTGAGGACTCCTCGGTGTGGCTCCCTCGCCCTCCGTGCCACTGGGTCCCTCCGACCACTCCTCGGCTGCTGACCCAGTCTGGCTCTGCGGCTCCTCCTGGTCCGTGGAGCTGTCCCCTCCTGTGGCCGTGGATGTATCTGCAATCAATAGGGAAACAGACAGACATCAGTCACCTGCACCGAACGCACACACCACAGTAAGTACAGCACATTACAGAGCAAGCCCTGGCATCCTTAGTTGAACATTGCTAAAACTGCACAAACAGAACAGGAGAAGTCAATTGTCAGTCTGATGGTCAACCATGGCACTCACATCCCACCTGGCCTTGCACCCATCTGTATGGTGTCTGTGGGATGGCAATACCCCAGTGTGGACACATGCACCACCTACACAGTATTTGGACAGTGCAGAGAACCCGGTGAAGCATGTGGACATGCACACATCACAACTCTTGCCACTGAGTCAGTGCAGGTGTCTGGATGAAAGGGATGCCCAGAGTCAAATAGGAAATGCATGTGATGCATACCAGCGACAGACACCATGATGCACCCATGTCCTGATAGCCATTGCCACAATGGTGTGCATGTAGCAAATGTCACTCCCCTGCAGGATCACTAATAGGATGTCACATGCCATGGCACAGCCATGCCTGCTAGGTCATACATAACTGTCTCCAGTCACATGGGCAGGGCAGCCAGACAACAACACTCTGCACTGTGTCACAATAGTAGATCATGGGGAATGCAAGTCCTGGAGCTGAACAAGTGCACATGTACATCCCCCACACACCACATCATCTGTACCCTCATCTGTCCAGGTTATACCCATTGTACATATGGGAGACCTGTAACACTACCCTCTGCACCTGAGCACATCACAATCTGCTGTGCATGGGAAACAGCTGCCTGAACCTCATATTCGCATACCCCAGTCTGCACGGTCAGGTGATCAAACACCTATGTGTCACACATGTATCATCTCCTATGGTCACATCTCCGGTGGCATGCGGAGCCCCAACCGAGGAACACCCCAGCAGACCTGACAACGAAGCCACAGCACACTGACACAGAGGCAGACACCTGAGGGGACGAATCACTGAGCAAAACATGTCAGCTGATACACGGCAGTGGGAGTACAGAGTGTATTGTATGGCCTGGAGTAGGCATGACTGTCCTGTCCCACATGAATGAGGGATGAGCCCTGGACAGTAGGCAGCTGGCTAAGTATGTGTGACACACGTTATATACACACTCCTGGGGCACAAACATTGTTCCCACCCGCAGCATGGGTGTGTGCCAGATACCCCAGGCACATGTGGTGGATCAGCACAGCAATTGGGCCACATATCAAAATAACACGCAGAACACATGTCAGAACACATGCAATGTGTAAGCAATGGACCCACCCATGATGCCCACCACAGAGTCAGGGAAACAGATGCTGTCCCCCACCTTGAGTCAAGCAAACTGCAAGGACACAGTACCCAAGTGACACAATACCCTGACTGTAAGGGCCACACCTGGGTATCAGATGAGGAGTGGGCAGTGCACAATAGAGGGACATGGGTCCTGGACCACAAGACTGATGTACTGTGGAAGTTTAACCAGGCCAGAGGAGGGCACATAGCATGGCAGACATAGTTCACAATGAAGACATGGACTCACCCCTCCTTGCTGCTCTCTGGCCTTCAGCTGCCCATCCAGATCAGGGAAGACCACCGCCAGGATCCTCAGCATGTGGGGGGTCAGGGTCCGGTGTCCGCCCCTCCTGCGAGGAGGCGACAGCTTCAGCTGGACCCGTGCGATCCTCCGGGTCCAGCCCCGAAGGTCCTGCCACCTCTTCTGGCAGTTGCGGATCCGGCGCTTGTAGACCCCCACGGATCTCACTGCCCGGACGATGGTCAGCCATATCTTCTGCTTCTGGTGGGCATCAACCTGTGAGGATAACAAAGTGAGAATGCCATTACTACACATGCAACATATCCGTGCATTACACAGTTGGATATACATGTCTCAATCACAGGGGCACATGATGTACACAGGCAGTGCAACGATGGCTATGGACAGTATGCCAGCAGTTACTACATGGTATCATTGCCTGGGAAGTAAAACCTAGTTTAAATGCACTGTCACTGCATTATACCTGTCCAGTGCATGTAACTACACACTATGGGGGGTGACAACTACTCAGTGAGCCTGCTAGCCAGTGGCGTGCAGACTGTTAGCCTTGCTAGTCAGACAACATGCACATTTAGAAAGGCAGTGGACAGAACACTCACCTGCTCCCCTGCTTTCCCATACAGCTTGCTGTACTGTGGAAGGAGGCCATCCAGCAGGGCCTGGTTCTCCTCAGTGCTGAAGGCTGGGGCTCTCTCCACAGTACGTGCCATTGCAGGGTCCAGAGGGTGCAGATACAGCAGCAGTGTAGTGGCAGATGTCGTCCTGGAGCATGTAGTGCAGGCAAGTGAGCTCTCAGGGGAACAGCCAGCATTATATGTGTGCTGCAGAGGCAGATACTGTCCCATGTGTCCAAAGTGATAGGTCCAAGTCGTTTGCATCATCTGAATCTGGCCAATACATGGAATTGCACCACTTACACACGCCCCCAGCATCCTTCAAATGTTCAACTTCGTGACACCCATGAAATTGCAACATTGTTGTGGGTGACCAACTGAATTTACAGCATCAGACTCGTTCAAATTTTGAAAACGCGTCCGTTGCCAGGCCAGGCCATAGCCAATGGGTGCGCACCGATCGGACCATTGCTGTTCAACACGTACATAGGATACAACGCGTACCCGCACACATTGAATGCAATGGGCCGGCCGGGCACACCGATCGGACCATTGCTGTTCAACGCGTACATGGGATACAACGCGTACCCGCACACATTGAATGCAATGGGCCGGCTGGGCACACCGATCGGACCATTGCTGTTCAACGCGTACATGGGAAACAACGCGTACCCGCACACATTGAATGCAATGGGCCGGCCGGGCACACCGATCGGACCATTGCTGTTCAACGCGTACATAGGATACAACGCGTGCCCGACACATTGAATGCAATGGGCCGGCCGGGCACACCGATCGGACCATTGCTGTTCAACGCGTACATAGGATACAACGTGTACCCGCACACATTGAATGCAATGGGCTGGCCGGGCACACCGATCGGACCATTGCTGTTCAACGCGTACATGGGATACAACGCGTACCCGCACACATTGAATGCAATGGGCCGGCCGGGCACACCGATCGGACCATTGCTGTTCAACGCAGTACATGGGCTACAACGCGTACCGCACACATTGAATGCAATGGGCCGGCCGGGCACACCGATCGGACCATTGCTGTTCAACGCGTACATGGGAAACAACGCGTACCGCACACATTGAATGCAATGGGCCGGCCGGGCACACCGATCGGACCATTGCTGTTCAACGCGTACATAGGATACAACGCGTACCCGCACACATTGAATGCAATGGGCCGGCCGGGCACACCGATCGGACCATTGCTGTTCAACACGTACATGGGCTACAACGCGTACCCGCACACATTGAATGCAATGGGCCGGCCGGGCACACCGATCGGACCATTGCTGTTCAACGCGTACATGGGAAACAACGCGTACCCGCACACATTGAATGCAATGGGCCGGCCGGACACACCATCGGACCATTGCTGTTCAATGCGTACATAGGATACAACGCGTACCCACACACATTGAATGCAATGGGCCGGCCGGGCACACCGATCGGACCATTGCTGTTCAATGCGTACATGGGAAACAACGCGTACCCGCACACATTGAATGCAATGGGCCGGCCGGGCACACCGATCGGACCATTGCTGTTCAATGCGTACATAGGATACAACGCGTACCCGCACACATTGAATGCAATGGGCCGGCCGGGCACACCGATCGGACCATTGCTGTTCAACGCGTACATGGGATACAACGCTTACCCGCACACATTGAATGCAATGGCCAATGTGTGCGCACTGATCGGTCCATTGCTGTCCAAGGCGTATTGCCAATACAACGCGTACCAGCGCACATTGAATGCAATGGCCAATGTGTGCGCACTGATCGGTCCATTGCTGTCCAAGGCATATTGCCAATACAACGCGTACCAGCGCACATTGAATGCAATGGCCAATGTGTGCGCACTGATCGGTCCATTGCTGTCCAAGGCGTATTGCCAATACAACGCGTACCAGCGCACATTGAATGCAATGGCCAATGTGTGCGCACTGATCGGTCCATTGCTGTCCAAGGCGTATTGCCAATACAACGCGTACCAGCGCACATTGAATGCAATGGCCAATGTGTGCGCACTGATCGGTCCCTTGCTGTCCAACGCATCCCTGTACAAGTCACTGGCATATGTCACCATGCCTGTCACAGGTGAACATATGCCAGCCACACATACTTCCCAGGCAGTGAGGGGCACACCTATAACACCACAGCCTGTCCAAACTGTATCCTAGGGCATGTAAGGCTGCATTACCTATTCCGTGTATGGGGGTGAACATGTTGTTCTGTGGGTGTCACTTGGGGGCAGCCACCCCCAGGCTGTGCACGTGTTTATGGGGAAAGAATCCTTGGTGTTTCGTGTACATGACCACTGTGATGTGCAACTGTTCATATCTGTGCATGTGGCATGGTCACAGTTCACGGTGGTGTATGTGTATGTCATGTCACATACCCCCTGAGTCCCATGTGGGACGTTATGTTCAACCCAGGGTGACCCATTGGCACAATGTTGATGGTCCTCCACAGTCTGTGTGCATGTTGTGATTACAATGTCTCTGATTTCATGTGCACAATGGGAAGCAGTCTCCACATCCACGTTGTTTGTGCATGGACTTTGATGTTGTGCGTGTGTGTGTCAGAGACGTCCATGTCTGTCCTGCCGAGGCAACACGGACCACTACCTGTGGGGCTCATGGTTGTTTTGCTGTGGTGTATACATGATACACCATGTCATGCCAGTGTCCATGTGGCAATACAGGGTCCCTGGGAATCTACCTGTCGTTGAGCTGTGATGCCTGGGGCACATCAGTCCTCACATGTCACTGTGGCGTGTGTTTGTTATTTGGCAGCAGGAGATGGGTACTGGGACACGGCCTCATGGTATCCGATGGCATGACCTGGGACTTCTTGATGCCACTTGTTGGACTGTGATGTTAGATATTGGCCATGTATGTGCCATACATATCCGTACGGAACTGCACACATCATGTACTTGTGCCTCATTATGATGTATCATGTGATGTTGAGTGTGTTCAATGCCACATATGTGGGGTGACTGATAATCTTGCTTTCTTCACCTATGCACTGCAGGGCACCAGCTGTCCATAGACCATTCCCTGACCTGGCAACGATGGTGGAACGGGACAGCATCCGACGGTACCGCTTCACCAGGCAGCTGATTGAGGATTTGGCAGTGCGCTTGGCACCACATTTGCAACCTGGCCGTCCGTACCCTACAGCGCTGACCCCCAAGGTGAAGGTGATGGCAGCCCTACACTTCTTTGCCACTGGTACCTTTCAACACACTCTGGCGACTGCTGGTGGGATGTCACAGACCATGTTCAGCCGTGTGCTCCGGGATGTTTTGGAGGCTATGTTGATATACCTGAACCAGTACATCTATTTCCCTAGACTCCAATGACTCACTGGCGTGAAGAGTGACTTCTATGCCCTGGGGAGGATGCCGCATGTCATTGGCTCCATTGATGGGACACATGTGGCGTTGGTACCACCACAGGCCCAAGAGCAGGCCTACCGTAACCGCAAACACTACCACTCGGTCAATGCACTGGTGGTCTGTCTTGCAGATATGAGCATCACACACGTGTGTGCCCGTTTCCCTGGTTCTGCACACAATGCGTACGTGATGAGGAGTAGTCGCATCCCGAGGATGATGTCACAGATGCGGAACCAGCGTGCCTGGCTTGTAGGTGTGTACTGACTTTGTACCATTGTGTGTGTTCTGCTATGTAGTGTTCCACCCTCTTTTCCAACTCTGCTAATGTGCAATTGTCTGTATGTAGGTGACTCCGGATACCCCAACATGCCGTGGTTGCTGACGCCCCTCAGGAACCCTGTGACACCAGCCCAGATACGCTACAATGAGGCACATGGTCGGACCAGGAGAGTGATTGAGCGGACATTTGGTCTCCTGAAGAGCCGCTTTCGCTGCCTCGACAAGACAGGAGGGTCCCTCCCATATGCCCCAGCAAAGGTGTGCAAGATTATCATCGTCTGCTGCATGCTCCACAACCTGGCAGTGCGGAAGGAGTTGCCTCTCATCCTGGATGACGATGACCAACGTCCGCCACCTGTGGAGGATCCTGGCCTGGACCACGATGCCAGTGATGATGATGATGATGTTGAGGGTGATGTCCGCACACAGCTCATCACCAACTTCTTCAGCTGAATGTGAGTATCCAGAGATGGCATGTCAATGATGTGAGTTTGCATGATATGTGTTGGTGGTGCTCTGGTGCTGTTTGAGTGTGTCCATGGGCTACATGTCTGTATGCGTGTAGCGATGTGTCCTTGCAGGTAGTCTGTACTCCCCAACAGTGTTGACATGCTAAGTTGGTTCTGGGTGGGTATCTTGTAACATGTATTGTGCATGAGTATTGCAGTTCTGTCCTGTTCTTCAGTACTTTTGACTGTGTGTCATTTCTGTCCTTCACAGGGTACTTTCAGAGTCGTTTGGTCAACTGTGATCCCCAACACCGTGATTCGACTTCCCGGGTGGTAGCTGTTGTGTCCCTACAGGTGATGTGTACCACACCCATGGACTTCCTTCCTTCTACACTTGTTGACTATGTGCCCGCTGCCAGGTGGGATTACCTTGCATCTGTGGTGGTTTCAACATGTTGCAAATGTGTAATAAACCTGTGCTTCACTATGTGATGTGCGTTGTCTGTGGTCACACATCTGACTGACATTTGCTTACTGCACCAGTGGGCTAGTTAACACAGACTGTGAATAGGTGTTGGGTCTGTGCAATGCAACGTATTTCCTGGCAACACCAGTGTAGGCGATGAGTCAGATGTCCATGGTGTGTATGTGTTGTGTAGCCCTGGTGGTGTGCCTCCCCATATGTGTGAAGTCGCCATGACTCACATGCCGGTGTTGTACTTGCTGTAGCAGTTAGCATGCACAGTGTCATTTCCCCGATCATCATCGCAACGTCTGAGACAACATTGGAATCACAACAGAGGCAAGTATGGTGTATAAGTGAGTTTATTGACATACATGTGTGAGTATAGTGCACAGGTTGTTGGGTGCTGTACATTGTAATTGTGATCCAAAGTTCCTAGATATTTTGGAAGTCCTGGTAGCAGAAATGTCCAGAGTAAAGTCCACAGTAATCAGAGACATTGGTCCAACTTGAGCTCCCCATGTCATGTGGGAGAGTTGTGTTGCAGTCAACAGGGTAAACAGTTTGCGCACAAAGGTTATTCTCCAGAACAGGTTTTGGCTTCCTGGGGGTTGCACATGGCCATCGGCCTCTCACTTGCCCCTCTTCGGACGGCCCCTCTTCTTTGGGGGATCCTCAAGTGCAGGCTGCTGCGGTGCAGGGGACTCTCCGCCAGAGTCATCCTGCCTCCCTGTGGCAGTTGCAGTTGTTTCAGCAGCAGATGTTGTGGGCACACAGGGAGGTGTTGACTGGTTGCTGCTCATCTGGCGGAGGCATTGTAATATGTCCCTATGCACCGCCGTCATCTCTTGCAGTGTGTCCCACTTGGACTCCACGCGGGACATGTGTGAGTCCAAGCGGGCATGATGGGCAGCCTGCTGCTGTTTAATGTCCCTGAGGAGCCCCACTACCTGGCTGAACTCTCCGGTGCTGGACTGGTACGCATCGGCTATGCGTGCCAGTTGTGGGTCATCATGCAGTCCAGACCCCTCTGTGAGCAGCAACCTATGTCTCCCACCCCTCCCACCACCCCTGGCGACACGTGCAGTATCTGAGGTGGCAGGCACAGGTGACCCTGGGCCACCTTGTGGGTTGTTGGTGGTGGTGGTGTCCATGGCCCCACGTTGGTCCAGGGTCCCTGTGCTGGTGGTGGTGCTGCTCCTTGGTCTGTCCGTGTCGGCAGGGGTGGTATGTGTGTTGACAGTCGTTGGAGGGGTGGGTGCAGGGGGTGCAGCTGGTGGTCCTGCTGGTGCTGCATGATGACTTGCTCCGGAGGTGCCAGGTAAGTCTTCATCATCCGAGGAGGGCAGGGGCTGTTCCACACCAGTGAGCTCCGTATCCTCTTGAGCCTGGGACGAGGACTCCTCAGCATCTGCTGCTGTGTCCCCATCATCACCTGTTTTTGGGAGACACACACAATGTATGTTATGTTTCTGCAGGCATCAATGGTTGACACACCTGCCAGTTGTGACTGTGCCTCTGGATGCGGGCGTGTACAATGCATTGTCCTAAGTTGTCACAGTCAGGGATTGATATTGGTGTAGCACATTGTCCTGCATTATTTGGGCATTTCTATGTGAATGTTGGGGTGTGTACATGGTCTGCATTGGTTGTATTTGGTTGTCATCCGCTCCTCCTTCCCACCCAGCCAGATATCCCACCATGGACCGTGCTTCCATTGCAGGGAGTGCAAGTTGTCTTTCAGGATGTCAGTCAGTGGTGTCCTGCTGTTGGTTGTTGCACAGTTGCCAGCAGGGCCTTGTGCTCCCCACAGCAGTAGCCAGTGTCAGCCATCTTGTCAGTTGTTTTCCACTCCCTGTGATGTGCGCATGGTTCAGGGTGATGTTGATGGGACAGTTGTGGGGGTGACCAATATCTGTGACTACCACTCCCATCATGCTATTGCCTCCACCCCACTTCCCAGCATGCCCATACTTACTTGCTTTCGGGTGGACTTCAGTGTGTGTGAGTGTGAGAGCAATGGCAAGATGGCTGGCAGTGGTGTCCTGCTGTTGGTTGTTGCACAGTTGCCAGCAGGGCCTTGTGCTCCCCACAGCAGTGCCCAGTGTCAGCCATCTTGTCAGTTGTTTTCCACTCCCTGTGATGTGCGCATGGTTCAGGGTGGTGTTGATGGGACAGTTGTGGGGGTGACCAATATCTGTGACTACCACTCCCATCATGCTATTGCCTCCACCCCACTTCCCAGCATGCCCATACTTACTTGCTTTTGGGTGGACTTCAGTGTGAGAGCAATGGCAAGATGGCTGGCAGTGGTGTCCTGCTGTTGGTTGTTGCACAGTTGCCAGCAGGGCCTTGTGCTCCCCACAGCAGTGCCCAGTGTCAGCCATCTTGTCAGTTGTTTTCCACTCCCTGTGATGTGCGCATGGTTCAGGGTGGTGTTGATGGGACAGTTGTGGGGGTGACCAATATCTGTGACTACCACTCCCATCATGCTATTGCCTCCACCCCACTTCCCAGCATGCCCATACTTACTTGCTTTTGGGTGGACTTCAGTGTGTGTGGAGTGTGAGAGCAATGGCAAGATGGCTGGCAGTGGTGTCCTGCTGTTGGTTGTTGAACAGTTGCCAGCAGGGCCTTGTGCTCCCCACAGCAGTGCCCAGTGTCAGCCATCTTGTCAGTTGTTTTCCACTCCCTGTAATGTGCGCATGGTTCAGGGTGGTGTTGATGGGACAGTTGTGGGGGTGACCAATATCTGTGACTACCACTCCCATCATGCTATTGCCTCCACCCCACTTCCCAGCATGCCCATACTTACTTGCTTTTGGGTGGACTTCAGTGTGTGTGACTCCTCCTTCCAGCCAGATATCCCACCATGGAACGTGGTTCCATTGCAGGGAGTGCAAGTTGTCTTTCAGGATGTCAGTCAGTGGTGTCCTGCTGTTGGTTGTTGCACAGTTGCCAGCAGGGCCTTGTGCTCCCAAACAGCAGTAGCCAGTGTCAGCCATCTTGTAAGTTGTTTTCCACTCCCTGTGATGTGCGCATGGTTCAGGGTGGTGTTGATGGGACAGTTGTGGGGGTGAGCAATATCTGTGCCTACAACTCCCATGATGCTATTGGCTACACTGACTTGCCCAGCATACACATATTTCCTTTCTTTCAGTGGGCTTCACTGTGTGCTGGTGTTGTAGTGGTGGCTACTTGTCTGGATGTATTTGTCAGTTATATTTGTGCCACTGCCTAGCTGTAGTTGTAGTTGTGTTTGTACATGTGATGACACAGTTAAATGTCACTTTGTGATGGCATGTGTTGTGTTTCTCTGAGTGACATGCACATTTTGGGATGATTCTGTTCGGGTTGCTGTGTATTTGCTAAGAGTGCATGGTTTGACTCTCCCCTTGACAGTGATGTGTGTGTGTAGTCGCAGAATATTGTGTACATTTGTTGTGTACTCACCAGGCTCTGGGATGTTTTCTAGTCCATAGACGCTCACTGGTGGTAGGATGGCCCGCACCTTCTCCTCCCAGGGCCTGAGGTATACTGGCTTGGCAGGAGGGCCACTGCCGGTGTATTGGCTCAAGATGTAGTCCTTCTTCAGCAGCTCCTTGACCCTCCTGCGCACGTCATACCACCTGTTCTGGATGTCTGTCTTTGTGCGCAAACATGGTGATTGTGCGTTCACCCTGTCGACGATCCTCTCCCACATCTTTGTTTTCTGTGACATGGGTGTCTGTTGGACCAGTGTACCAAAGAGCTGTGGCTCTACCCTGAGAATCTCATCTACCAGGACTTCCAATTCACTATCTAGGAACTTGTGATTCTTCTTTGGGGGCATGGTGATGGGTGGTGATGGTGAGTGATGTGTGTGTTGGTGTGCAGGTGAAGGTGTGTGAGTGTGTGTTTGGCTAGGTGTATGTGAGGTTTCTATTTGTTGTGGTGCTGATGGTGTGTGGCTTGTGTGATGGATGAGCTGTGGGTGTGTGGTTGCTGTCTGTTGAGTGCTGACAGGTAATTTGAATTTGCAAAGGATCATGGTAGGGATTTGTGTCCTTTATATGGGTGGAGTTGTGGGTGTGTCTTTGTTCCCTGCCCCGCCCCCCCCCAGTATTTATTGGCTTTGTAATTGCTTGTTTGGCCTTTTTTTGTGTATTTTCCCTTTGTACTTTTCGTGCATGTAGGAGACGTTCTTGTGACCGAGTCGGACCCTGCAGTTGTCTGGTACGGGCTCGTCCGCTTCGTTCACGCTGTGTTTGTGCTGTTTTCTATGCTGCGTACGCGTCGGTCGCGGTGTTTTGGGTTGCTTCGGCTCGCAGTTTTGTATGCGTGTCGGTCGTACGGCTTGTCCTCCGTGCGACTCGGTCGTGTTTACCATGCCTTGCATCGTACTTGGCGGGTGGGAGTCCGCGGGTACGTCTCGTTCGGTATTGTTCCGGGTGCGAGTCGGTCGGTTCGAAGCGCGTGTTTTTCCAGCCGGATTTCAGTTTTCCGCGCGGCTCGGTCCTTCGGCTTGTGTTCCGTACGAGTCGGTCGGGTTTTGCTCACTTCTCATCGCACTTGGCGGGTCGGGCTGCACCGGTACGTGTCGGTCGGAATTAATTCCGGCTCCGAATCGGTCGGTACGTTTTCCGGCCGGAATCGGAATTGGCCCCTTAATATTTGACTTAGAAAAATCTGCTGCATTTTCTAAAAATGAATATTTAGAGGGTTCATCAGACTATGAACATTTGTATTGTTATAACCACTATGGTCATCATTGTTTGCATAAATCTGCATATCCAAGAAATGTGTTTATGTTTAACCAATGGGAACATTGTCCTACACCACCTAAAGGTAGTTCAAAAACATTTGCTAACAAGTTTCCATATTTTTCAGGTTACAATACATCTGACCCAGAAACGTTTTACTATAAAAATGTAAACAAAACAGGACTGAAAATTATGTTAACTAATACAAAACAGATATACTCTGCAGCATTTATTGCCCATCTGTCTAGACAGGGATTCGACTTATGGAAAGACACAATAGACACAAAAACTGTCTGGGGTAGTAAAGAATGGCAAGTACAGGGTGTAGAAGCTTTATTTAGAGCCTGTATCATCCCTGAACAAATACTGTTTTTGAATAAAACCGTCCAACAAACATCTTGTCTTGGTATAGCCAAGATCAAAGAGATGAAAACACCTTCTGTGCCAACTCCTGCCAGTGATAATAATACAAAGGCTGTGGTGACAGTTGACAGTATACTACAACTCAACAGATCTAATCCTGTCCATCACTCCGAGCGAAATGGAGAAAGCTCTCCTTGAACGAAAGTGCCGTGAGCGAATAGTACAGCTATTGGGCATGACTCGTCTACGGGACCTGAATACCACGTGGTTCCTGTCATTCAGACCAATCTGGCAAGATTGCATCTTACCTGTTCTACGATTCCTGCTATGCAGTGAAGAATGCGTGTTGGACACCTGTCTAACATTTCCATCAGCTACGCCAACGGATGTCGATACTTTGCTGGTCCCGATAACGGCCCATGCTCTGTGTTGTCCCCAGAGGCTACCAATCCTGATGTCAGCATTCATTGAGATCTCACAGATGCTTCCGGCTGCTGCTGAGATACAAGAAAGAACTACAGGCACACAGGTAACAACGGACGCGAACATTGCTGCGGCAACCTATGCTGGAAGCGATGCTTCCCATCTCTGTGCAGTTAATCTACTTCACGAGGTGTTCCAACTAACACCAACTACAGTGGATGATGTTTTGTCTATAGAAATAGATGATCTCATGTTTACACCAGACCCGTAAACTGACTCTGATTCAGCATACAGTGTTCCAGAGATGCAGTAACAATTTGGCCTTCATTTTTAAAAAAAACTTGGAACTCTACCAAATTTGAACTTTTGTCCCATTTTTTCGAACGAAAATGGCACTTCAATCTGCTTAAAGTAGAGCTAGCCTTATAGTACAGACTTTGCGGTACTTCCACGGACACTTAGTCATCTTGTGTGTCTAGAACAGTTCATTCATTTTCATGACATTAAATGACTTTGATTTTTGAACAACTTATCGATCATTTTTGTCATATGTAAATATTACTGCTTATTTTCATTCCAATTGCATTTAATTTCGAAATTTATGCCAGAATTGAAAAGCATTGCTTGATATGTACAGTACCTTTTGCATTTTTAATATGTTTTTTAATGCTTTTAAGAAATATTTTTTAATATGCAGTACTCCATTTAATGTTTAGCATTTTAAATGTTTAGCATTTTAGTATTATCGTACACACGAAAGTGGAGTGGGTGTTGTATTCCTCTTAGGGTGTCTATAAACGGGCTTTCCAGAATCATGTCCTTATATAGGCACAATTCGCCCTGCCCTTATATAGGCATAAAATCCCAGCCCTTATTTAGGCATTAAACCGTGCACTCCAAATACAGGCATGGTCTCCGACATCCGTCCACCCTAACGTCACAACGAGTTTGTGAAGAACAGACCCTTAGGCTGCGGGAGTTTCCCTAGCCCAGGACTATTGATTTCTTCAAGGACTCATATATTATGCATGAACCATTATTCCTTAGGGGTTCATTCATGACGTCTTCCGCTGTCCGACTCACGTCAATGCTAACATTCTGAGGTAATTCTCAGGTATAAATATACCTTCCCTAGCCCCTGTAAATCAGAGGAGACCTCGACTTCAGAGGGGCCCGTTTCCCGGCCTGACGCACTGAGAAGACGCTGTCATCCCTGCACGCAGAGAGTCCAGCTTCCAGTGATCTGACTTCCCTTGCGGGGTGTTGGAGTTCGAGTCTGGCAAGAGATTCCTACCTCTCTCATTCTTCATGTATGGAGCTGACTAGAACCTAGAGGGACTCTTGGCATACTAGGCATACTGGGCTTAACATACTCTTAGTATACCATAGTAAGGAATACTTCACCTACTTCATACCTCTCCCTACACCTAGGTCAGGTTAGGTACATCGGGGTAGAACTAGGTTAGAAACGCATTGTATGAGTACTCGCATTTTTAGTCTGTGTTATTTATGTAAATGCATATATGCTAAAAGATAATGCTATCGCAGTATTATTTATTTCTACTGCTCACATTGTACATTATTTATCTCGCATACTGTCTTGTGATCGTAACAGCACATTTTACTTACACCAGAAACAAGACTGTTCAATAAATCTTTTATTGAAACGCCCGTCTGTTCTCTCTGTGTAACTTTGAGGAAAACTAAGCATGCACGATTGAGCTGAGTGAAATAGTTATCTATTGTTTCTACGACTCTGGGACACGTTCTGATTCTAAAGAGAAACAAAGTGGTCATGTTTTGCGGCTGCCAGAAACTACTCCCTTCTTGTTGTCAAGGAGTTTCTAGTGGCCTCTGAGCTAGCTGGCACAAGTAATTAAGTTTAATATACTCGATAGGGACATACTGACCTCAGTCCTATGTCAAACCTATAGGATATATTATTCCAATGCGCAGAGCCTATTAGGGAAATAGGAGCTACACTACAAGACATTACCTCTGCAGTCATGCGATCATCTATGCATTAGCTATACACTCCTCCAATCAACCAGACATTATCCCTGCACTAATGCAATTACCCATACATTAGCTATGCACTCCTCTAATCAGACAGGCACTACCCTTGCACTCCTCCAATCACCCAGGCAGTATCCATGCACCTCTCCAAACACCCATATATTTCCCTTGCACACATGCAATCACCCAGACAGTACTCATACACTCCTTGAATAATTTAGGCAGTACCCTTGCACTCTTCCAATCACCCAGAAATTACGTCAGCACTCATGCAATCACCCACATACTACTCATGCACTCCTCTCATCATGCAGCCACTACCTATGCACTCAAAGGAATAACCAGGCACTACCTTGTAGTCCTCCAATCAACCAGGCAGTACTTATGCACTCATGCAATCACCCACTCATTACCTGTGCACTTGTGCAATAACCCAGGTACTACCCTTGCACTCTTGAAATTGTCCAGGCACTATCTATGCACTACTGCAATCACCCAGGCACTACCCATGCACTCATGTAATCACCCGAACATTACTCATGCACTGTTTCAATCACTCAGGAACTATTTATGCACTCGTCCAATCACTCAGCCAGTACCATGCACTTATAAAATCACCCAGACACTACTTATGCACTCCTCCAATCACATAGGCAGTAACATTACACTCATACAACCACCCAGACATTACCCCTGCACTTATGCAATCACTTAAAGATTACTCAAGCACTCCTCCAATCACCGAGACATTACCCTTGCACTAATACAATCACCTAGACATTACCCGTACACTCATGCAATCACCCAGGCATTACCTATGCATTCCTCTAATCCCCCAGACATTATTCCTGCAGTCATGCAATCACCAAAGCATTATCTAAGCACTCCTCCAATCACCCAGGCAGTATCCATGCACTCTGCAATCACCCAGACATTACTCCCACACACATGCAATCACCCAAACATTACTCATGCACTCCTCACATCATTCAGGGAGTATCCTTGCACTCCTCCAATCACCCAGACAAAACCCCAGCACTTATGCAATCACCCAGGCATTATCCATGCACTCCTTCAAGCACTCAGATAGTACGTATGTACTCCTCCAATCACCCAGACATTATCCCTGCACTCATACAATCACCTAGGAATTTCCCATGCACTCCTTCAATCACCCGGCTAGTCCCCATGTATTTATAAAATCACCCAGGCACTAGGTATGCACTCCTCCAATCACCAAGGCACTACCCATGCACTCATGCATTTACTCAGGTACTACCCATGCACTTATACATGCATTGAGGCACTTCTGCTGCATTCATGCAATCATAGAAGCACTACCCATGCAGTCTTCCTATCATCCCGGAACTACCTGTGCATTCATGCAATCACCCAGGTACTACTAATGCACTCCTCCAATCACCCAGGCACTACCTATGCACTCATGCAATAACTCAAGCACTATTCTTGCAGTCCTCCAATTATGCAGGCATTATCCATGCAGTCCTCCAATCACCTAGGCACTAACCCTGCTCTCATGCAATCACCCACTCATTATTCATGCACTCCTTCAATCACTCAGGCAGTACCCATGCACTCTTCCAATCACCCAGACATTACTCCAGCACTCATGCAATCACCCAGATAGTACTTATGCACTCCTCCAATCACCAAGGCACTACTCATGCACTCATGCAATCACGCAGTCATTACCCATGCATTCGTACAATAACCCAGGCACTACCCTTGCAGTCTGCAAATTATCCAGGCACTATCCATGCACTCCAACAATCACCGAGGCAGTACCCATGCACTCATGCAATCATTCAGACACTCTACAAGTAGTCCTGCAATCACTCAGGCAGTATCCTTGCACTTATGCAATCACTCAGGTATTTTTTCTATTTTAACCAGTATATGTGGTTCCGTAAGAACTGTATTTTTTTAAAATAATTTTACTTTTTTGTGTATTTTCTAACAATTTTTTCTTTTGTTTTGGTGTTTTTGACTTTTTTTTAAACAAAACAAAATTGAAGAGTCCAACATAACTGTTTGGACAAAAAAAAGGAAAAGAAGATTTGGGAGCAGATAAAAATAAAAATTAACACTTGTGTGTTTTAATTGCATTGATTACCACATCAATGCATTGCTCCCCAATGCAGAGTTTTGCATCGCACTTTTTACAATTAACTGTGGCATCCAGAAGCTCAGGAAAAATTTGTGGCCTCGGTGTAGGTGGAACTCCTGCTGGTGAAGTTGATGGAGCATTTGGGTCAACTTGTGCAGCTTCTTCATTTCTCTCCCTCTGTGATATTTCTATGTCTAAATGCACCGGGTGAATGGTCTCCAAGTGTTTTTTCATGGAGGATGTTCCGCAAGAGTACTTTTTTTCGGAACCTCTGGACAGTACTCTTTTGCATATCTTGCAAGTCACCTTCCTCGCATTCACCTTTTTCTCACCCTCCGGCACTGTAAAGAAGGCCCAAACCACACTCTCTTTTCTCTTCTTGACAGGCTCCACCGCATCATCTTCCTCTTCCAGTAGATCTTGATCTGGATGACTGGATGCCATTTTTTTGGAAAATAAAGTCAAGAAACACAGTGAAAAAAGAAATTGTAAGAAGATACAATAAACAGGTCTTGCCAGGAAGGCAGAGGAATAAAACAGGTGTTGGATCCTCCCTCTAACAGAATGAAAATGTTTTAAAGCAATCAGAAGCTTTCTTTTCAGGTCACATGGAGTCGCGTAGGGTGCACGCACCCGTCGCGCACCTGTAAAATTTTGTATACATAATTATAAAGTATAAATAGGTGTTTAGAAAATATTTTAAAAGGTATATTAGTGAAAGTGTTTATACAAATCTAATATTTTAACTTTGTATTGTGATATTTCACACTTTGAAAATTATGCCGAAGTCGTGACCCCTGCGTGACCCCGGAAATACATGCCGGGAAGGGTCGCGCACCCTACACGCATACGTCGTGCACTCGTGAAATTTCGTATAGTTCATAGAAAAGTAAAAAATACTCTTTATAAATTCTTTTCTAAATTATATTAGTGACAGTTTTTAACAAAAACTTATATTTATAATTTTTACAGTGATATTTCATACTTTTAAAACTACGCCTGAGTCGCGATTCCAGCACGACTCCGCAAATGCGCGCCAGCAGGGTTCGCGCACCCTGAATCCACGCACCCATCAAGTAGGTTCGCGTATTTGTAAAAATAAAAAAATAAAAAAGCATAACACAACAATAAAAAAACTTTCACAGTATTAAAAGCATTATTTCAAGAAAATATAAATGTAAGTTATACATATAAAAATACCTCTGGGCCCCAAAAAAGTAGTTTTTGTAAAAAGAATTGTCAGAATTTGTTCTGGGTGCACTTTTCCAATCACCCAGGCAGTACTACTACAGTCATGCAACCACCCAGACATTGCTCCTGCACTATTGTAATCAGAAAGACATTACTCATGCACTCCTCCAATTACCAACACATTACCCCTGCACTCATGCAATCACTTAAGCATTACGCATGCACTCCTCCAATGACCCAGACATTACCCCTGCGCTCATGCAAGCACCTAAGTATTATCCAAGCAGTCCTTCAATCACTCAGGCAGTACCCATGTACCTATAAAATCATCCAGGCACAACCTATGCACGTATGCAATCACACAGGCACTACTGATGCACTCCTCAATCCACGAAGGCATTACCCATGCACTCCTCCAATCAGCCATGCACTATACATGTACTCCTTCAATCACCCAGGCACTACCCTTGCACTCCTCCAATAACTCAGGTACTACCACTGTAGTCAGACAATTACCCAGGCAATACCTCTGCATCATGCAATAACCCAGGCACTACCACTGCACTCATGCAATTAGCTAGACATTACCCCTACACTCATTCAATTACCCAGGCATTACCTATGCACTCCCCTAATCCTCCAGACATTACTCCTGAACTCATGGAATCACCAATGCATTAGCTATGCACTACTCCAGTCACCCAGGTACTACCCTTGCACTCCTCCAATCACCAGGCACTACTTATGCAGTCCTGAAATCACCCAGGAACTACCACTACACTCATGCAACAACCCAGACATTACTCTTGCACTCATGCAATCACACTGGCATTAGCTGTGCACTCATAGAATAACCCAGGCGGTACTCTTGCACTGCTGCAATCATCCAAGTACTATCCAGTCACTCCTCCAATCCTCCAGTCAGTAGCCATGCACTTAAAACATCACCCTGGCACTACTTATGCACTTTTCCAATCACTCAGGCACTACCACTACAGTCATGCAACCACCCAGACATTACTCCTGCACTCATGCAATCAGTCGGACATTACTCATGCACTCCTCCAATTACCTACATATTACCCCTGCACTCATGCAGTCACTTAGGCCTTACCCGTGCACTCCTCCAATGACACATACATTACCCCTGCACTCATGCAATCACCTAGCTATTACCTATGCAGTCCTTCAATCACTCAGGCACTACTCATGCAATCATCCATGCAGTCTAGCTCTACCCATGCACTCATCCAATCACTCAGGCAGTACCCATGCAGTCCTCCAATCACTCAGGCACTACTATTACACACATCCATTCCCTCAAACACTAGCCATGCACTCATCCATGCATTCAGGCACTAGCCATGCATTCCTTCATTCACCCTGGCAATATCCATGCACTCAGGCTCTACCCAAGCACTCATTTAATCACTCAATCACTACTGTTGCATTCATCCATTCCATCAAACACTACCCATGAGCTCATCCATGCACTCAGGCAGTACACAGGCACTACTGATGGACTCCTCGATGCACCTAGGCATTACCCATGCACTCCTCCAATCAGCCATGCATTATCAATCCACTTGTTGAATCACCCCGGCACTACCCCTGTAGTCATACAATTACCCAGGCAATACCCATGCGCTTATAAAATCACCCAAGCACTACCTCTACACTCATGCAATCAGCTAAACATTACCCCTACACTCATTCAATTACCTAGGCATTACATATGTACTCCTCTAATCCCTCAGACATTACCCCTGCACTCATTGAATCACCAATGCATTACCTATGCACTGCTCCAATCACCCAGGCACTACCCTTGCACTCCTCCAGTCACCCAAGCAACCTTTTAAATTCACTGAAAAAACCACAGGTTTCAGAGACGTTATAGTTAGAAATGAGCAATAAAAAAACCTTTGAAATTCACTGAAAAACCCATAGGTTTCAGAGACGTTATAGTTAGGAATTAGCATTTAAAAAACCTTTGAAATTCACTGAAAAATCCATAGGTTTCAGGGACGTTATAGTTTGAAATTAGCATTTAAAAAACCTTTGAAATGCACTGAAAAAACCATAGGTTTCAGGGATGTTATAGTTAGAAATTAGTATTTAAAAATCCTTTGAAATTCACTGAAAAAAACATAGGTTTCAGTGACGTTATAGTTAGAAGTTAGCATTTAAAAAACCTTTGAAATTCACTGAAAAAAACATAGGTTTCAGGGACTTTATAGTTAGAAATTAGCATTTAAAAAACCTTTGAAATTCACTAAAAAAAACATAGGTTTCATGGACGTTATAGTTGGAAATTAGCATTTAAAAAACCTTAGACATTCACTGAAAAAAACAAAGGTTTCAGGGACGTTATAGTTTGTTGGACATTTCACTCGTACAAAACCAGAGAAATTCGGCCAATATAGTTAGTTGAGCTAACTATAACTCTCGCCCCCGCAATGCACTGCTGATGACGTCCCATATTACATCATTCATGACATGGTCAGTGACATCACTGATGACATCTCAAATGACATCACTGATGACATCACTGATGACATCATCCACGTGATAATCTGATGCACCTCCTCACACCCTAGTATAACCTTTGAGAAACCCACTCTAACATACAAACTACCATTTTTGAAACCATAGACACACCAATACCAGTTACTACATATCCACTCACTAATTCCTAGGTCTACACACACATCCACTCATTCACCCATACAGTCACTCATACATGCAGTCACTCATCAATACAGCACTATCATATGCACTCATACACCTATACAGACACTCACACGCCACTACTCATCCATAGAGTTACTCACACACATAGTCAGTCATGAAAAGAATCAATCACACTCCCATTTACTCACCTATACAGTTATACACACACCACCTCACTTATTCATACAGATACTAACACATACCTACTCTCTTATACAATCACTGATACAAGCACACGCTCATCCATACAGCCACTCTCACAATCACTCACTCTCACATATAGTCATTTATATACTCCAACACTCACATATGCTGCCTTTCACAAATGTAGTTACTCACACATGTACCACTGAGACATCCATTCACTCAACAACAGACCCATACACACACTCACCCACCCATACAGCCCTTCACATATGCACTCTTGAACCCATACACCCAGTGAATCACCCACTCACACATTTATGCACAGAGTCACACCCCCCACCCACCCACACAGACACTCAGGCACCCATACAGATACTCAGACAACCAATCAATAACTCATATAGATACTCATGTAGCTACTCACAACCCACGCAGCCGCTTACACATCAACTGACAGGTTGATACAGATATTCACACAGTTTAGTCACCAACCCATGCATTCAGTAAGACACATTTAATCACTCACTTACTAAATCATCCATTCAGACACTTATACACCCACTAATTCTTCAATACACCTTGGCATATATATATATATATAACATATTTAAACTTTACAGAAACACACAGTCACTGGATGATGTCATCAGTGATGTCATCAGTGATGTCATTTGAGATGTCATCAGGGATGTATTCAGTGATGTCACTGACCATGTCATGAATGATGTAATATGTGACTTCATCAGCAGTGGATTGCGGGGGCGTGAGTTATAGTTAGCTCAACTAACTATAACGGCCGAATTTCTCTGGTTTTGTACCAGTTAAATGTCCAACTAGCTATAACGTCCCTGAAACCTGTGGTTTTTTCAGTGAATTTCTAAGGTTTTTTAAATGCTAATTTCTAACTACAACGTCCCTGAAACCTATGGTTTTTTCAGTGAATATATATATATATATATATATATATATATATATATATATATATATATATATGAACCACTTATGATAACCGCACACAGTGCACGAAACACGCTCTCTCCTCCATCAAGAAGATAGTTATACTCCAATTTGTTTCATAACGAGTTTATTTACTCAAATGCCAATATTTCCCAATGCCTTTCGGCGTATTCCATGCCTTGCTGGTGGGTTTTATTTTAATAAACCTTAGAAATTCACTGGAAAAACAAAAAAAAATCAAATGTTGAAGTAACGTTATGGTTAGGTGAATTTCTCAGTGACATTATTAACGTTTTGAACTTAAAAACACACAATTTCGCCAGTTATAGTTAGCAGTGATAATTATAAATGACAGCCCTCCATGCACTGCTTCTGACCTCACATATGACATCACTCATGACATGTTCTATGACATCATTGATGACATCACTCAAGACATCTCAAATGACATAATTTTCAGTGAATTTCCAAGATTAAAAAAACCAGACATGTAAATTCAACCCCCAGCCTGTTTGCGTATTTGGATGTAGGGAGGGATGGGCCTCTCCGCTCACACCTCTATTTGTAATGAAAGGTGTGTGTAGTAGGGTGTGGGAAGGGACTGGTCTCTCCTTTCAGATCCTTCTCTCAGGAGATGGGTATGCATAGGAGGTATGGGAAGGGACTGGCCTCTCCTTTTAGACCCTTGTCTCCCTGTAATGATGGGTGTGAGGAGGGACTGCCCTCTCCTTTCAGACCTATCTCTCAGATGACGGTGTGCATAGTAGGGTTTGTGAAGGGACTGGCCTCTCTGGTGAGACCTCTGTCTGCAATGATGAGTGTGCAAAGTAGGGTGTGGGGAGGAATAGCCATCTTCTTTCAGATCTTTCTCTCAGATGATGGGTATGCATAGTAGGGTTTGTGGAGGCACTGGCCTCTCAGTTGAGACCTCTCTCTGTAATGATAGGTGTGTGTAGTAAGGTATGGGAAGGTATAGGTCTCTCCTTTTAGATACCTTTTCTAGATGACAGGTGTGCATCGTAGGATGTGGAGAGTGACTGGCCTCTCTCTGTAGTGATGGATGTCCTTAGTAGGGTCCTTAATAGGATGTGGAGAGGGACTGGCTTCCTTTCAGACCTTTCGCACAGATGACCAGTGTGCATAGTAGGGTGTGGGGAAGCACTCCCCTCTTCTTTCGGACCTCTCTCTCAAATGATGAATGTACGTAGTTTGGTGCATGGACTGCAGGGACTGGCCTCACTGTTGAGACATCTCCTTGTAATGATGGGTGAGCATAGTAGGGGTGGGGAGGGACTGCCCTCTCCTTGCAGAGCTCTCTCACAGATGACGGGTGTGTGTAGTGCATAATAGGGTATATGGAGGGACTGGCCTCTCTGCTGAGACCACTCTCTGTAATAATAGGTGTTAGTATCATGGTGTGGGGAGGGGCTGGCCTCTCGTTTTCGACCCCTCTCTCAGATGACGGGTATGCATAGTAGAGTGTGAAAAGGGACTGGTCTCTCCTTTCAGACCCCTCTATCACATGACGAATGTGGTTGGTAGGATGAGGGAATGGACTGGTCTATCTGGTGAGAACTCTCTTTGTAATAATGGGTGTGCATAGTAGAGTGTTGAGAGGGACTGGCTTCTCCTTTCATATCTCTCTCAGATGATGGGTGCGCGTAGTAGGGTGTGGGGTGGGGCTGCTCTCTTCCTTAAGACCTCTCTCTCAGATGACGGGTGTGCATAGTAGGATATGTGGAGGGACTGGCCTCTCTGCTGAGATGCCTCTCTGCTAAGACCTCTCTCTGTAATGATAGTTGTGCATAGTAGGGTGTGAGGAGCAACTGGGCTCTAGTTTCAGACCTCTATCTCATATGATGGATGTGCAGAGTAGGGTGTGTGGATGAGCCTTAATACTACCTACAACTCTTCTCAAACTGACGAGGATAAATAGTAGAGTCTGTACTACTATAGTAAACACCATCTCCAGTAAGACTGCTTCATACAGTAACAACTGTGCTTAGCAAAGTGTATTGAAACATCACCTACTCCTTCCTACTTTTCACGATCCCACAAGAGTCTTGTGATATCACAAAATGTTTTAAAAAATGATTTAACCTGATAATCATCACAGTACTTGTCTCTTGCACACTTGCTCCCAAAACAAGGACCACAATACGCATTCCTACTAATAGAGTTTATTTAGAACTCATCTACTCCTTTTTACTATTCATGATTCAGCAGGAGTCCCCCTGAGATCATAACAATTAGTTAAGAACAATATATATTTATTATCTTCACAGTAGTTATCCCTTAGACACCTCCTCTCTAAATCTCAGGGGACAGCATGCCTTTCTGCTGCCCCCTTATATCATGTTTTCACTTTATTCCCAAAACTCCATAAGTGGGCCAATAGACCTCCAATCCAGTGACACAGATAAATGAGGTATGGTCACAACTACTGTTTTACAAAACACAATATGCTGCAGCCACCATTCTACATGATAAGCCCATGACTGGGATGGTAGTCTATCTGTCAAAAGAGGGCACAACAGGTGTGCCCCTCCAGGCCAATGAACCATACTCATGTCATGGGACAGGCCTATACCTTCCCACACTCACTAGGTCCAGGTTGAGGCAGGTACCAAAATCAAAAACCATGATACCAAATACTCGTTGTGGGGCCTTCATGGCAAGGGATCATGACTACACCATGGAGGGGACATTTTCAACCTAAAAGAAGTCAAATGCAAAAACATGGGCTTATGCACTCACATAAACACATGCACATTGAGGGACACACACACCTAATGTACCCCAAAATGTATTTAATGAATAATCAGAGAAACCTGCAACACATGTTAAAATCTATCAAGTTTTTTACAATTTTAATAGGCCCAACATGCTTTAAATGTACCACATGGCACAAAAGTTCCCCAAAGTTTGTTGCCCAACTGCTACTAATTTTAAATAGAAATTGATTCTACTTTGAGGTTATCAATAATGTTTTTTTTCTATATACACAGTCTGTACTTGGCCTATCATTGATGAGGTTTCCAGATCAATATATTTATGTTAGATTAATTTATTTCCATAAAGTACATCCAATAGAGATCTGCATTCTCACTAACAACTGTTTTATTGCAGTCACACCTTTACCAGGATCTCACTTTAAGCGTCCATAATTGAAATGACATCATACTTGGAGAAAACCTTCCCTTGCTGCATTACCATCATGCAGAGAGCTACTTACACATCAGTGACTTCACACTGAGAGCTCTCTCCAATGCAGTGACACCATACTGTGAACTGCCCTCACTGAAATGGTATCGCAACAAATGCAACACCTAATGCATTGATATCACACTAGGAGCTGCCTTCACTGGAGTGACATAACACAGAGAACTATATAGCTGTGCTCATCAAATACATTCAACAAAGAAACCTCTGCTCCAGATTGGTACCTTGCCTCAAAATCCCACCATACAAGAAAAAACCATAGGTAGCACATCCTTCTCTTTTTAAGCAGCCAAACTATGGAACATATTATCCCAAAACATAAGATCCACAGATAACTATCTTGTCTTCAGAAGACTACTCAAGAGTTTGCTATTCCCTACATAACCACCATACTCGAATATAAGTGCACAGTATATCCCTGTGTCTATAAGCATTTATTTTGATTACATAAATGTATCTAAGTATGTGTATTCCTTTGTATAAATGTGTATAATAATTATGGTTATAAATATATTGATATTCTCTAAGGGCCAGATGTACGACCATTACATTTTGTGACTTGCAAATTGCGTCGCTTTGCAACTCGCAAAATGCAATTTACAACAGTGTCTCAGACACTATTAGTGATTCCTAATGGGGTTGCAAATTGCCTGCCTCATTAATATTCATGAGGCAGGTGCTCTTTAGGAATGGCTAGCACTCCCAGGGATGGTAGCCTGCTGTGCTCAGCAGACTACCATGTCTGTGACTGCTTGTTAATAGAACAGTTTTTCTTTTTTTAAATGCAGCCCGTTTCCTGAAAGGAAAACGGGCTGCATTTAAAAAAGAATAATGAAACTTTTCAGTTTCATTTTTTAAGGGCAGGAAGTGGTCCCTGGGACCACTGCCTGCTCTTAAAAAATATTTTCACACCCATTCATAAAGTGGAAGGGGTCCCCTGGGGACCCCTTCCCATTTGCTAGTGGCTTATCACCTACTTGAAGTAGGTGGTAAACTGTGAGTGTTTTGCGACTGCAAATGCGGTAGCAAAACAATGGCACATACCATTTGGACTTGCTATTAGGAAGGGGCGCACTTGGTACGCCCCTTTATAATAGCGAGTGGCAAACCCTATTTTGCGAGTCGGTAATTGGTTACCGACTCGCAAAATAGGGTTTGTACATGGGCCACAAAAAATGGTCGTACATCTGGCACTATGTCTGCTTAAACAAATGTGCATATTATTCATGGTTATATTATTCTATGCTTAACATTTAAATAGATCACTGCATAGTTTGCACATAGGCTATTTGATTACATATTTATGGTTCTCCATTTATTTATCTAGCACACTATTTAAATGTTATCCTAACTATGTATCTACAATTGCTTTCCCATTGAATTACTGAAAGATAAGAAAAAAAATAAAAATAAAAATCTTTAGCTTAAAGTACAGCAACACTTGAACATCTGAGTTTATTCAATACAACTTAAATCCTGATATGTTACCTCCCTTATACATATATACCTTCCATGTACTTGTGTATCTATATATTTATTACTTTACTCCTACTGTAAAAGAATTGAGCCTCTCCAATGCATTACCCTATATCTCGCCTATACTTCTCTCAATATATCCTCTACCTCCACTCTCTCACTCATCCCACACATCACTCTACTACTATGATCACTAAAATAATCCTTTATAGACCTCTCTCTCCTCTATCCCTGCTTGCACCACCTCAAACCTCATTTTACTAATCAGATCTCCCAAACAACCCTTTTTAAACCCTTCCAACATATATCCCTCCTTAGGCTCATCCGAGACCTCTTTTTCCTGAATACAGTTCTATAAACTCTTCCCCCTCCATCTCTTCTTTACTCATCCCAAACTTCCTCTTATTACTACGATGATCTCCAAATGAACAGTTTCCATTCCCTTCCCTCTTCTATTCCTCCATTATCCTTTTCAATCCAACTAACAGACTCACATGTCCAACTAATTCATATTTACTATAATAATTCATCACTAATCTTTTTTAAGTTCTGGAGTAGCATGCTACTCGCCGAAAACTGCTTTGATGCCACGTCAGGGGCAGTAAGTGCTATATAAATACAATTACAATACCTACGTTTTTTTCACAGTAAACAGTAGAGGTGGCCATTTAATTTCTAACATTTAATAGCCAGCCAATCAGACTGCTCACTCTTGCGATACACACGGAAAACTCTCCAAGAGCATGGCGGTTCATGGGAAAAATTAGCCTCTTGACCAATCACAAAGCTGCATTTGTGATTTCGAACTCTTGTCTGACGCCCGCTGGACTCTCGCAAACCCAACTGCCAAAATATACAATTGTTTTTAACTCTTAATATCTCAAAAACTATTGAACTGGTTTACACCAAATCACAGAAAGCACAATCTGCAGACCAAGATCTAGTTTCCCGCTGAATTTGGAAAAAATCCGTTCAGGCATTTTTTTGTATAGTCCTGTCTAAAGAAGTTTATGGAAAATGCACTGGCATTTTGCATTTTGTAACCCTGTTTTTTCTCAGCCCCCGTTTGACGTGGCACCCCAAAACTTTCCAGGGAGGAACTGAGGTAGATGAACCTTTTTTGGGAAAGTTTAGTGTAAAATCTACAAACAGGGCCAAAGTTATTAGCAAACCGAAAATGCTCTATCTATGGAAAAGCAGACCTAATTATAATTACCTAGTGGTGACTACCACTAGATGATTGATATATATATTCACTGACTAAACCAAAGGTTACAGGGACGTTATAGTTAGGCTCAGATTATACACACACAGAGCCATAGAACTTCAACAGTTATAGTTACCTGAGTTAACTATAATTTACGCCCCCGCAATGCACTGCTTATTACTTCAAATATTGCATCACTCATGACATATTCACATACTCACACACACTCATGCACACACTGACACACCTATTCACATACTCATACACCCACTCACAGGCACACAAAACCACTCACACACCCACTCACAGACTCACACAACCACTCACCTATCTGCTCACATACCAATGCACACACTCATACACCTACTCCAAATTACAACTAAAAATAGCTGAGGGAGGGGGTCCACATACCCCTTCCCTAAAAGAATGTGGGCCCCTCTAGTGGATGGGGTCGCTGGGGCTGAAATCATCCTGGGGATGAGGGCTGTGTACCCCCCTCTTGGGTTTGCTGCTTTCGGGAGGTTGGCCACAGAGCCTGGCCGCAGGCCTTGCATGGCAGCAGTTGGATTAACGTATGGTGATTAAATATTGCTTTACGTTAAAAAAAACCTCGAAATTCACTGAAAAAAACAAAGGTTACAGGAAAGTTATAATTAGCAAATATGATCAATTAAACCCTAGAAATAAAATAATATATATATGTTCAGAAACATTATAGTTAGGTGCAAAATTTAAACACACACAAAACTTTAGAAACTCAGCAGTTATAATTACACTTATCTCAAGAAATTACAGTTTGTGCCCTAAGTTAACTATATCTCGCGCCCTCGCCATGGACTGCTATTTATCCAATGTTACATCACTCATGATATTTTCTATGACATCACTCTGCCACAAATATCTTATTTTTTCTTTTTCTCAGGATGGGGACTGAGTCCCCAAGCCCTAAGATGTCTGCCACTGCATCTGTGTGGATGAGGTAGCAGCCAATCAGATCTCATCTCGAGATCTGACGGCTCTTTTTGGGCCAAGATCTTGCTTTCTGCCAAATTTGGTTTGATTCTATTCACCTGTTTGGGCTGTAGCTGTGTCTAATTTTCCTATGAATTGTCAATTTAAAAAACCCAAAGAAATTCACCAGTTATAGTTTATTGGGCTAGTTAAAACTTATGCTCCGCCATGCACTGCTTATGATGTCGCATTTTTACATCACTCCTATGTTAAATGACACAATTCATGACATTACTGATGACATCTCAAATAACATCATTGATGATATCACTGATGACATCGTCCAATGAATGTGACAGTTTGCTATATGCTTTTGATACTGGAAGGCATCAGCGAGCTACACTTGGTACAATTGTTTGCCACCTCTGTAGGGCTAATGGACGTAACCTTTTGCTACATGCAGGACATAAAGCATATCCATGAAAGCACCTCTGTTTAGTAGAGATTATGCTCTTTATTTACTGGTATTCAGGTGTGAAAGGACCATAAAGTCTCTGTAGATGTTAATGCAATCAGGAAATATATTAACCCTATTGCTGCTAGCCTTACCAACCTCTCTCCCAGTGCCAAGCCTTTTTTGGCAATTTGGGTTATCCACACCAAAATAGTGCCCTTTTTCCAACATCCTGGGAATTCTAAAGATACTCAGGGTTTTCAAAATCCTTGTGAGGGGACTGAGAAATTAGGCAAAATATGGCAACATTTTGGGTTTTTGGGAAACATGGGAAAACAGTGCTGCAGAAGAAAATGTTTTTTTTTCTAGCAAATGACATTAATAAAAGGTTTGTGGTGCTAAAATGACCATCTACCCAGCTTTCAGGAACAGGCAGGCTTGATTCAGAAAAACAATTTTTTTAACACAGTTTTGGCATTTTACTGGGAGATAGCCCATTTTTCCTATTTGTTGTGCTTTCAACCTCCTTCCAGTTTGTGGTGGAATCGGGTATGAAACCCATGGTGGATTCCGGAAATGTATACATTTCTCAAAACTAGACAAAATTCTGAATTCAGCAAGTGGTCATTTGTGTAGCTCCTTCAATGTTTTCCTGAAGAAATTAAGAGTTGAAAAAACATTGAAAATTGGTAAGAAAAACTGGCCATTTGTGACAACGTTTTCACTTGTAACTTCTCATCACGAAGGCCAAATTACAAACAATATATACTATTACATCTGCTAGAACCTTATGGTTGCAGGGATATGTAAGGTTTGTGGGTTTTCCTAGACCTCGAGGTACCCAGAGCCAATAACAAAGCTGCACCTTGCAATGTTTTTTATTGTGTTCCATTAATAATGCAATTCATATGGTAAGATATAAAGAGTGAAAAATAAGTATCAAGGAAACTCATACATTTCCAAAATGGGCACATGATATGGCCTTTAGAAGCAGTGGTTATTTGCATATCTATGAATTTTGGGTACCCATTTTAGCATGAGAATTAGAGGGCTTTTATCAAAAGGACTTTTTTCTTACACACTGACTTACAATTCAAAGGCAAAAATGCAGAGAAATACAATTGCTAATAACACTTGTTCCACAATTCTTTGTTCCCTTAAGTCTTCTGATAAAAATGGTATAACACATGTGTGGGTAAGCCTAGTATCCGAGTCAAGAAAGGGACCAAAACGTAACATGGACACTTGACATTTTTCCACTGGAAACAGACTTTTATTTTTTGCAATGTGCCTAGCTGTGGATTTTGGGCCCTAGCTTAGGTGGCACCTCGGGAAACCTAGAAAACCTGTACTTTTTAAAAACTAGATACCTAGGGGAATCCAGGATGGGGTAACTTGCATGGCTCTCACCAGGCTGTGTTATCCCAAATCCCTTGCAAACCTCAAACTTTGACTAGAAAAGCACATTTTCTTCACATTTCTGTGATGGAAAGTTTTGGAATCTGTGGAGAGCCACAACCTTCCTTCCACCCAGCATTCCTCCAAGTCTCCTGATTAAAATGGTACCTCACTTGTGTGGGTAGGCCTAGTGCACGCAACAGGAAACGGCCCAAAACAAAACATGGACATATCACATTGTTCACTGAACACTGACCCTTTTTTACCATGTGCCTAGCTGTGGATTTGTATACTGCAAGGGGGTACCTCCCAGACCATAGATTAACTTTATTTAAAAAATGGAGGGCTACTCAAGTCCCTCTATTTTGCTTAAACTTATAAGCTGTCCTTATTTAGTTTTGTGTTTTAGAAAATATTATTGTTATTTTCAATGAAATACCCAACTGTCATTATCAAAATGAATGCTCCTATGCCGGGTGATTCTCTCAATCAAGTATTTATATTGTAGATTTTATCACATTTTTTCCCAAAAAAGAACAATACTGTACATTTCATTATTTCATTTCAATTACCAAAAACATTCATATTTACAAGTAACATAATAACACAAAAATAGTGAACATAACAACAAAAATTAGACAATGATTAAAACATAAACAATACAATTGTACAGAGAACATTTCCTGGGCAATGAGGTGTGTCTTCCTAGATTGCACACAACCTATGGTGAATTCTGAATCCTTGTATTCAAGTGTCCAACTTAAATTTTGGTATTGGGACCTATTACCCTTGAGTCTTCCTATAGTTATATTGTGTGGTCCTCTGGAGGTCATAGTGTAAATAGGGAAGTTCCTGTGTAAGCCACCTTAATTGTGCTTTAGCTGATGTTGCCTTTTATGCTCCAATTATTTATTCAAGATTACTATTGGCCTCTGTTTTAAATGTGCCGATGCATTTCGACCTTCTGGGTTGGACCTGATCATGAATTGGGTGGAAGTTCTTCTTCAGGGCGATGGGTGTTCTCGTAGGACATTGTCAATGTATTAAGGGACAGGATTAATTGGTATTCGTTGCTAGTTCTTAGATAGGGTACTGATATTTTTCGTGTTTTTTTGTGACATACCTGGGTAAACTTTTGTGAACCTTCGGGTTTCTTATAGCACGATCAGGAACCCGCATGGAATGGGACCTTCCATGGGGTTTGTGAGGGGCTTGGATGCCTCGAATGTTTTTGATCAAATGCCTAGAAGTAACAGGGTAGGAGAACATAGCTTCAGTAATCACTGGTTCTAGAACAAAGACTCATTGCTCTTTACTATGGTGTGTTTCATGGTGTGCATAGTCGTCATGATGGGACTCACCAGCTATTTACCTATTGTGGAGGTGCCTTTGCATGCGTATATTTTCTTGGCTTTTATAACAACCGGGGGCCAGTGGTGTAGCTACATGCTATATAAATAGGACTATTCGCTCCATGTTGAATATGTGATAAAATCCACAGTATAACTACTTGATTGAGAAAATCACCCAGCATAGGAGCATTCATTTTGATAATGACAGTTGGGTATTTCATTGAAAATAACATATGGGAAACGCTAATCTTTTCTAAAACACAAAACTAAATAAGGACAGCTTATTAGTTTAAGCAAAATAGAGGAACTTGAGTAGCTCTCCATTTTTTAAATAAAGTTAAACTTTGGTCTGGGAGGTACCCCCTTGCAGTATACTATATCGATTCCAACCTCCACAGTCCGTATCCGAATCACTCCCCATAAGGAGACTTTAGCTGTGGATTTGGGCCCTAGCTCAGCCGGCACCTAGGGATACCTAGCAAACCTGTACATTTTTAAAAACTAGACACCTAGGAGAATCCAGCATGGTACGACTTCATAGCTCTCACCAGGCTCTGTTGCCCACACTCCCTTGCAAACCTCAAACTGTAATTTAAAAAAAACAATTTTCCTCACATTGTCATGATGGAAACTTCTGGAATCTGCAGGGACAAATGAACTTCCTTCCACGCAGCATTCCCCCAAGTCTCCCAATAAAAATGCTACATCACTTGTGTAGGTAGGCCTAGTGCCTGTGACGGGAAACGGCCTAAAACACAACATGGACACATCACATTTTTCCACTAAAAACTGACCCTTTTTTTGGGCCCTAGCACAGCCGGCACCTAGGGAAACCTAACAAACCTGCACATTTTTTAAAACAAGACACTTTGAGAAATCCAGGATAGGGTGACTTGTTTTGCTTTTACCAGGTTGTTTTACCTAGAATTCCTAGCAAACCACAAACTTTAACTAAAAAACAGATTTTCCTCACAATTCTGTGATGGACAGTTCTGGAATCTGTGGAGAGCCACAAACTTTCTTCCACCCAGTGTTCCCCTAAGATAAAAATGGTACCTCACTTGTATGGGTAGCCTAGTGCCCACGAAAGGAAACAGCCCAAAGCACAACATGGACAAATCACATTGTTCTACTGAAAACTGACCCTTTTTTTATAATATGCTTAGCTGTGGATTTAGGGCCCCAGCTTAGCTGGCACCTAGGGACACCTAACAAACCTGTATATTATTGAAAACTAGACACCTAAGGGGATCCAGGATAGGGTGACTTGCGAGGCTCTCACCAGGCTGTGTTACCCAGGATCCCTAGCAAACCTCAAACTTTGACTAACAAAACACACTTTCCTCGCATTTCTGTGATGGAAGGTTCTGGAGTCTATGGGGAGCCACAAACTTTCTTCCACCCAGCATTCCCTAAAGTTTTCCGATAAAAATGATACCTCACTTGTGTGAGTAGACCTAGTGCCTGCCACAGGAAACGACGAGGGGTGGGCGGAACGTACTGAGTTTCACAAGGAGCTCTGCCAGCGGCAGAATTTCAGGGTGTCATGCTACTGGTGCTGATTTTTGTGCCAGAAGTTTGTCCCATGCTGTAAAATCAGCATGAATGGTACCATGCAGCATGCCAGAGGGAGCTGTTTCTTCCTGCCACTCAAGTAGATTTTCTACTCGAGCGGCAGCTTGCTGCATGCAAAAGGCAGGTTTCTCAACATGAGTGGTAGTGAGCTGCTACAAACCCCGCATTGAGAAAAAGCACCTAGACTTGTCCTAGCACTCGATTTTCTCAATCGCACTCACCAACTTAACGTTGGGGAGCAGCGCACGAGAAAACTCCACCACCCGGTGGTTGGTTTTATGACTCTCAGCACTTTACCACTGCTGATCAGTGCTAAAGTGCATGTGCGCTTGATAAGATTGGTCTTCACCTATTTAGCATATTTAATTTACATGTAAGTCACTTGTACTGTGGTATCCCATATAACCAGGGCCTGTAAATTAAATTTTGCTAGTGGGCCTGCAGCAATGCTTGCACCACCCACCAAAGTAGCCTTTCAAACCTGTATCATGCCTCTGCCGCTGCAGGGCCTGCGTATGCAGTTTACTGCCACGTGATGTGGCATTTAAAGTGTTTGCCACATCTGAAACTCCATATAGGTCACCCCTAAGGTAGGCCCTAGGTAGTCCTATGGGCAAGGTGTGGTATAGGTAAGAAGTAGGACATGTTCCCTTGTTGTGTGGCATGTTCTGGTAGTGACAACTAGCATATCTGGTTTCTCACTGCTGTGAGGCCGCTCTTCTCATAGATTTGCATTGGGAATTCCCTGATATGTTTCAGTGGTAATTTCTGAAAGAGGCATGGCCATGTTTGGTGTGTTTGGAATAGTGGTGATAAATCCTGCTTATTGGTGAAAGCGGATTTGTTATTACTATTTTAGAAATGCCACCTTTAGAAGTGAGCATGTCTGTGTGCTTATGACTCTTTGTGCCCTGCCTGGTTGTGTATTCACTGTCTGGTTTCGAAGTGACAGGGGCTGGGGATATGCATTCACTGTAGACAGTCACAATGGGGGTTGAGGTGTGTCCTGCCTTTCCTAGGGGACTCATAGTTGGGCTGAATAGGCCTGTTCTGCATTTAGAGTGGTGGGAGGAGTTTCGCTAGCACCTGAATAGGGCTGTGCCTGCCTTTCACAATGTTGTCTCTGCTCCCCTGTAGTGTGTCTGGAGTCAGGACTGGGGTTTGAATTGGGGTGTTGTGCACTTCTAAAAGTTGTTTGAAGTGCCCCAGAACAAAGACATTGGTAGTATAAGTACAGGGGGGCAGATTTACAAGCCCCCTGCGCCACCAGTACGTCACTTTTCGTGACGTACTGGTGGCGCAGGGGGCTCCTCGATATTTACAAGGAGAGGAAAAGCCACCATGCGTGACTTTTCCTCTCCTTGTAAATACCGTCCCTTCACACGCAGCACTTTGCGTTGAAGGGGCGTTCCATGGGTGTTGCTGTGGGTGTTCCCACGCAACACCCATGGAACAAGACACATCTCCAGATTTACGAGAAATCGTAAATCTGGAGATGCGTCTGAAAGCTACGCCACCCTAGAGGTGGCGTGGCGAGGCGCACCGAGGAGAAATGTTTTCATTTCTCCTCGTTTTCCTCTTTCAATGCGTGCTGCATTCTACAGCACGCATTGAAAGAGGAAAAGCCTGTACTGATTGTTTTTGTGCAGAAAGGTGCCCCTTCCTGCACAAAAACAATCTCCCCATGGCGCAGGCATCCTTGCACCATGGTGCAAGGGTGCCTGCGCCGGCGCTTGGCAGCTGTTTGTGCGCCAGCGCAGGGGAGAGCACAGGAATGCGACATATTCTTGTAAATATGTCGCATTCCTGTGCTCTGAAAGTGCCGCAGCGTGGCGCAGGCAAAGGGCTTGCAGCGCCATGCTGCGGCACTTTCTTGTAGATCTGCCCCAGGATTTAGACACTGCGTGGACTTGTAACCAGATGCTGCTGGTTCTACACCAGAGGACTGCTGTGTGCCAGGAGGAACTACCATTTTGGGACTGCTGGCTTTGGCGTACTAACCTGCTGCCTGTTGGGTGACTGGAGGGACTGCCACTCTGCCAGGTGGCCCTGTGTGCGGCTTGTCTCTTTCCCGGTCCTATTCCCCAGTGTTCTCCAGGGACGAAGTGGTGTGCCCCCTCTCTGTTTTGCTCAGTGCTCTTCCTGCATACAGCGCATGGAGAGCGCTTCTGATGACAGAGTGTATGTGGGGAGCACTGTTTTGCCTTCTAGGGCTGGCAGAGTGCTTCTCTTCTCCCTCCAGCGCATGATGAGCACTTCGTTGAAACCAAGCAGAGGCATGGGTGCTGCCTGGTGCACTGCTGTACTCAGCGCATCTGTGAGCTGAGACCAGTGTCCCCATTTGCGGGACAGTCGTTCTATGTCGTGTACTGGTTACCTATATCAGGCACTGTGCTTCGCCCTAATGCAGTGCTCTGTACCTAAATTGCCATGGGAAGAAAGAAGTCCAGCAAGGAAGTCCAGCCTCGCCTGCCCCTGAGCCGAGGGAGCAGTCACAACACAGGCCGGAGAAAGGAGCTATTCTCTCCTCCACCTCGAGCGATACACTCGCAGGGGAAAAAGGGATAATTTGCCAGCGTCAGCCAGGAAGGCTGCTCCGGGAAAGGAAGCTGGGATGTGGCCCCTCCAGAGAGCCGCAGCAGTGCCCTGCCTGGTGCAGGTCGGCCACACTGAGATGAAGCCACTTGGGGGCCGCTCTGAGGACGGGGGAGCCACTGAGGTACTCAGGGCCGCCCAAGTTGAGGAGCAAAGTCACCCTACTGCCATCAGCTGTACCACGAAGTTGCGGGCAGCTACATTGAACCCAAGAATGGGGGCACACTTCCTGTGATTTGGGCAGTACGGGGTAAAGCAAACACAAGGAGATGATGGACGGAGAGCTGAAACTTTTCAGACACTCACCTTCAGTCACAGATCTGGGTTGAATCCATCATCGTTCTTTAGCTTACTTCGCCACCCCAGTTCAGACCCAGCTATATGCAAATCAGTCTTGACCCTGTGCCTCATGGGAACAGTCCAGCCCGAACTGCCAAGCCAGGTCCTCCCTGGACCGGAAACAAGCATCATGGGACCGGTTTTGGGGTAACATTCCTCATCAGCCAGGCTAGCTTGAATCCAGTGGCAAAGTGAGCAAGGGTCCTGTGTCTGGGCATACCCTGCCAACTTAGGGTGAACAAAGCAAACACAAGGAGAGGATGGACGGAGCGCTGAAACATTTCAGACACACCCCCAGATCTGGGTTGAATCCATCACTTTGCCACTGGATTCAAGCTAGCCTGGCTGATGAGGGGTCCTGATGCTTTTCTTGAGGCTAACTTAGACAGTGCTTTATTTAATGAATGAATGAATGAACCTAGCATTTATATAGCGCTACTGTCACTCCCAAGTGAGCATCCTGGCACTAGGCGGTAAAGAACAATCAAAAAGTCATAACAGTTAATGAAAAAAAACTAGAGCTCAGTTTTAGCGATATAGACCGACAGCGGATTCATCGAATTAACATGGAGTCTTAGGCTGTAAAAAGCCACGTCTTCAATAGTTTCCTAAAAAGGGATCCCGAATCAATGTGTCTCATCTGCATGGGAAGCTGATTCCAGGTCTTAGTCCCTAAAAATGCGAAAGATTTGCCTCCTTTAGTCTTAAGCCTAAAATTGGAGGTTTCAGAAGGTTAGCAGATAAAGATCTCAAAAAACGAGAGGTAGTGTAATGAGTGAATCTGGCAGTAATGGACTTTGGTCCTACTGCTCTGTAGGCTCTGAAGTAAACAAAATGATTTTAAAGAGGACTCTCTTGTGGATTGGCAGCCAATGGAGAGTTTTAAATGCTGGTGAGGCCGATGACCAACAAGGCAATTTTAGCACTAGCCTAGCGGCTGCATGGTTTTTTACTACCTGAACGGTGTTAGGCGGGGGGGATTAGGTTAGGCCACCATGACATAGGATCAAATGTATTGTCCTTACCTAAAAGCATGATCTCCATATTGTCGGTATTACACTTCAAGTGGTTAGTTTTCACCCACCGAATAACCTCAGTTAAACACGTTTAAAATTCATCTCAGAGCTAATGGACGTTTTATCCCTATATTCGTAATGGGGGCCTCTAACATCTGAGTTTTGAAAAGGTATTAAGGGGAATATTTACAAGGACTCAACGCCGTTGTAGCGTCAATTTTTTTAAGTGATGGCGGCTTTTTTTTTATCGCCTAATTTACAAGTTTTCGCTAAATGCTAAACGTGAATTTTCAAGATGGCCACTTCTGTTAGCGGGACTTAATGAAAATGAGATGCAAGGTGGGCGTTCCGGTGCAAAAACTGCCGCTAACCCCACTTCGCTATATTTACAATGAAATTTTCATCCGGCAATAACCCCTCAAAAAGTCCAGTTAGAGGCAGTTTTTTAAGACCAGAAAATAGCCTGTCTTAAAATTGGTGCAAACACTCTGGGCCTCATTTCAGAGGTTTTGGTGCCTGACAGCGCTGCAAGGAATTTTGCTGCTTTGCCCTGCAACAAAACAAAAGGGCAGGAATGCACACTATTAATAAGATAGGGCGCATTCATGGGCCTCATTCATGAAAAGTGTTGCATCGCTGCAACAAAACAGCTTTGCAACTTTTTTCACTGCGCCGTTCTTGCGACACCATGGATGCGCCATATTCACTGTACGGTGCTCCATGGCGCAAGTAATGACAGATACGTCTGGAATCCGGACGTATCTGTCAGCGCTAAAGTCATGCATTGCTGCAGTTATGTCAAAAGCATGACGCAATCCATGGGGCCAGCCTATCCCTATGGCACTGCATCACCCATAACACCTGCCATGAGGCAGGCGTAAGGTTCTGACACAGTGGCGTCCTAGAATTGTTGCAGTGAAATCTGATGAATTTCACTGTTCCACTCCTATGGGGCTTTCTTGTGTGGGAATGCCCATCCTGCATACATCATACCTGACGCAGGTATAATGTGTCACAGGGGTTCACAAGGTCACGCATGTGCCTAGATGTGTCACTTTGTAAATACGGCGCAACGTGGTGCAAAATTAACGCTTCAAGTACGTCAAGAAAATGGCGCACCTGCGGCTTTAAACTGTCAGAAGGGGCTCAAGGGGCTCATGAATGGGCCCCCTTGTATTTCTCCCCTACATTGACACACAATGGCTGCCATGCGCCAATGCAGGCACCCTTGCACAACAGAGTTGATTGATGTTGTGCAGGAAGGGACACCTACCTGCACAAAACCTATAAATCCAGGGTATTTCCTTTTCCTCTGTGTGGTGTGCATTGACAGCAGATTTGAAGGTTGTGTGAATTTCAGGGGTATTGTTGTGGCTCCATCCCTTCTCGAGACATCTGCAGGTGTGTCTGGACTAGTGGAGGGTGGGAGTGAACCAGTTGGCCTTCTTGAAGTGCTGTTTGCCTGGTTATTTCTTGAGGGGTACCAGGGTGTCGGTGCAGTTGAATATCCATCGATGAGGTTGTGCGCTGCAGTGTTGGCCTCTGTAAGTATTGGTGGAGTGGTGTGCTGAGGGAGTTGATGAGAAGTTCTTTGGTGGCCTTGATCCAGCTGCGTGGGGGGCGATGATGGCAGTGGTGTACGGTGGACATGGTGAAAGCGTGACGTATACAATGATGGTCGGTACAGGAGAGTTCGGTGGTGTGGCTGTAGTTGAAGTTCCTGCTGGCGGAGAAGACGGGATCAAGCGTGTCTCCAGCTATGTGGGTAGGTGTGGTGACTAGCTGCTTGAGTCCAAATCTGGCGAGGTACCCCAGGAGGGAGGTGGTGTTCTGGTCACTGGGGTTGTCCAGGTGGATATTGGGGTCTCCAAATAGGATGCATTCAGTGGATGGGAGAGCCTGGGGCGCAATGACGTCTACAATGGCATCGGTAAATGGGGGTTCATGGCCCGGGGGGCCTGTAGATGAGGCTGCCCTGGAGGGTGGTGTTGGGGTTGGTCCGGATCTAGAAGTGGAGGTGTTCCATGTTTGCCGTTGGGTCATTAGTGTGCATGGTTAGTCGAGTGTGCTTTTGTAGACAATGGCATTGCCTCCTCCTGGACGGTCGTGATGGTCCTTGCGGGTGATTTTGTAGCTGTCCGTGATGGTGATGGCAATGTCCGGTCCCGAGTAGAGGTTGGTCCAGGTTTTGGTGAAGAAAGCGGTGTCTGAAGAGGTGGCGTTGAGGAGGTCCCAGATTTCTGTGGCGATTTGTGGAGGGACCGCACATTGAGGAGGATGCAGTTAGCCATTGGGTGAGCTGGTGTGCTGATGTGGCAGGAGGTGCATTTAGAATTTTGGCAGGTGCAGGGTGCACAGTTATTCTTTGATGATGCTAGATGGCAGGCGGCGTGGCATCCAGGATTGAGGGGGAGGAGGGTGCTGGCGTTGTAGCGGTGGAGTGTATGAGAGGCAGGGTCCCTGGTGCGGGGAACAGTACAGGGGCAGTTGGATGCAGATGGGCTTGCCTTTGGCGCACCAGTGGCCCGCCCGCTGTGCATGGCCACACAGCATCCACCATTAAGTAGTGCTGCAGGGGGGCTAGACAGCTGGTAGGTGGGAAATGTGGGAAAGGACACTGGAGGGGGGACTCAGGTGATTACAGTGGCAACAAGGGGAGGATAGGGAAAAAGGAACTGCAAAAAAAGCACAGGAAAAACAAAGTCAAACAAAGCAAAGATTATAAAAAAGATAAAGGTAGAAAAACAACAGAGAAGATCAGAAGGATGAACAGGGACAGCAGAAAAGAGGGAACAGAGGGCAGGCAAGCTGCAGAGCAGTGATTCTCTACCGCTGGACCACCAGGGAAGAGGCGCAGGCATGAGCCTGTGGGTGGAGGAGGGACTCGAACACCTGACCTCTGAGTCAGAGGAACCAGCAGCAGCATATGGGGACAGCAGCAGCAGCAACAAGATGGCGTAGTGCTGTGGGAAGAGGAAGTCCACTAAGGGTTAGTCCCCCATACACCCAAAAGTAAAATAACAGGGCGCAATGAAAGGCGCACCACCCGGTTGCCTCTTCCGATCTAACAGTGGTGACCAGATTCCATGTTCCCCAGTTACCCAGCGAGTAACAGCTGATCAGGTTGCATACACAAGGGCCTGGGCCAGAACCAGCCCCTGTGCCGCTTGCACCCACTGCCACCAATGGCCGATCTCAGCGACTTGTACCAGATAGTGGAGTACCCCACCCGTCTTGTGCAGTGCCATTGGTGATGTAGGTCAGCCGCAGCACAAGGATTGCTCAGGGCATGGTGTGCATCACCCACAGGTGGTAGGCTTGGGTCCGACTCTCCCCAGGTTCTCCTTCGCTACTCGTCCCACCTTCTCCTCACCTGGACATTGACACCGGGGCTCAATGCGCTGCACTCTCTCCAAATCTGTGACTCAGCAAGCAGGAGCCTCAGCCAGATGGTGTATCACAAGCCTGGGTACAGCAGCCAACGCCAAGTCCAATAGGGAACCTCCTGATACAGGTGATGCAACATGGCCCCCTTAGGCATGCAGTTGCAGTGCTCCCACCACACAAGTTTGGCGCAGCTCAGGGGCCTCACCCTCCACGGCATCTGGCCAGCGCAACATCCTCGGGCCTGTGATGCAAAGAGGCGCGGCCAACCATTGGTAATCTACTCCATGCACCCCGGTGTAGTGGTGGTGCCTGGTATACGATGCAGTCCTACCTACGTTGGTGCGCAGGAGCACCTCTACCATTCACAGCTCCAAGGGGCGTCAGGCGACCTTCTCACACAGGTCAGCCATGCGACCTGCCAGACTTCACCACCAGGTAAGGGCGATCACCGATGCCTCAATGTCTACTGCCACGGCCCAGCAACTCCACAGCAGCTCTGCTTCCCACTCCGGGTCACAGATGCAGGCCCAACGAGGCCTCCGGGCCCCTGGGACTGTCCCCGCTTTCAAGGTTTTGGCTGCCATGGTATTGCAAGGAGGGCACTATAAAAAGTGATGCATCACTGGTTTTTCCCAGCGATGTACCTCGTTTCATAACTGTAACCCTGAATCTGCATTTCCTCTTCCCCTAGGACTCTGGCTGGTCATCCTGGCTGTTGAGGGGTTTGGGGGGTTGTTGATCTGTGCTGCACTTGGCCCTGACTGCTCCATTCTGCATTCTATTGGTTTTATTTCCTGTTTTTCATTGGAGGTAGACTTATAGCCTATTTTTGCCTCTAGACACAAAAAAAAGTCACGTTGGGCTGACTAACGTGAGTTTTTTTGCCGCTATTGGGCCTTTCGTCTCTTTTCTCTCGCTAACGTCAACATTTTTATTGCCTTGACGCTAGTGTTAGTGGCAGTTTTCACCGTGGCTAGCTGTTACTAATGCCATGTTTTTTGGTGATAGGCCGTGTAAAGAAAACTGGCACTAACTAAAGCTAATGCTAGTTAGCGGTAGTTCTTGTAAATATACCCCTAAGTATGGTAAGTTTATCCCTTCCAGATACTCCATTATAGCTAATAATGAGGGGGGTATCACATACACCTTCCTGAAGACTCATTCGGGAGATAGTTAATTTCTTCCATACTCTTTCAGCTGTCTGAGGAGAGCCTTTGAACACTTTTTTTGCATATTCAAGCTCCAGAGTTAAAAGATCCGCACTAGGCCTGATCCACCTTATAACTTTTCCTTTTATTGCACTGGATGGTATTACTAAGAGTCTGACCCCAGATGACCATTTTCATCGTATCCCACACAATAGTCAGATAGGCTGAGTTTTGGTAATACAAAAAATAATCATCCAAGGACGGCGACATTTAGTTCAAATATTGCTTATGAAGCAGCAATTTTTGGTTGAATGTCCACCTTGACAGACAAGCAGTGCCATTGTTGGAGCTTAATCACATAAACAAAGAAAGAGAACTGTGATCAAAAATAATGCGTGGATTTAGCTTGATTGACAATGATGCAGCTTACAAAGATCATATAAATCCTAGAAAGTGCCTTATGTAGTGCAGAGATTTTTTCATGCGTCCCACGCCCAATGAGCCCAAGGTGGTATCAATTTGTGGGACCAATGGCAAATTAAAGTCACCGCAAATGACCAAGGTGGATGCAATTGGGACAATTCATCTAGTAAAAAAGTTAAAACGCGAGGCATCATCCTTATTGGGTGCATACACACCACACAAAGTAAATCTGACATTATACTTTGCTATGTCGGCAATGACCCATCTGCTGAACTGATCAATTTTAGACTTATTGACCTTCCAGCCTTGATCCCTGGCTAGTCAACCTACCCCCCACTTAGAGCATTCCCCACCTGAAGTTGTTAGCATATTATACCCCCGGATATTTAAATTTTAAGATTCTATAGCAGATAGATAAGTTTCTTGGAGGCAGAGCAGGTGAGGTTTAAGAAGGAGGAGTTCTTACTCCACATGCCAGCACTTAGCAGCCATTCTTAGACTGTTGATATTTCAGCTACATACATGCAGTGTCTGACTCCTGCTACTACTACCATGCACCATTGTCATGCATTTCAGACACCATATTCTGCATGACACCAAACATTCCTGTTTGATACTTTCTAATTTTTCCTTTTTGTTCCACCCCCACCAAGCACCAAAGAAGAAAACACAGCAGATCCATCACCAACTTTTACCAGACAAACCAAACCCACCCCCTCCGCGGCACCCTGCCAGCCCATTCCCACCCGCACATCCCCTTACCTATCCTGGATTCCCAAAAGAAGCCAGAATTGTCAGTGCAACCTCTCTCCACCCCTAAACAAATAGGCAAACTTTGTCTGATCTTTGAGACTAGCTCCTCCACTACGCCCAGTAGTATCTGCTGCCGGTGTGATGCCCCCCCTACCAACCCACCTAGCTGGCACAGAAGCAGTCAAGAGGGCCTACTTGTCCTCACCCTGACTCTTTACTAGTCATGCCATTCCTTCCTAACGGGGTAGATTTTGACCATTGATCCATCAAGTGGTTAGCCTGAGCCGCATCATAACAGAAATGGTTCCTGCCTTGTTAGCTAATCTTTAGTAAGTCCAGAATTAGCTCATGTAGCTGCCACTTATGGGTCACTGTTTCTTTACAAAAGTCAGACCTTAAAAAGAATTCGATACCAAGTGCTCTGACTGGTGCTCTAGGGTGGGCAGCTTGATGAATATGTTGGTGTGAAATGAATTGACTACATAAATCAGAATTGCCCGTGGATATTGGGAACCTCGCCCCCCACCAATTTTCTGAAATGGGAATCTGTGTGCCCTCTGAATAGCACTATTCAGATCCCAGTCAGCAAACTGCGGGAATGCAGCTTGACGCAGTGAGATGACAAAGGATTCAGTGTCTTTTCCTTCCTTTCTTTCTGGCAACCCTCAGATCTAAAAAGTATTCCTGTGGAGGCGATTTTCCATGTCCTCAACTCAAGATGTCAACTGGATGAGTTTAGAGCCCTGAAGTTCCATCTGAGTTTGGTTATCCTGGGTTTGCTCCACCAAAAAGCTCTGTTTCTCTTCAAATGCTGTAATCTGGGTCTGTAGGATATCTATATATCTTTATTTATTTATTTATTTGAAGTTTTATATAGCGCGAACATGACCCATTAGGGTATCAGAGCACTTTACAAGGAAAGATACGTTACATACATGAAGGCAAAGTACAGGGCAAAGTACAGGGCAAAGTACAGGGATGGGGGATAGGGAAAAGTCACTAGTGGGACAAAGCCGTGGATATATACAAGAGTCAATACTGTTCCAAAATCAGTGATGACTTGAGTACAATAGGGCACAAGGAAGAGATTTATACAATAAATGGTACAGATCCAAGTACAGGATGGTGTGGGCAGAATACAAGGATGGGGGTTAGGGAAATGACAAACGTAGGACAAAGCTGTGGATATATACAAGTGTCAATACAGTTCCAGAATCAGCGGGCAATTTTATCACAATAGGACGTAAAAGATATGTACAAAGATCAGGGCGCATTGGAAGGAGTGAGAGTTGTTACAAGTAGCAGGTCAAGCGAGAAAAAAAAAATCACGAAAAAGGCAGTATGTGCACCAAGGGAATTTGCTCATTAAGAAGGTTTTAGCTTCTTTTTTGAAGAGCGCCAGGGAAGGTATTCTTCTGATGGAGGAAGGAAGCGAGTTCCAGATTCTTGGTGCAGCTCCAGAGAATGCTCGATTGTATGTTTTTACCTTGCGGAAGCGGGGTGGCTGGAGCACACGGTCGCTGGCGGATCGGGAGTTTCTGGATCTCCCAGATAGCACGATTTTCTGGGCGAGATATGCCGGGGAGTTCGTGTACAAGGTTTTGTGAGTGATGCAGGACAGCTTGAGTTGAATCCTGCCTTCAAGTGGAAGCCAGTTCAAGGCCTTCAGGTGTGGTGAGATATGATCAAATTTTTTTGAACCGGATTTGAGTCTGGCTGCTGCGTTGAGGCAAGCTTTTAGGGGGGCAGTCGAAGTCTTAGGCAGGCCAGATAGTGTGGAGCAGCCATATTCGATTCTGGAGATAACTGACGCCTGCACAGCGGCTTTTAGGTCGGCAGTTCCAAGGAATGGTTTTAGTTTTCTCAAGTAGCTCAGATGGAATCTGGCAGTTTTGACCATTGCGTTGATGTGTTCAATCATATTCAAGTTGCGGTCCAAAGTAATCCCAAGAGATTTGGCAGAATCCACAATGGTAGGGGTGCAGTTGAGTGCTGTGATGGAGTTAGTCCATTCCAGGATGTCAGCAGATTTTTTTGGGGGGAGATGAGAAGAAACTCCGTTTTTTGGGCATTCAGTTTGAGCTGGTAGTTGGCAAGCCAATGGACAGTCAGTTTCAGGGCATCATTTAGATGGGTGATCTCCTCAAGAGAGGAGATTTTAATGTAGATCTGGGTATCGTCGGCATACATGTGGAAGAAGATGTTGGCCGAGTGGAGAATTTCAGCTAAAGGTTCGAGGTAGAGATTGAAGAGGGTAGGGGACAGAGTGGAGCCTTGCGGGACACCGAAGGAGATCGGGGAGGGAGCAGATAGGTTGTTGTTGACAAGGAATCTCTGTGTGCGGTTCTAGAGGAAGGAACCAAACCATTTGATGATGGTACCTCCTAAGCCCATCCTGTGTTCGAGGCGATCAAGGAGTTTCTCGTGGTTGACCGTGTCAAATGCTGAGGAGAGATCCAGAAGGATCAGAAGACAGGTTTTGCCTTGGTCAAGGGCTAGGAGAGCATCATCAACGATGTGAAGAATAGTAGTTTCAGTGCTGTGCCCAGGCCTGAACCCAGATTGGAATTCGTTGAGTAGATTGAAATTGGCGATGTTTTGGCTTAGTTGTAGCTGCACACATTTCTCCAGTACTTTCGCGAGAAGAGGGATATTCGAGATGGGTCTGAAGTTATCTGGAATTTCCGGAATCAGAGTGGGTTTTTTTAGGATGGGGATGACTTGCCCGGTTTTCAGTGAGTCGGGTATGGTCCCTTGGAGAAGGGAAGCATTGATAATGGTAGTCCAGATGGGAGCGATGAGTGAGGTGGGCGATGAGATCTTGACAATTTGCAGAGCACCCCTTGCGTCTTCAAGTGAGCTGTTTCTAAGAAGAGATTATCCTTGCAACTCTCGTCTCTGCGGGTCTATATAAGCCCATAAATCTCTAACAGAGATGGTTCGGAGGGCCTCATCAAAGTAGATTTTACCTGTGTGCTCGGACCTTCCTCAGCCATCTTGCTATCTTCACACTTCACCCCTGCTTTTGAAGTTTTGAGTACTGTGTCTGGGGGCTGCCGGCATTATTCGCCTGTGGGAGTAGGCTCAACTCCTTCGGGGTCCCATAGTAGCTCTTCCTCTTCACCAGACCAGTCTGTGTCTACGAAGCCAGCTTCAAAAACCTGTGACAGCAACTCCTCCACCTGTCCAGTCAAAAATGTAGCAGCAGGCCTGGGCAATGGGATCAGCAGTATGTCCAGGCCTATCTTTCTGGAGTGCCATTTCAAGTTGAGTAGTGGCAATATCTGACAAAGGTAGCCCCTTGGTCTGTGAGCGTGGAACTCCATCAATCTGCTCCATATTCTCCTCCTCTGTCTCTGATTGGCGACTGGCCTCTGAAAGAGAAACTAAGTCCTCAAGAGCTTCTTGAATCTCATAAAGCTTTTGTGAGGAGCCCACAGGTGCCTGCTGCTTGGCGATACTCAATCCCTCTCCCTCAGCTTTAACATACCTTGCTTTCATCACACTCTCAGTAGGTATCCCCTCCTGGCATGGTGGCACTCCTGAGGCTTTAGCATGCTTTACAGTACCACTCCTTGGATCTCCGGCATCCGATGCTGCCAAGCCATTACCCCTGCAATTATTCGCCCGGTCTTAAGCAGTTTGATTGCTTGAGTGACAAGCCCTTAATGGTTCAGAGGTGGCCAGACTGCCCAAGGGGTGTCATGAGTAGAGCAGTCAGTGTCCAGACCAATGGCCAAGCTAGAACAGTCCTTAACACCAAGATCAGCCCCCTCTCACAAAGTATTTGGAATGGCATAGACTGTAATAAGTTTCTGCACAGTAAGGGGGGTGATCCCCTTGTAGCTTAAATCTTTTTGGTAATCTGGGGCCTATGAGAGATTCTTTGATTGGCACGCTCTCCTTTGCACTTGCAGAACAGCTGGTACTGAGCCCCCCACATCTCCCCCAACTGAGACTTCTTACTGCCCTCCCGATGTAATATAGGAGTGCGCACTTTTCTTGAAGTTGTCCCTTAGAGAGGCCTCTTGGTGCTTGAGGCACCCTCAGACCACCCAACCAGGTAGGAGCTCTGAAGCGATATTCTCCAGAGCCAAATAGCAGTCAGTACACTGGCTTCCTTCAGCCAGTGATCAACGATTTGTTGTGGCCCAAACAACCCAAACAAAGCAATCCACATCTCCTCCCGAGCCAGTCCAAGAAGCATACACCGTTGGACCTCCAAGTCTGGGCCCCTCTCCGCACAGTCAAGGTCGCCACACCCCAGCTTCACCAGGTGAGGCAGTTCTGTGTTTTGCTCTGTGTAGCAGATTCTCTCTAACCCCCAGTGGTCGAAGTGGGTGGAATCGGCAGGGCACAGTGTGCCCTTACTTTTTTGATTTAATAAAATCTGTTCTCCTTCTTATTTTATTTTAAAATACGTCCAAGGACGGCAGAAATAGCCAATACCTATAGATAACGCTCGGCCGCTCTTGGTCGTTCAGGACGGGGTGGACAGAGAAGGAAAAGGACTCTGGGCCAGATGTACGACCCATTTTTGCATGGGCAAACGGGTTTGTGAACCCGTTTGCGCATGCAAAAACCTATTTGGGCCATGTACATAGCCTATTTAGCGAGTCGCAATTTTTTTGCGACTTGCTAAATAGGTTTTGCGACTCGCTATTTGGAAGGGGCGTTCCCTTCCAAATAGCGAGTCTCAAAACCATGTACAAATGTTTTGCAACCGCAATTGCGGTCGCAAAACACTAGCAATTACCACCTACTTCAAGTAGGTGGGAGTGCAATCGCAAATGGGAAGGGGACCCCAGGGGACCCCTTCCCCTTTGCAAATGCATGCAAAATTCTTTTTTAAGGGCAGGCAGGGGTCCCAGGGACCACTGCCTGCCCTTAAAAAATGAAACAAAACCATTTCATTTTTTTTTTTAAATGCATCCCGTTTTCCTTCAAGGAAAACGGGATGCATTTGAAAAAAAAAACTGCTTTATTTAAAAGCAGTCCCAGAAATGGTGGTCTGCTGAGCCCAGCAGGCCACCATCCCTGGGATGGCTGGCATTCCCAATGGGCTTGCAAATTGCAAGAGTCTCATTAATATTAATGAGCCTCGCAATTTGCGACCCCATTGGGAATCGCAAACAGTGTTAAACACACTGTTGTACATTTCATTTAGCGCCTCGCAATTTGCGACTCGCAATGTGTCGCAAATTGCGAGGCGCTAAATGAAATGGTCGTACATCTGGCCATCTGTCTCTTCCTTCCTGCCCAGAGAAGACAAGGACAATGTCCACTTCCGTTGCTCTGCTGCTGTCAGCTGCCCTGCCCCTCTATCTCTTTCTTCCTCTTCCTCTTATTCCCTCTCGTTCTGTCTCTGTCTCGCTCCTCATCACTTGCTGAAACTGTGACTTCAAGAAATAACTCTCACCCTCTCTTTCCTCTCCTTTCCTTCATTTGTTCCCCTGTGAAATAGATCCAAAAAATAAAGAAACACTTTTGCTGGAAATGTCATGTTTTTTCGACATTTTTCTATTCTAACATGCCTTGTGGGCAGGTCTACAAAGCAGCACATCCTTAAGCGACTGTGATTCTGTCACTGAGGTCACAGGACCCTTGCGGCTAGTACGCCTCACCCATTGGTACCTCTATTGGCATTGTTTCAGCAGTAGTAGTCCAACTCAGCAGGGATTGGCAATGTAGGATTTGCTTGCACACCAAACTAAGTTTGAAAACTTCACAGTCTCTCTGCTTCATGCACAAGCACTTTTAACATATGCTGCCTACTTTAGGGCCACTGGAATTATGCAGCAATGGAGGGCAAAACTGTGTCACAGTGTTGACTAAATTATTCAGCAAAAATAAGCTGCAGTGTAATGTGGTACATTTCCTGATACTTTATTATTTTGACATTTTTACAGATACTAACAGTTGCTGCAAAAGTTTTGCCTCATTATTACTAGTGTAACTTACAAATGCAGCAGTGAGAAAGGTGAACTGTCTACCTTTCCAAAGGGCCTCCACTTTGCAGCAATCCAAGTCACATTTTTTAGTAACTTTTGATCCGTTTGAGCTGCAAACAATTGTTTTGTTAAAATCATCAGATTTTTCAGCAGACGATGTATTATGTGGCAAATATGGCAGAGCCATAATTATGTGGAAACATTTGCAAACTAGGATATTTTGCCATTCATGTTTGAACTGCTCTTGTGGAAAAAGGGAGAAACTGCATGGCTCGAGGTAAAAGGCTTGTAATTCCACTTTTAAGCATATTTGAGACATTCTGTGATTGGAAACATATTCCACTTTGTGAATGTATTTGAATGTCAATAAGTCATATTAAACCTTAAATAAACATGTGTATACATTGGTTGAAATAAATAAGGTGATAAGCTGTAACTGGTCAGAAATGGCAAACAAATACTAAAAATTGGAATGCTTTGCTCTTTCTGGCCACACCTCTGACTCTGCCCACTGACCTAATCCTCGGGTTATTTCGCCCTCCGATTCTCCACCCACAGTTCCCTTACTTTTTTTCCCCACTTTGACCACTGTAACATCATTGCAAGTTTCAAAATCATTAAAATGAAAGATGCAAGCCACTCAGTTTAGTTCCATTGTGTTATAAAATCAGTTCCAGGGCTGAGCCCTGGCAAGCACCAGCTGAATTTAATCACTGCTCTGGAGTGGATGGCTTGTGCTATCTAGTTTGTATTATGGTGAATGATAGTTTAGCTGCTGGAGACATCCTTCATTATGTTAATAAAAAGGTTTGATACATCACAGATATTAGTGGAACTTTCTCCTGTTTATAATTTGTTTTTTTTGCCTTGCTAGATATGTTCCAAACTTACACTGGCACTTTGACTATGATGAGCACGATGATAATGCTAAAATTGCCAGGAGGGCTGCTTCAGAAAGTCCGTCGACTTTGAAAATGATACAGGAATTGGTTGAAGCAAAGAAACACAAGGAAGAAAGAGATTAATTCAAAAAAAGGTGGGAATTTTCGAAAGGTTTTCAAAAAAGCTGCAAACTTAAAGGTACCCAAAAATGTTTATCTTGACCAACCACTATCCTCTTTGTCTGGTTGCTGCCTACATCTATAACTGAAATTGCTTTGCAATCAAAAGACAGATCTGATTGTCATATTGATAGATTTGTAATCTAATATTACCAGTTCTTTATTTCATCTTTTTGACAGGGATCAAATAGTATAGTTTCGAAATGGAAATAGCTGAGTGAAAATGTTCCGTAAAACATATAGATGCAGGAAAATATAATTCCTTAATTATGTAGCTGGTTGTCTGTGCTGCTGTAGTAAATGCACAAATTCATTTTATACGTATATTTCATTTTAATGAAACCACATAGCTTTCATTGCCAGTAACACAGGGTGAAAACCGCTAGCTAATAGTGTACAGATGAGTCTGATAAAACACAGAAAAATGAGTCATTATCTGAGCAATTAACATTGAGGGTTCCTGTGCCCTTCAGTTTGGGTGACATGAACAACTTAAGCCCAAGATGATGCTGATGGATCAGAGACAGTGATGTGCTCACCAGGGCTATAGTCATTGTGAACAAGAAGAGATTGATATGCTTCCTTGTGTACTGTGTGAGGTCTCACACTCATATATCAATCTGATAACTATGGAAATCTTTCACATGATTGTCTGAAACAGTTGCTGATGGGGAAATTTCTTTAAAAACAAAACCTTGATTATAAAAGACATCGTTTCCACTCCATGCGGCAAAAAGATGGCAAGACTATGGATGCATTTATGACAAGAACAAAGAATAAAAGATCGAGTGCTGCACTGCAATTTCCATAATTACAACAATGAACAGGTTCTAAGATCACAAATCATTGCTGCCCTTGAATCTGACATCTTCAGACAAAACATGGCAAGAGCACCCGCGTTGTCGAGTATCAAGCAGAAGTGATGGGACTCTGTAAATGTTAGAAGTTGAGGAGTCACCGTGCAAGGTTGTAGACACGTTTCCCTGAAAGATGATGGCAAACGCACTTGTTTCAGATAAGGATTCTGCTCCCTACACTCAACCATGCATCCTGCGCTGCAGAACATGTGACACAATTCAGGCAAGCAGTGTCGCTTTAAATTCTTACGTCGAAGTAAGAAGGAGAAATGCGTTGATTCACAAGTGGCTCCAATCTCTGATAACAGAGCAGCTGTGAAAGAGTGATTAAAATGCACATCTTGTACTCATCACCAGGTAGAGGGGTGGCTACACACCTAGGATCTTCAAGGTCATCTGAGGTCATCTGATTTGTCGCCCTCATAAACGGAACAATCTCTAAAAACAATTGAATTGGGAGGGCCATGGTCATAGAAACTGAACAAGACCTGAAAGGACTTGATATGGACGTGAGTGGAACTTCCACTCTGTTCCCTGTGGACACAGGTGCCACCATTAATGTGATAACAAACGCTGACTTTGCTACTCATGTGCATAGATCTGTCTGAAATGACACTGAGGGACGCATATATGCCTATGGATCACATCAGTCCCTCAAATGTTTAAGTGTTTTCAGCTGACTTGGCAAACATGGTGATCATTCTTTACAAACTGAGGTATGCGTTGTTGAAGCCACTGCAGGCACTGAATGCTTGTTGAGATTCAGATTAGCAGTTAAGCTTGGCATACTCAAAGTTTTATGTTGCATTGCTAAATGAGTTCAAGGGGACGAGTCTAAGAACCAGAAGAACTTATCGCAAAGCTCTTTGATGGCATATTCAAGATGAAAGATCGCCAGATTCAACTAAATATTGACACTGATGTGAAACTAGTGGCCGAACACTTTAGAGGCATTCTGTTCAGTGTTGAAAAACAGGATGAACAAGAACTTGGCAACCTCATGAAACTCAATATCATTGAACCTGTTCAATGTGATGCACTCCCCTGATGGGTGCTAGCAGGGGAGCCCGCAGGGCTGATGGGCCGTGGGCCTCCACCTGCAGCCCCCAAAGGAAGGAAATGTTGTGGGTGTCCCAGGAGGGACATGGGCAATTACCAAGAAAAGGCTGGCAGGCCAGCTCTCCTGCACCACATAATGGGTGCTAGTCTGGTAACTGGTGGGGCCGTGGGCCACAGGGCTCCCCTCACACCCCTAAAAATGTTAACGGATGTGGGTGTCCAGGTGGGACTGTGACACCCAAATAAAAAAATACAATTAAATAATAAATGAGTGCCAAGCTGCTCATTTATTATTCCCTGCTTCTGGCAAGGACTGCCCCATAATGCCATTCATGGGCTAATTTACAGATTTGTTCTTCCTTTGTGGTGCCACAGTCTTGGCAGGTATTACAGCAAACAAATGATAGACGGGATGCTGACAATGCAAACATTCTCCCCCAGTCAAAAGATCTCGGTTAAATCCATCGTTCTTTTCCCCACTACACCACCCCAGTTTGGACCCAGCCGTATGCAAATCAGTCTTGACCCTGTGCCCCATGGGAACAGTCCAGAACGAACTGCCAGGCCAGGTCCTCCCTGGACCGGAAACAAGCATCCTGGGACCGGTTTCAGGGTATGTCACCCTTCTTCAGCCAGGCTAGCTTGAATCCAGTGGCACATTGAGCAAGGGGCCCACGTCTGGGCATACCCATCCCACTTAGGGCAAAAAGTATTACAGCAAACAAATGATGGACGGAATGCTGACAATGCAAACATTCTCCCCCAGTCAAAAGATCTGGGTTAAATCCATCGTTCTTTTGCCCACTACGCCATCCCAGTTTGGACCCAGCCGTATGCAAATCAGTCTTGACCCTGTGCCCCATGGGAACAGTCCAGACCGAACTGCCAGGCCAGGTCCTCCCTGGACCGGAATCAAGCATCCTGGGACCGGTTTCAGGGTATGTCACCCTTCTTCAGCCAGGCTAGCTTGAATCCAGTGGCACAGTGAGCAAGAGACCCACGTCTGGGCATACCATCCCACTTAGGGCAAAAAGTATTACAGCAAACAAATGATGGACGGAATGCTGACAATGCAAACATTCTCCCCCAGTCAAAAGACCTGGGTTAAATCCATCGTTCTTTTGCCCACTACGCCATCCCAGTTTGGACCCAGCCGTATGCAAATCAGTCTTGACCCTGTGCCCCATGGGAACAGTCCTGACCGAACTGCCAGGCCAGGTCTTCCCTGGACTGGAAACAAGCATCCTGGGACCGGTTTCAGGGTATGTCACCCTTCTTCAGCCAGGCTAGCTTGAATCCAGTGGCACAGTGAGCAAGGGACCCACGTCTGGGCATACCCATCCCACTTAGGGCGAAAAGTATTACAGCAAACAAATGATGGACGGAATGCTGACAATGCAAACATTCTCCCCCAGTCAAAAGATCTGGGTTAAATCCATCGTTCTTTTGCCCACTACGCCACCCCAGTTTGGACCCAGCCATATGCAAATCAGTCTTGACCCTGTGCCCCATGGGAACAGTCCAGACCGAACTGCAAGGCCAGGTCCTCCCTGGAACTGGAAACAAGCATCCTGGGACCGGTTTCAGGGTATGTCACCCTTCTTCAGCCAGGCTAGCTTGAATCCAGTGGCACAGTGAGCAAGGGACCCACGTCTGGGCATACCCATCCCACTTAGGGCGAAAAGTATTACAGCAAACAAATGATGGACGGAATGCTGACAATGCAAACATTCTCCCCCAGTCAAAAGATCTGGGTTAAATCCATCGTTCTTTTGCCCACTACGCCACCCCAGTTTGGACCCAGCCGTATGCAAATCAGTCTTGACCCTGTGCCCCATGGGAACAGTCCAGACCGAACTGCCAGGCCAGGTCCTCCCTGGACCGGAAACAAGCATCCTGGGACCGGTTTCAGGGTATGTCAGCATTCTTCAGCCAGGCTAGCTTGAATCCAGTGGCACAGTGAGCAAGGGACCCACGTCTGGGCATACCCATCCCACTTAGGGCGAAAAGTATTACAGCAAACAAATAATGGACGGAATGCTGACAATGCAAACATTCTCCCCCAGTCAAAAGACCTGGGTTAAATACATCGTTCTTTTGCCCACTACGCCACCCCAGTTTGGACCCAGCCGTATGCAAATCAGTCTTGACCCTGTGCCCCATGGGAACAGTCCAGACCTAACTGCCAGGCCAGGTCCTCCCTGGACCAGAAACAAGCATCCTGGGATCGGTTTCAGGGTATGTCACCTTTCTTCAGCCAGGCTAGCTTGAATCCAGTGGCACAGTGAGCAAGGGACCCACGTCTGGGCATACCCATCCCACTTAGGGCGAAAAGTATTACAGCAAACAAATGATGGACGGAATGCTGACAATGCAAACATTCTCCCCCAGTCAAAAGATCTGGGTTAAATTCATTGTTCTTTTGCCCACTATGCCACGCCAGTTTGGACCCAGCCGTATGCAAATCAGTCTTGACCCTGTGCCCCATGGGAACAGTCCAGACCGAACTGCCAGGCCAGGTCCTCCCTGGACCGGAAACAAGCATCCTGGGACCGGTTTCAGGGTATGTCACCCTTCTTCAGCCAGGCTAGCTTGAATCCAGTGGCACAGTGAGCAAGGGACCCACGTCTGGGCATACTCATCCCACTTAGGGCGAAAAGTATTACAGCAAACAAATGATGGACGGAATGCTGACAATGCAAACATTCTCCCCCAGTCAAAAGTTCTGGGTTAAATCCATCGTTCTTTTGCCCACTACGCCACCCCAGTTTGGACCCAGCCGTATGCAAATCAGTCTTGACCCTGTGCCCCATGGGAACAGTCCAGACCGAACTGCCAGGCCAGGTCCTCCCTGGACCGGAAACAAGCATCCTGGGACCGGTTTCAGGGTATGTCACCCTTCTTCAGCCAGGCTAGCTTGAATGCAGTGGCACAGTGAGCAAGGGACCCACGTCTGGGCATACCCATCCCACTTAGGGTGAAAAGTATTACAGCAAACAAATGATGGACGGAATGCTGACAATGCAAACATTCTCCCCCAGTCAAAAGTTCTGGGTTAAATCCATCGTTCTTTTGCCCACTATGCCACCCCAGTTTGGACCCAGCCGTATGCAAATCAGTCTTGACCCTGTGCCCCATGGGAACAGTCCAGACCGAACTGCCACACCAGGTCCTCCCTGGACCGGAAACAAGCATCCTGGGATCGGTTTCAGGGTATGTCACCCTTCTTCAGCCAGGCTAGCTTGAATCCAGTGGCACAGTGAGCAAGGGACCCACATCTGGGCATACCCATCCCACTTAGGGCGAAAAGTATTACAGCAAACAAAGGATGGACGGAATGCTGACAGTGCAAACATTCTCCCCCAGTCAAAAGATCTGGGTTAAATCCATCGTTCTTTTGCCCACTACGCCACCCTAGTTTGGACCCAGCTGTATGCAAATCAGTCTTGACCCTGTGCCCCATGGGAACAGTCCAGACCGAACTGCCAGGCCAGGTCCTCCCTGGACCGGAAACAAGCATCCTGGGACCGGTATCAGGGTATGTCACCCTTCTTCAGCCAGGCTAGCTTGAATCTAGTGGCACAGTGAGCAATCGACCCACGTCTGGGCATACCCATCCCACTTAGGGCGCAAAGTATTACAGCAAACAAATGATGGACGGAATGCTGACAATGCAAACATTCTCCCCCAGTCAAAAGATCTGGGTTAAATCCATCGTTCTTTTGCCCACTACGCCACCCCAGTTTGGACCCAGCCGTATGCCAATCAATCTTGACCCTGTGCCCCAGACGTGGGTCCCTTGCTCACTGTGCCATCCAGAACACGAACGAAGTCACACAGGAGGACAACTGATCCTCGAACAAACCCTAATTAGAAAAGGGATTCTTGCTGGGGCAACCATCATCTATTAAATTGTAACAAAAGCGCAACCTTATTTTATGGACACCGGTCCCTGTAAAGAGAAAACATAAGTTTTAAAGATCTTTTATACCTACTACTGGATTGAGGGCCATGATACGGGTGGATTCAATTCATTGCTATAAGCAATACCCTTCGGCTTCCAGCGTGTTTTATGCTCCAGATCTTCTATACTTTGTTTAAAATATTCGAATAGGACAAAGGAAGGTAGAAGCTCCCTAGGATCCTATCGGACCCTTCGAAATTTAGGTTCATCGTGTATTCCAGTTGATCACAACAAAAGGTGGTCCAAATTGTTCCTGGTTTTTTCTATTACCTATGAGAGTTACAAATGACTCGGTCTTGAAAAAGATGGCTATATAAAGGCACCATCGAAACGCGTCGACGCTTGAGAAAAAGAACACAATCCGTGAAAAAACTGGGACCTTTTGAGTGCTCATTTCATGTATGGTATCGGGTCTCAGGCTTTAATGAAATAATCACGGATGTGTTCATTCAATGACATAGTCTTCTGTCTTTTATGTGTACTCTCTTTGTTTTTTATGTGAATTTGTTTTTAATGATTTTTGATTGCCTTCACTGTACTTTTTGATGAGACTTTGTTATAACAGAAATATTGTATACCTATGTACTGTTAAGCGTATGCTTTTTTTAAACAAATGTAGAAATAAATCGATATATATATTTTTTTAAGCTCTTGTTTTGTAGTCCCTAGCAAAGGGGTTGGAATTATACTGTTCCCTCGATGTATGTGGATAGTTTGTATGTAGGTGAGTGCGTTGTATAATAGAATACATAATTAATAGTACTAGAGTAGCATATTTTCCAAAGGAAACAAGCTAGCCTGGCTGAAGAAGGGTGACATGCCCTGAAACCGGTCCCAGGATGCTTTTTTCCGGTCCAGGGAGGACCTGGCCTGGCAGTTCGGTCTGGACTGTTCCCATGGGGCACAGGGTCAGGACTGATTTGCATATGGCTGGGTCCAAACTGGGGTGACGTAGTGGGCAAAAGAACGATGGATTTAACCCAGATCTTTTGACTGGGGGAGAATGTTTGCATTGTCAGCATTCCGTCCATCATTTGTTTGCTGCAACACTTTTCGCCCTAAGTGGGATGGGTATGCCCAGACGTGGGTCCCTTGCTCACTGTGCCACTGTATTCAAGCTGGCCTGGCTGAAGAAGGGTGATATACCCTGAAACCGGTCCCAGGATGCTTGTTTCCGGTCCAGGGAGGACCTGGCCTGGCAGTTCGGTCTGGACTGTTCCCATGGGGCACAGGGTCAAGACTGATTTGCATATGGCTTGGTCCAAACTGGGGTGGCGTAGTGGGCAAAAGAACGATGGATTTAACCCAGATCTTTTGACCGGGGGAGAATGTTTGCATTGTCAGCATTCCGTCCATCATTTGTTTGCTGTAACACTTTTCGCCCTAAGTGGGATGGGCATGCCCAGACGTGGGTCCCTTGCTCACTGTGCCACTGGATTCAAGCTAGCCTGGTTGAAGAAGGGTGACATACCCTTAAACCGGTCCCAGGATGCTTGTTTCCGGTCCAGGGAGGACCTGGCGCGAGTTCGGTCTGGACTGATCCCATGGGGCACAGGGTCAGGACTGATTTGCATATAGCTGGGTCCAAACTGGGGTGGCGTAGTGGGCAAAAGAACAATGGATTTAAACCAGATCTTTTGACTGGGGGAGAATGTTTGCATTGTCAGCACTCTGTCCATCATTTGTTTGCTGTAACACTTTTCGCCCTGAGTGGGATGGGTATGCCCAGACAAGGGTCCCTTGCTCACTGTGCCACTGGATTTAAAGCTAGCCTGGCTGAAGAAGGGTGACATACCCTGAAACCGGTCTCAGGATGCTTGTTTCCGGTTCAGGGAGGACCTGGCCTGGCAGTTCGGTCTGGACTGTTCCCATGGGGCACAGGGTCAGGACTGATTTGCATATGACTGGGTCCAAACTGGGGTGGCGTAGTGGGCAAAAGAACGATGGATTTAACCCAGATCTTTTGACTGGGGGAGAATGTTTGCATTGTCAGCATTCCGTCCATCATTTGTTTGCTGTAACACTTTTTGCCCTAAGTGGGATGGGTATGCCCAGACGTGGGTCCCTTGCTCACTGTGCCACTGGATTCAAGCTAGCCTGGCTGAAGAAGGGTGACATACCCTGAAACTGGTCCAAGGATGCTTGTTTCCGGTCCAGGGAGGACCTGGCCTGGCAGTTCGGTCTGGACTGTTCCCATGGGGCAGAGGGTCAGGACTGATTTGCATATGGCTGGGTCCAAACTGGGGTGGCGTAGTGGGCAAAAGAACAATGGATTTAACCCAGATCTTTTGACTGGGGGAGAATGTTTGCATTGTCAGCATTCCGTCCATCATTTGTTTGCTGTAACACAGTCTTGGCAGGGTCACCACAAGTGTGTTAGAAAATGTTGTTGGGGCTGAGGCAAATGCAGCAGTCCCACATAAATCATTTTTTTGAAGTAATCCTATGCTTCCTGGGGTGTAAACAACCTGACCCAGGAAAGGCTTATGGTATTTCTAGTGCTGGAGATTTTGCTATTTAGTTGAGGATTATAGATTCCCCAGTCCCCCCCTTTCTCCTCCCCTGTCCCCTTTTTGGATGATGTTATGACTGCGTTATTTGGCCTGAAGAGTGTAAAAGAAAAACTCTGCCACTTGTTTTATATGGTTGACAAAGCTAGTAAGTTTGCTTTTCATATGTTAATGTGGCGATTCTTTTGCAAAGCTAATAGGCTTGTGTTATGGCCCCTGAAGGGTTTGCTGGGTGAACCCCAAAAGCATTCACCTCCATTTTGTGAGCTGGAGTTTCCCTGTGCCCCAGATTACAGTGAACCTAAGACCAGGAGGAGGTAATGGGGCAGACTAGTGCTGCAATTTTCCTAAAATTTAAAAAGCGATTTTCCCTACCCGTGATTGCATGTTTTTTAAAACTGTTTTGCTTGTGGGTGTTACAGTTTAAAAATTGTAGTTTTGACCTGCCCGTGATAGCATATTTTCTTCCCTGTTTTGTGTTTAAACTTGTGGTTTTTACTTGTCCGTGGCTGTTTTCATTTAACCTGTTGAATTGTGGGATTTGCAGTCCAAAATCTGTCGTTTTTTCCCTCTCATTCCCTGTGACTATCTGTTTTTCCCTCCTAATTTCTCCTTTGCTCTGTGCTCAGACCTGTATGTTAAGCAATCCACCCCCAGCTCCCATTTTGTGTTAGCAAGTGAGTGAAACCAGACCCCCCCTTTACCCCCCTAGCAACAGGGATATTCTACATCAGAGAGTGAACAAAGGGTGCTCTGAGACAACAGTAATCTGCTGTGAGCTGTTTCAGCTGTGTCTTGTAGGGATTGTGCACTCGTTTTTTGGCTAGTGAGTAAAGTTTTATACTAACAGTATTGTTGGAGGACACAGTTTGTTAGGCCCTTACCTGCAGAAGTCCAAAATGTGGATTGAGCCTGTATGTCTCCTAGGAGATTCTGAATAGAGGAGCAGCTCCCCAGCCCCCCTGGCCAGAAAACCTAAGCTTGCTGATTGGCTCCCCAGCTCCCAGGCATCCCTGAGCCCTCCTCTCACACCTGCCCAGGCTCCCTAGGGGTTTGCTGGGTGAGCCCCCAACATATTCACCTCCATTTTGTGAGCTGAAGTTTCCCTGTGGCCCAGATTGCAGTGAACCTAAGACCAGGAGGTGGTAAGGAGGCAGACTGGGGCTGTCATTTTCCTAAAATTTAAAAAGCGATTTTTCCTACCTGTGATAGCATTTTTTTTTTTACTGTTTTGTTTGTGGTTGTTACAGTTTAAAAATTGTAGTTTTAACCTACCTGTGATTGCATAATTTCTCCCCTGTTTTGTGTTTAAATTTGTAGTTTTTACTTGCCCGTAACTGTTCAATTAACCTGTTGAATTGTGTGATTTGTAGTCCAAAATCTGTAGTTTTTTCCCTCTCATTCCTAGTGACTATCTGTTTTTCCCTCCTAATTTCTCCCTTGCTCTGTGCTCAGACCTGTATGTTAAGCAATTTACGCCCAGCTCCCATTTTGTGTTAGCAAGTGAGCAAAACCAGACCCCCCCTTTACCCCTCCTAGCAACAGGGATTTTCTATATCAGAGAGTGAACAGGGGTGCTCTGAGACAACTGTAATCTGCTGTGAGCTGTTTAAGCTGTGTTTTATAGGGATTGTGCACTTGTTTTTTGGCTAGTGAGTGAAGTTTTATACAAACAGTATTGTTAGAGGACACAGTTTGTTAGGCCCTTTCCTGCAGAAGTCCAAAGTGTGGATTGAGCCTGTCTGTCTCCTAGGAGATTCTAAATAGAATAGCAGCTTCCAACTCCCTGGCCAGCAAACCTTGTCTGAGGTCGCTGGGACCTTATATAGTCTGCTATTGGATGGTACATGTGTGCAGTGATTTGTGGTTCTATCAGGTGTTTCTATTTGATTAGGGTTATTGTTCTCATTGGTTGGGTATTTAAGGGTTCTGATTGGTTCCTGGGTCAGTCATTCAATTAATGTAGGGTTGGGACTATGGCTAGGGTTAGGTTTTCTATTGGAAGTAGGGATTAGGGTTTCCTGTGTGAATGGTTGCTGGGACTAGGGTTGGGACTAGGGCAAGGGTTAGGCTTTCTATTGGATGTTGGGATTAGGGTTTTGTGCCTGAGTGAGTGCTTGACCTAGGGTTATGATTGGCTGTAAGGTCTTGGTCTCCTATTGGTTTTAGAGTTTAGGGCTAGTGTTGTGATTGGTTAGGGTTAGGTCTAGGGTTTCCATTGGCTGAAGGGGTCACCGGATTACTAGGGCTATAAAAGGCCAGGGTTTAAGGCGTCAAAGCCCGGGCGTCGACCGAGGGTGGAGAGGACAAGGGCAGTTGCCTGTTTGAGCCATTCATCAGCACACACCCCACCCCATCCATGACCAGAGTAACACACTCACACCAAATGTACGCCACACATTTACCACAAACCAACCCTATGCACAAATCAATGTGCTAGCACACACTACAAAATCACACAAACCACACGTATATACCCTTCTATCCCAGCTACCACACATTCGCACCATCACCTACAAACAGTACACAACTCTATCCTATACCAACCTATCCACTCATCACTAACACGAGCAAAGTCCATACCATACTTAACTATAACCCATCCAGACACACACTCCCCACTCTAATTACTACTAACAGACCCCCTTTTATCACTAACAAACTTATACTCAGCCTTCTATCGTTTGTCCAACCAACACCCTCCTCTTCTTTCTACCACAATAACACAACAACACAACACTTACACTCCACAGCACCACACATTTTAACTCTTGCAGCAAACAAGTCTAACTTAACTTAACTGTACTTCATCCCTTCCTACACACAACATACAGTCTAGTCACAAACACATCACCACCCCCTTTAACTTACAACTTCCTCTCACAAACAATACTATACAAACAACTCCATCTCATAAAACTAATGCATCAGCACCTCTTTTCACTACTCCTCAAAAACAAAACATATCACACACAGCAGCACAACAAAATCTCTCAAGCACAACACCTCATAATACTTGCAGTCACAAAATACAATCATATACCCACCTTTCAAACTACACAAATGGACAAACTACAATGGCAAGCTTTCTCTCTTCCACCACACCTAACACACATACAGCAACACACAACTCTCCTCTAACCGCCTCTCATCCACTGGACAATTTAGAACCTTACTACATGACCCACATGCTGCACCACCACCCCTAACTCATACACCTTCTGCCCTAAACACACACAAACAATATAAGCAACATGCCACACATCACAACTTTGCTTCTCCATGTCTACTGCACAACAAAGAGATCAAAAACAACAAAGAGGGTTGAGGCAATAATGCCGCACCTGTCACATGAAGTAATTCGACAATATAATGATGGTGCAAAGAAGCCAGGAAGTGCACCTCTCCACTTCCTATTGGGGAAATCCCCAAAAACAATCACAGAAACATGGAATCAGCACACATCAATTGTATGTATATTCAGTGTTCATTAAACATTAATTGTCCATGATAATCTGAAGAATATGCCAGGTCCAAATTTTCTTATTGTCTCAAAAAATTCCTTTATTGATGAACATATAAAGTTGTTAAAATCTACTGATCTCAATTCATTTAGCCAACGCGTTTCGTCTCAATAGAGACTTCTTCAGGGCTAAAAAGAATCATATATATATACAAAATTTAAAATCTGTACATATATACATATATACAAACAGACATAACTCTATTTATTATTTACATACGGACTAAATTATTGAGGAGTTAGCTCATCAGAAATACTGCGAAATTGCTCTAATGCGATAATCATAGCAGTTAATCACAAAATAACAAGTTATTTCAAATTTTTGTGCAGAAAAATAAATCATTGAAGAGGAATGTGAAAGCACTTAACATACACAGAGTTCGTGATGGAACATACATCAGAATTATAAACACAATTTGTTTTCGTATTCGTATAGACATAGTGTCTTTGAAGTCATTTCACGTGCACAGTTATTACTGGGCTACATTTGTATTATGACATACCTCAAAATTATGAACACGATATATGTTCATATTCTAGTAACAGATAAAGTCCTAAGACACAAATAAATATAGTGTCTTTACAATCATCTGTGACAAAAAGAAAACAATGTAAGATATGTCCTTAATCTAAAAATTACAATTCTTTTAAACCTTTGAAATTTATGTCATCTTATTAGGAGGTTCGAAAAAATACCAGCATAGGGAGAAACTTGTCATGTCTTATTCTTATATACCTGAGATGTTACAGAATGTGCCCATATTCACACCTTCTTATAAATTAAACGTATGACCCTTTTGGAAAGATTAGGAAAAATACATAATTATATCATCAGGTGTATTATAGATGGTATCAAACGATCCATATTCATGAAGCCCTTATCTCATAGACGTCATAGTCATTCGAAATCTTCTAGCTTTCTTCATATGTACTGACTAATAATTGAGCTCTATATTATTAAAAAACTCTTATTGTGAAAAAAGGACCCATGCCAAACCGTTAACGTGTTAAAAACAATATCATCATTCTCAGAGTTGGTTTTGTAAGGCTCGTCTTACGAGTATGTTCTTAATATAACCTCTCTATCAGTGGAGTTTTAGATTTTATATGGTATATTGTACCTGCTCTCAAAGGAGATAAATCTGTAAAGCCAACTTGTTCTACCCTAGCTACAACAGACATTTGGTGCTAGGATGGTTACATATATTGTCAGCTATCAATAAAGGGTTTCATAAATAAGACATTGATTGATGGTATTATGAAGGACTAAATTAAAGTTAGTCAAAGTATCTAACCACATCTTATAACAAGAGAGTTGTGAACAGTGCCATCACCTCATTATAAAATCCAATGTTTAAAAAGGAAATATGACATCATGGTTGCCCTAACTGTTTTCTGTTATTGCTCTACTAATATAACATTCGAAAGAGAGATCAAAAAGAAGTCTTCTTTATCGGTTACTCTAGGTAAAAAAAAAATTCTAAGTAAAAAACGAGGCAAGGCCACATAGTGTATACCAGCGCCATTTATAACTAACAATAAATGCAGTAAAAGCGACCACACTTCCATAAAGGTTAACTTTAGTCGCTAAATAGCACAAAACATATAATAAGATCGTACCTTAATATGACGATAATTATGCAAAGGTTAACTGCAATAGAAAAGAACAGTTTTAAATTTAATGTTACTGGTGTACAAAGCTAAGCTAGAAAAAGGAGATATATAGTAAATCCCAAAGGTAAAGAAACATTCCATTGAAAGGCAGGGTGGCCAGAAGTAGTCGTCTCTGCGTCCGTATGCGAAGTGTAAAAACCGAGCACTACATAGCTGCCTGGTTTTATACCATTACGGTAAAAGTCATTGCACCTGTGTGACTTGAAACTAAAAGTGGACTGTTTAAACAGAACAAGTCAGCCATCTTATTAAAGATAGTAACGACAAGAGATAAATGCGCGGCGGCCATGTTGGTGAAAGGCGATGTTTTGAAAATCAGAACGCATGTTTACAGACGTACACATCGTAAGTTAATACCAAAGACGGACTCTATTAAAAAACAGGGAAAAATCACATCGGCCATCTTGATGGAAAGCCTACCATCAATGAGTATTATAGATTATACCCATGTTGAAAAAGAGATACTCTAGCTTGTTAAATATAGGTGTAAGGCCGCTTCACGAAACCACATAATTAAACATGTTACCTAAATTGATGTTCTTTAGTTTGAAATGACCAATCACAATTGGTTCAAAATTGTGGTATATACAAAGCACAAATCAAATGATAAGCTCTGTACTTTGAAGTTGGTGACAGACTTTCTCAGAAAACAGAACAACCGTCTGAGAAAAAGGAGGAGTATGGAAAAGATTATATATAACAGCCCTAACACTAGGTGACTTTTTCGTACCTTCTGCACAACAACACTGGTTATGATTCGGGGTTGGTAATTTTGATTGATTCTGAGGAGTGTTAAATTGAGACAACGCTTAGATTTATATACTCTCATGTAGAATGAATTTCAGTCAAAAAGTAATTATAACAGATAATCATTTCCCTATTAATAAAAGGGCACTTTTAACAACACAATTTTTGATGGCGCTATAAAAGTAATACCCACTTCCTTTCTTATTTACAGAAGTATCTATAATTTAGAAACAAAACATATACTTGTGCCAAACAGATGTTGTTATTATCGGGACACAAAAAGGGCAAGAGAATCTTTAACGGAATTCTTTCGGAAACAGTTGGGAAGATGCCTACTGTCTCTTCCATTACAAAAAATAATGAAATTCATTATTCTGGTTAAGTCCAAGCTTAACTCTACGTAGACGGGAGATCCACTTGGCCTCAAGTTGTCTTAAAGTTAACTCCCTATTTCCACCTCTTTCATTTGCAGCAGCAGAATCAATGGCATGAAATTCTATGGTCTTATTTTCTGGATGCTCATTCTGAATATGATTCGCAATCGGATATTTGAGATCTCTATTTTTTATAGCCCTCACATGTTCTTGGATGCGTACTTTTAAGCTACGTATACTGCTACCAATGTATGTCTCACTACAGGAACATATGATTACATATACAGTGAAGGTCATGTTACAGTTGATGAAGTGGCCAATAGTGTATTCTTTAGAACTGTTATATGTAAACTTAGTTATCTTGTTCTTTCCTAATTTACATACACAACAGCAACCACATGTATAAAAACCTTTCGGTTTATCCGGTAGCCATGTTTTCATCACTGTATTGGTCTTAAAAAATGTTATTATGTGGTTTCGTGAGGCGGCCTTACACCTATATTTAACAAGCTAGAGTATCTCTTTTTCAACATGGGTATAATCTATAATACTCATTGATGGTAGGCGTTCCATCAAGATGGCCAATGTGATTTTTCCCTGTTTTTTAATAGAGTCCGTCTTTGGTTTTAACTTATGATGTGTACATCTGTAAACATGCGTTCTGATTTTCAAAACATCGCCTTTCACCAACATGGCCGCCGCGCATTTATCTCTTGCCGTTTCTATCTTTAATAAGATGGCTGACTTGTTCTGTGTAAACAGTCCGCTTTTAGTTTCAAGTCACACAGGTGCAATGACTTTTATCGTAATGGTATAAAACCAGGCAGCTATGTAGTGCTCGGTTTTTACACTTCGCATACGAACGCAGAGACGACTACTTCTGGCCACCCTGCCTTTCAATGGTATGTTTCTTTACCTTTGGGATTTACTATATATCTCCTTTTTCTAGCTTAGCTTTGTACATCAGTAACATTACATTTAAAACTGTTCTTTTCTATTGCAGTTAACCTTTGCATAATTATCGTCATATTAAGGTACGATCTTATTATATGTTTTGTGCTATTTAGCGATTAAAGTTAACCTTTATGGAAGTGTGGTCGCTTTTACTGCATTCATTGTTAGTTATAAATGGCGCTGGTATACATTATGTGGCCTTGCCTCGTTTTTTACATAGAATTTTTTTTTTACCTAGAGTAACCGATAAAGAAGACTTCTTTTTGATCTCTCTTTCGAATGTTATATTAGTAGAGCAATAACAGAAAACAGTTAGGGCAACCATGATGTCATATTTCCTTTTTAAACATTGGATTTTATAATGAGGTGATGGCACTGTTCACAACTCTCTTGTTATAAGATGTGGTTAGATACTTTGACTAACTTTAATTTAGTCCTTCATAATACCATCAATCAATGTCTTATTTATGAAACCCTTTATTGATAGCTGACAATATATGTAACCATCCTAGCACCAAATGTCTGTTGTAGCTAGGGTAGAACAATTTGGCTTTACAGATTTATCTCCTTTGAGAGCAGGTACAATATACCATATAAAATCTAAAACTCCACTGATAGAGAGGTTATATTAAGAACATACTCGTAAGACGAGCCTTACAAAACCAACTCTGAGAATGATGATATTGTTTTTAACACGTTTACGGTTTGGCATGGGTCCTTTTTTCACAATTAGAGTTTTCTAATAATATAGAGCTCAATTATTAGTCAGTACATATGAAGAAAGCTAGAAGATTTCGAATGACTATGACGTCTATGAGATAAGGGCTTCATGAATATGGATCGTTTGATACCATCTATAATACACCTGATGATATAATTATGTATTTTTCCTAATCTTTCCAAAAGGGTCATACGTTTAATTTATAAGAAGGTGTGAATATGGGCACATTCTGTAACATCTCATGTATATAAGAATAAGACATGACAAGTTTCTCCCTATGCTGGTATTTTTTCGAACCTCCTAATAAGATGACATAAATTTCAAAGGTTTGAGAGAATTGTAATTTTTAGATTAAGGGCATATCTTACATTGTTTTCTTTTTGTTACAGATGATTGTAAAGACACTATATTTATTTGTGTCTTAGGACTTTATCTGTTACTAGAATACGAACATATATCGTGTTCATAATTTTGAGGTATGTCATAATACAAATGTAGCCCAGTAATAACTGTGCACGTAAAATGACTTCAAAGACACTATGTCTATACGAATACGAAAACAAATTGTGTTTATAATTCTGATGTATGTTCCATCACGAACTCTGTGTATGTTAAGTGCTTTCACCTTCCTCTTCAATGATTTATTTTTCTGCACAAAAATTTGAAATAACTTGTTATTTTGTGATTAACTGCTATGATTATCGCATTAGAGCAATTCCGCAGTATTTCTGATTAGCTAACTCCTCAATAATTTAGTCCGTATGTAAATAATAAATAGAGATATGTCTGTTTGTATATATGTATATATGTACAGATTTTAAATGTTGTATATATATGTTTCTTTTTAGCCCTGAAGAAGTCTCTATTGAGACGAAACGCGTTGGCTAAATGAATTGAGATCAGTGGATTTTAACAACTTTATATGTTCATCAATAAAGGAATTTTTTGAGACAATAAGAAAATTTGGACCTGGCATATTCTTCAGATTATCATGGACAATTAATGTTTAATGAACACTGAATATACATACAATTGATGGGTGCTGATTCCATGTTTCTGCTACTGCACAACAAGATTACACCACAAAAATAACTCAGCATACCAACTCACTCTCAAACACCTTCTCCACCACCTATACAGGCAGACCCATTAAAATGCCTTCTTAGCCTGCTGGACGAGGACCACACTACAGAACAGCTACACAATTCCTATCTTAATATAGCTAACACCAGCACTAAAAACACACCTGCTACAAACCCACACTATACTGATCACTCTTCTACAAAACAAAGTCTCACTGTCACCAAAGCACATTCTCTAAACTGTCCACTAATAAATGCTCGATCGCTCTCTAAAACAAACATCACATCTACGACCTTCTCACTGATGCAAAACTAGGCATACTATTCATAACTGAATCATGGTTGGGAGATGATATGGCTCAAGTCCTGCATGAAGCAATTCCTCTAGGCTATCAAACGATCACCCAAAATCGTATAGGCAAAAAAGGAGGTGGCCTAGCTGTTGTGTTCAGGCAAACATTACATATCACTAAAGTTGATGACATCTCCATAAAGAATTGTAAACTCTTCTCACCAAATGAAATCCTACACCGTCTTCCTCCTGTAACTTCCTGCTCCTTTACAGACCTCCACCTAGCAAGGCAACATTCCAACACAGTTTCAAACCTGATAACAATACACTCCAACCCATGCGTTCTGGGTGACCTCAACATTTGGTTTGACAAACCCAATATGCCCCATCCGAAAACAATAACCACTGGCCCAGACGCTCTGATGCTGCATCAGATCATCCACAAAACCACACACATCGCTGGACACATCCTAGATGTCATTTTTGCCAATACCGAACTAGTTACCTTTCAAACTATAACTCCAGTCACATGGTCAGACCCCCACTTGCTTGCTTTCCAACATAAAACAATACTAAGCGACTCACCTAAAACCACCTTACATGCATTCACCTTTTGACCATGGAACAAACTCAATTTAGAACACTTAGAAACACAACTAACATCTAGTACAGATCAGGAAACAATAAATTCTGTTTAGAAACTATATGAGTGGCTAGAGGAAGCTTTTGATATTTTGATACCACTCAAAACCACACAACAGAGCAAAAGAAAACAAGCACCTTGGAGAAATACAGAGATAAAAGACATAAAACAACAAATTAGAAAACTGCAATGTGCCTGGCTCAAAACAAACGCCAAACAAGACAAACTTTGCCTACAGAAATTTAACAGATCATACATTATATAAGTCAGATATCAAAAAAGCAAAGAAAAGATACTATTCAGACAGAATTCAAAATGCTAAATTTGCAAATAAAGAATTCTATAAAATACTCAATGAATTTCGTAAGCCAAATTACCTAGAAGAAACTCATCCTGCTACTCAAGATTTCACAGACAAACTTGCAAATCATTACACGGACAAAGCACACACGTTGGACTCATACTTAAAACAGAGACAAAGCACCAGCACTAACCCTTTTACAAAACAACAACCTAAGAATACTTAACCCAGTCGCTCCATTTCTTCCAACACATTTCACACAATGAAATTATGGAGCTGGTCAAAGCAAGCAGGCCTGAAGGCAGCCCTTCTGACCCATGTCCACTACAAACTTTCAAGACAATTCTTCTAACAACCTCTGCTGCCACTCCAGTAAGAAGAATCATCAACGATTTCTTAACTACCAGAATATTTCCAGAAGAACTCAAAAAGTCCTACATACGCCCTTTACTGAAGAAAACAAACTGGGACTTGATGAACCCTGACAACGACAGACCCATTACAAATGGAACTTTCCTGGGTAAACTGATAGAAAGCTCAGCATTCACCCAGATGTCACAATTCATGGAAGAGAACCTCCAAACAGGATTCCGTCCAGGACGAGGCACAGGTTTTGCCCTCCTTGCCATCTGGGGGGATGACCTGAAGAACACAGTTGACTGTAATGGGGTTGCTGCGCTACTCCTCTTGGACCTCTCAGCTGCCTTTGACACGGTTGACCATGACACTCTGAAATAAAGACTCTACGAAGCCAGCATAGTGGGGACTGCTATAGACTGGATCACGTCCTACCTTCAAAACAGAACTAATGTCATCCATACCCCACCTTTCTCATCCAAACAGCACTCCACAAAAGCAGGGGTCCCTCAAGGCTCTATCATCTCACCCATGCTTTTCAACATCCATGAAGTCATTACCGGTACTGATCAATCAATTTCACCTCTCGTGCTATGACACGCAAATAGTCCTTCAACTGGAATGCTCCAAGAAATTGGAAACCAGCCAATTTTCAGTTGTCTCAGAGCTGTGGATCAATGGATGACTTGGAGCCATCTCAAATTGAATGCTTCCAAAGCGGAAATATTCACGTGTGGCGATTGGAAATATTATGACCCGCTTGCCACCTGGCCTGATGAACTGGGATCACCCCAAAAAGTATCAAAGGAAGTAAGAAACCTCAGAATGACCATAGACTCCAAGCTATCGATGAATGCCCAAGTGGACAAATTAGCAAGATCAAGCTTTGTTACTATGAAAACTCTGCAGTGAATCTTTCCCCATTTGGGATTTCTACACAAGGTCCAAGCTACCATCTCTCTTTTTCTGTCCAAACTCGATTACGCCAATAGCCTCTACCACGGATCACCTTTAACAACCATGAAAAGACTACAACGGATTCAGAACTTGGCTGCCAGAGTACTCTTGCATATCAAACCGCAGGACCACATCTCCCCTGCCTTGAAATCCCTGCATTGGTTACCGGTTGCCAGAAGATCCATGTTCAAGCTGCTTTGTATCACCCACAAAGCAATACATGGAATGGGACCACTCTTCATCAGGAATAAAATCACCAAACACATTCAACAAAGGACCTTCCGCTCTAGAGTGGCACCTCGCCTCAAAATCCCAAGATACAAGAAAAAAACCATGGGTGTCACATCCTTCTCTGTTTAAGCATCCAACTATGGAACTCTTAACCCCCCAACATAAGATCCACGGACAACCACCTTATCTTCAGAAAACTACTCAAGAATTGGCTCTTCCCCACATAAGCACCATACGCAAACAAAAATATACAGCATATCACTCTGTATACAAGCATTTATTTGTATTATAGATGTGTACCTATATATGTGTATTGCTTTATATTAACATGTAGAATAATTATGTTTTAAAAAATAAATAAAAACATTTTTAAGTACAACAACACTTGAAAACCATAGTTTATCTAATGCATCTTTAATCTACATATACTTACCCACTTTATGCATCTATATACCTTCCATGTACTTGGATCTATATAGTTATTACTTTTCTCCTAAAAAAACATACAATGCAATACCCTATTTCTCACCCTATACTTCTCTCAAGATATCTTCTACCTCAACTCTCTGACTCATCTCAAACCTCTATCTACTACTCTTTCCAATGCACTACCCTATTTCTCACCCTATACCTCTATCAATATCTTTCATCTACATATACATCCTTCCTTTATTCATCTATATACTTTCCATGTACTTATTGATCTATATATTTATTACTTGCTTCTAATTCAGCCAATTCCATGCACTGCCCTATTCTCACCCTATACCTCTCCCAATATATCTGCTACCTGAACTCTCTCACTCATCTCAAACCTCTTTCTACTACTCTTTCCAATGCACTACCCTATTTCTCACCCTATACATCTATCAATATATCCTCTACATCCACTCTCTCAATCATCCCGACCCCCATACCGCTACTATGATCCCCAAAATAACCCTTTCTAGTCTTTTCCCTACTCTACCCCTCCTTGCATCATCTGACACCTCTTTACTATACCGATCCCCAAAACAAGCCTTTCTAACTCTACCCTCTGACTCTTCTCCTCCACGTCCCTTTTTACTCATCCCAAGCCTCCTCCTACTGCTATAACCGGCAAAACAAAAACAAAAAAAATCTAAATCCTTCACTCTTCTATCCCTCCACTATCCTTTCAATCAAAAAAACAGACTAACATGTCCACTTCTCAAATTTCATGTGTCACTGTACTAGTTCATCACTAATCCTCCATGGGTCCCAGAGTAGCATGCTACTCGCCAAAAAAGCACTTCAACACCCCATCAGGGGTAGCAAGCACTATATAAATGCAAACCTTTTTCCCTCTCCTATCCCTCTGCTACCCTTCTCAATCCAAATAACTGACTAACATATCCACCACTCAAATTACTTTCATATTTCACTATACTAATTCAACACTAACCTTTTATGGGTTCCAGAGTAGCGTGCTTCTAGCCAAAAAAGTACTTCAACACCCCATCAGGGGTAACAAGCGCTATATAAATTCAAACCTTTTCCCCTATTCTATCCCTCCGCTACCCTTCTTGATCAAAATAACTGTTTAACATATCCACCACTCAAATTGCTTTCATATTTCACTATACTAATTCAACACTAATCCTTTATGGGTTCCAGAGTAGCGTGCTCCTAGCCAAAAAAGTACTTCAACACCCCCTCAGGGGTAACAAGCGCTATATATATTCAAACCTTTTCCCCTATTCTATCCCTCCGCTTCCCTTCTTGATCAAAATAACTGTCTAACATATCCACCACTCAAATTGCTTTCATATTTCACTATACTAATTCAACACTAATCCTTTATGGGTTCCGGAGTAGCGTGCTACTTGCCAAAAAGAGCCTCAACACTCCATAAGGGGTAACAAGCGCTATATAAATGCAACCTTTTCCCCTCTTCTATCTCTCCGACCCTTCTGAATCAAAATGACTGACTAACATATCCACCACTCAAATTACTTTCATATTTCACTATACTAATTCAACACTAATCCTTTATGGGTTCCGGAGTAGCGTGCTACTCGCCACAAAAGTTCTTCAATGCCCCATCAGGGGTAACAAGCGCTATAAAAATGCAAACCTTTTTCCCTCTTCCATCCCTCCGCTATCCTTCTCAATCCAAATAACTAACTAACCTATCCACCACTCAAATTACGTTTATATTTCACTATACTAATTTAACCCCTTCGCTGCTAGGCCTTTCCCCCCCCTGTGCTAAGCCTTTTTTTGGCTATTTGGGGTACTGCGCGCTTAGGCCCCTGTAACATTTTGACCACATAAGGTATCCACGCCAAATTTGCGTCCTTTTCTTCCAAAATCATGGGGATTCTAAAGGTACCCAGGATTTGTGAATTCCCCTGGAGGGGTCCCATAAATTAGCCAAAATACAGCTAAAAAAATCGGTATGAAAGACACCTATGTATTTCTGAAATGGGAACAAAATATAGAGTTTATAAACAGTAGATATTTGCACATTTCCAAAATTGGGAATACTCATATTAGCATGAGAATTATCGGTCATTTTTCAAAATGACTTCTTTTTACACAATGTCTTTCATTTGGAAGGCAGAAATGCATCAAAAGTCAATAGGTAATAACAGTTGCTTTACAAATCTGAATTACCCTAAGTCTCCCGATAAAAATGGTACCTCACTTGTGTGGGTAGGCATAGTGCCCACGACAGGAAACGGCTCAAAACCCAACGTGAACACACCACATTTTCACAATGAAAAATTACCCTTTTTTTGCTAAGTGCCTAGCTGTAGTTTTTGAACCCTAGCTCTGCCGGCACCTAGGGAAACCTAGCAAACCTATACTTTTTTGAAAACTAGACACGCAGGGGAATCCAGGATGGGGTGTCATGACTGCCTCTCACCAGGTTCTGTTACCCAGAATGCCTTGCAAACCTAACATTTTGTCAAAAAACCACATTTTCCTCACATTTGTGTGGTGGAAAGTTCTGGAATCTGCATGGATCCACACATTTCCACCCACCCCGCGTTCCCCAAAGTCTTCTGAGAAAAATGGTACCTCACTTGTGTGGGTAGGCCTAGTGCCCGCAACAGGAAACGGCGCAAAACGTAGCGTGGACACACCTCAATTTCGCAGTGAAAAATGACCCTTTTTTGGCAAAGTGCCTAGCTGTAGTTTTTGAACCATAGCTATGCCGGCACCTAGGGAAACCTAGCAAACCTATACATTTTTGAAAACTAGACACCCAGGGGAATCCAGGATGGGGTGACTTGACTGCCTCTCACCAGGTTCTATTACCCAGAATCCCTTGCAAACCTAATTTATTTTTTTTAAAACACATTTTCACCACATTTCTGTGGTGGAAAGTTCTGGAATCTGTGTGGATCCACAAATTTCCACCCACCCCGCATTCCCCAAAGTCTTCAGAGAAAAATGGTACCTCACTTGTGTTGGTCGGCCTAGTGCCCGCGACAAGAAACGGCGCAAAACGCAACGTGGACACACCTCAATTTCGCAGTGAAAAATGACCCTTTTTTGGCAAAGTGCCTAGCTGTAGGTTTTTAACCCTAGCTCTGCCGGCACCTAGGGAAACCTAGCAAACCTATACATTTTTGAAAACTAGACACCCAGGGGAATCCAGGATGGGGTGACTTGACTGCCTCTCACCGGGTTCTGTTACCCAGAATCCCTTGCAAACCTAATAAATTGTCAAAAACCCACATTTTCCTCACATTTGTATGGTGGAAAGTTCTGGAATCTGCATGGATCCACAAATTTCCACCCACCCCACATTCCCCAAAGTCTTCCGAGAAAAATGGTACCTCACTTGTGTGGGTCGGCCTAGTGCCCGCGACAGGAAACGGCGCAAAATGCAACGTGGACACACCTCAATTTCGCAGTGAAAAATGACCCTTTTTTGGCAAAGTGCCTAGCTGTAGTTTTTGAACCCTGGCTCTACCGGCACCTAGGGAAACCTAGCAAACCTATACATTTTTTAAAACTAGACACGCAGGGGAATTCAGGATGGGGTGACTTGACTGCCTCTCACCAGGTTCTGTTACCCAGAATCCCTTGCAAACCTAAAAAATTGTCCAAAAAAACAAATTTTCCCCACATTTCTGTGGTGGAAAGTTCTGGAATCTGCATGGATCCACAAATTTCCACCCACCCCGCGTTCCCCAAAGTCTTCCAAGAACAATGGTACCTGTCTTGTGTGGGTCGGCCTAGTGCCCGCAACTGGAAATGGCGCAAAACGCAACGTGGACACACCTCAATTTTGCAGTGAAAAATGACCCTTTTTTGGCAAAGTGCCTAGCTGTAGTTTTTGAACCATAGCTCTGCCGGCACCTAGGGAAACCTAGCAAACCTATTCATTTTTTAAAACTAGACACGCAGGGGAATCCAGTTTGGGGTGACTTGACTGCCTCTCGCCAGGTTCTGTTACCCAGAATCCCTTGCAAACCCAAAAATTTGTCCAAAAAAACACATTTTCCCCATATTTCTGTGGTGAAAAGTTCTGGAATCTGCGTTGATCCACAAATTTCCACCCACCCCGCATTCCCCAAAGTCTTCAGAGAAAAATGGTACCTCACTTGTGTTGGTCGGCCTAGTGCCCATGACAGGAAACGGCGCAAAACGCAACGTGGACACACCTCAATTTCGCAGTGAAAAATGACCCTTTTTTGGCAAAGTGCCTAGCTGTAGTTTTTGAACCGTAGCTCTGCCGGCACCTAGGGAAACCTAGCAAACCTATACATTTTTGAAAACTAGACACCAAGGGGAATCCAGGATGGGGTGACTTGACTGCCTCTCACCAGGTTCTGTTACCCAGAATCCCTTGCAAACCTAATAAATTGTCCAAAAAAACACATTTTCCCCACATTTCTGTGGTGGAAAGTTCTTGAATCTGCGTGGATCCACAAATTTCCACCCACCCCACGTTCCCCAAAGTCTTTCAGGAAAAATGGTACCTCACTTGTGTGGGTCGGCCTAGTGCCCGCAACAGGAAACGGCGCAAAACACAAAGTGGACACACCTCAATTTCGCAGTGAAAAATGACCCTTTTTTGGCAAAGTGCCTAGCTGTAGTTTTTGAACCATAGCTCTGCCGGCACCTAGGGAAACCTAGCAAATATATATATTTTTGAAAACTAGACACCCAGGGGAATCCCGGATGGGGTGACTTGACTGCCTCTCACCAGGTTCTGTTACCCAGAATCCCGTGCAAACCTAAAAAACTGTCAAAAAAAACACATTTTCCTCACATTTCTGTGGTGGAAAGTTCTGGAATCTGCGTGGATCCACAAATTTCCACCCACCCCGCGTTCCCCAAAGTCTTCCGAGAAAAATGGTACCTCACTTGTGTGGTTCGGCCTAGTGGCCGCGACAGGAAACGGCACAAAACGCAACGTGGACACACCTCAATTTCGCAGTGAAAAACTGACCCTTTTTTGGCAAAGTGCCTAGCTGTAGTTTTTGAACCATAGCTCTGCCGGCACCTAGGGAAACCTAGCAAACCTATACATTTTTGAAGACTAGACACCCAGGGGAATCCAGGATGGGGTGACTTGACTGCCTCTCACCAGGTTCTGTTTCCCAGAATCCCTTGCAAACCTAAAAAAATTGTCCAAAAAAACCACATTTTCCCCACATTTCTGTGGTGGAAAGTTCTGGAATCCTCGTGGATCCACAAATTTCCACCCACCCCGCATTCCCCAAAGTCTTCCGAGAAAAATGGTACCTCACTTGTGTTGGTCGGCCTAGTACCCGTGACAGGAAATGGCGCAAAACGCAACGTGGACACACGTCAATTTCGCAGTGAAAAATGACACTTTTTTGGCAAAGTGCCTAGCTGTACTTTTTGAACCATAGCTCTGCCGGCACCTAGGGAAACCTAGAAAACCTATACATTTTTGAAAACTAGACATCAAGGGGAATCCAGGATGGGGTGACTTGACTGCCTCTCACCAGGTTCTGTTACCCAGAATCCCTTGCAAACCTAAAAAATTGTCAAAAAAAACCACATTTTCCCCACATTTCTGTGGTGGAAAGTTCTGGAATCTGCGTGGATCCACAAATTTCCACCCACCCCGCATTCCCCAACGTCTTCCGAGAAAAATGGTACCTCACTTGTGTTGGTCGGCCTAGTATCCGTGACAGGAAATGGCGCAAAACGCAACGTGGACACACCTCAATTTCGCAGTGAAAAATGACCCTTTTTTGGCAAAGTGCCTAGCTGTAGTTTTTGAACCATAGCTCTGCCGGCACCTAGGGAAACCTAGAAAACCTATACATTTTTGAAAACTAGACACCAAGGGGAATCCAGGATGGGGTGACTTGACTGCCTCTCACCAGGTTCTGTTACCCAGAATCCCTTGCAAACCTAAAAAATTGTCAAAAAAACCAAATTTTCCCCACATTTCTGTGGTGGAAAGTTCTGGAATCTGCGTGGATCCACAAATTTCCACCCACCCCGCGTTCCCCAAAGTCTTCCAAGAACAATGGTACCTGTCTTGTGTGGGTCGGCCTAGTTCCCGCAACTGGAAATGGCGCAAAACGCAACGTGGACACACCTCAATTTCGCAGTGAAAAATGACCCTTTTTTGGCAAAGTGCCTAGCTGTAGTTTTTGAACCATAGCTCTGCCGGCACCTAGGGAAACCTAGCAAACCTATTCATTTTTGAAAACTAGAAACGCAGGGGAATCCAGTTTGGGGTGACTTGACTGCCTCTCACCAGGTTCTGTTACCCAGAATCCCTTGCAAACCCAAAAATTTGTCCCAAAAAACACATTTTCCTCATATTTCTGTGGTGGAAAGTTCTGGAATCTGCGTGGATCCACAAATTTCCACCCACCCCGCATTCCCCAAAGTCTTCAGAGAAAAATGGTACCTCACTTGTGTTGGTCGGCCTAGTGCCCGTGACAGGAAACGGCGCAAAACGCAACGTGGACACTCCTCAATTTCGCAGTGAAAAATGACCCTTTTTTGGCAAAGTGCCTAGCTGTAGTTTTTGAACCGTAGCTCTGCCGGCACCTAGGGAAACCTAGCAAACCTATACATTTTTGAAAACTAGACACCAAGGGGAATCCAGGATGGGGTGACTTGACTGCCTCTCACCAGGTTCTGTTACCCAGAATCCCTTGCAAACCTAATAAATTGTCCCAAAAACACATTTTCCCCACATTTCTGTGGTGGAAAGTTCTTGAATCTGCGTGGATCCACAAATTTCCACCCACCCCACGTTCCCCAAAGTCTTTCAGGAAAAATGGTACCTCACTTGTGTGGGTCGGCCTAGTGCCCGCAACAGGAAGCGGCGCAAAACACAAAGTGGACACACCTCAATTTCGCAGTGAAAAATGACCCTTTTTTGGCAAAGTGCCTAGCTGTAGTTTTTGAACCATAGCTCTGCCGGCACCTAGGGAAACCTAGCAAACCTATATATTTTTGAAAACTAGACACCCAGGGGAATCCCGGATGGGGTGACTTGACTGCCTCTCACCAGGTTGTGTTACCCAGAATCCCGTGCAAACCTAAAAAACTGTAAAAAAAAAACACATTTTCCTCACATTTCTGTGGTGGAAAGTTCTGGAATCTGCGTGGATCCACAAATTTCCACCCACCCCGCGTTCCCCAAAGTCTTCCGAGAAAAATGGTACCTCACTTGTGTGGTTTGGCCTAGTGCCCGCGACAGGAAACGGCACAAAACGCAACGTGGACACACCTCAATTTCGCAGTGAAAAATGACCCTTTTTTGGCAAAGTGCCTAGCTGTAGTTTTTGAACCATAGCTCTGCCGGCACCTAGGGAAACCTAGCAAACCTATACATTTTTGAAGACTAGACACCCAGGGGAATCCAGGATGGGGTGACTTGACTGCCTCTCACCAGGTTCTGTTACCCAGAATCCCTTGCAAACCTAAAAATTTGTCAAAAAAACTCACATTTTCCCCACATTTCTGTGGTGGAAAGTTCTGGAATCTGCGTGGATCCACAAATTTCCACCCACCCCGCATTCCCCAAAGTCTTCCGAGAAAAATGGTACCTCACTTGTGTTGGTCGGCCTAGTACCCGTGACAGGAAATGGCGCAAAACGCAACGTGGACACACCTCAATTTCGCAGTGAAAAATGACCCTTTTTTGGCAAAGTGCCTAGCTGTAGTTTTTGAACCATAGCTCTGCCAGCACCTAGGGAAACCTAGAAAACCTATACATTTTTGAAAACTAGACACCAAGGGGAATCCAGGATGGAGTGACTTGACTGCCTCTCACCAGGTTCTGTTACCCAGAATCCCTTGCAAACCTAATAAATTGTCAAAAAAAACACATTTTCCCCACATTTCTGTGGTGGAAAGTTCTTGAATCTGCGTGGATCCACAAATTTCCACCCACCCCACGTTCCCCAAAGTCGTTCGAGAAAAATGGTACCTCACTTGTGTGGGTCGGCCTAGTGCCCGCGACAGGAAACGGCACAAAACACAAAGTGGACACACATCAATTTCGCAGTGAAAAAGGACCCTTTTTAGGCAAAGTGCCTAGCTGTAGTTTTTGAACCATAGCTCTGCCGGCACCTAGGGAAACCTAGCAAACCTATACATTTTTGAACACTAGACACCCAGGGGAATCCAAGATGGGGTGACTTGACTGCCTCTCACCAGGTTCTGTTACCCAGAATCCCTTGCAAACCTAAAAAATTGTCAAAAAACCCACATTTTCCCCACATTTCTGTGGTGGAAAGATCTGGAATCTGCGTGGATCCACAAATTTCCACCCACCCCGTGTTCCCCAAAGTCTTACAAGAAAAATGATACCTCACTTGTGTGGGTCGGCCTAGTGCCCGCAACTGGAAATGGCGCAAAACGCAACGTGGACACACCTCAATTTCGCAGTGAAAAATGACCCTTTTTTGGCAAAGTGCCTAGCTGTAGTTTTTGAACCATAGCTCTGCCGGCACCTAGGGAAACCTAGCAAACCTATTCATTTTTGAAAACTAGACACGCAGGGGAATCCAGTTTGGGGTGACTTGACTGCCTCTCACCAGGTTCTGTTACCCAGAATCCCTTGCAAACCCAAAAATGTGTCCAAAAAACATATTTTCCCCATATTTCTGTCGTGGAAAGTTCTGGAATCTGCGTGGATCCACAAATTTCCACCCACCCCGCGTTTCCCAAAGTGTTCCGAGAACAATGGTGCCTCACTTGTGTGGGTCGGCCTAGTGCCCGCGACAGGAAACGGCGCAAAACACAACGTGGACACACCTCAATTTTGCAGTGAAAAATGACCCTTTTTTGGCAAAGTGCCTAGCTGTAGTTTTTGAACCATAGCTCTGCCGGCACCTAGGGAAACATAGCAAACCTATACATTTTTTAAAACTAGACACCCAGGGGAATCCAGTTTGGGGTGACTTTACTGCCTCTCACCAGGTTCTGTTACCCAGAATCCCTTGCAAACCTAAAACATTGTCAAAAAAAACACATTTTCCCCACATTTCTGTGGTGGAAAGTTCTGGAATCTGCGTGGATCCACAAATTTCCTCCCACCCAGCGTTCCCCCAGGTCTCCTGATAAAAATGGTACCTCAATTGCGTGGGTGGGTCAAGGACGCGCGACAGGCAAGGGCCCAAAACCTATTGAGGGGACATCAAAATTACCTATCACAAACCAACCTGGTTTTGCAAGGGGGGTCCCATGAGTTTTTGGCCCTGGGCTCGGCGGCCATGTAGGGAAACCTACCAAACCCACACATTTCTGGAAACTTGACACCCAGGGGAGTCCAGCGAGGTATGGCTTGCGTGGGTCCCCCAACATACTCCTACCCAGAATCCCCTGCAAACCTCAAATTTTGCTGACAAAATCACTTTTTTCTCAAATTTCTGTGTGGGAAAGTTCTGGAATCTGCGTGGATCCACAAATTTCCTCCCACCCAGCGTTCCCCCAGATCTCCCAATAAAAATGGTACCTCACTTGCGTGGGTGGGTCAAGGACCTGCGACAGGCAAGGGCCCAAAACCTATTTAGGGGACATCAAAATTACCTATCACAAACCAACCTGGTTTTGCAAGGGGGTCCCATGAGTTTTTGGCCCTGGGCTCGGCGGCCATCTAGGGAAACCAACCAAACCCACACATTTCTGGAAACTAGACACCTGGGGGAGTCCAGCGAGGTATGGCTTGCGTGGGTCCCCTAACATTTTCCTACCCAGAATCCCCTGCAAACCTCAAATTTTGCAGAAACAATCACTTTTTTCTCAAATTTCTGTGTGGGAAAGTTCTGGAATCTGCGTGGATCCTCAAATTTTCTCCCACCCAGCGTTCCCCCAGGTCTTCTGATAAAAATGGTACCTCACTTGCGTGGGTGGGTCAAGGACCCGCGACAGGCAAGGGCCCAAAACCTATTGAGGCAACATCAATATTACCCATCACAAACCAACCTGGTTTTTCAAGGGGGGTCCCATGAGTTTTTGGCCCTGGGCTCGGCGGCCATCTAGGGAAACCTACCAAACCCACACATTTCTGAAAACTAGACACCCGGGGGAGTCCAGCGAGGTATGGCTTGCGTGGGTCCCCCAACATTCTCCTCCTCAGAATCCTCTGCAAACCTCAAATTTCGCTGAAAAAATCACTTTTTTCTCAAATTTGTGTGGGGAAGTTCTGGAATCTGCGTGGATCCACAAATTTCCTCCCACCCAGCGTTCCCCCAGGTCTCCCGATAAAAATGGTACCTCACTTGTGTGGGTAGGCATAGTGGCTGCAACAGGAAATGGCCCAAATCGTACTGTGGAGACTTCAAAATTACCTATAAGAAAACTACCTGGTTTTGGGGGGGGGTGGGGACCTGAGATTTTGGCCCCGGGATTGGCGGTCATCTTGGGAAAGTACCAAACCCAAAGATTTCTGAAAACTAGACAACCGAGGGAGTCCAATGAGGTATGGCTTGCATGGATCCCCCAACGTTTTCCTACCCAGAATGCCATGCAAACCTCAAATTTAGCTGAAAAAAGCAAAATGTTCACATATTTTTGCGTGGAATCACCGTGCCGGCACAAATATCTTATCCCACAGCGTTTCCCTGAGTCTCCCGAGTAAAATGATACCTCACTTGTGTGGGTGGGGCAAGGGCCTGTGACTGGGAAGAGCCCAAAACATAGGGAATAAGGGTATAGCACCGAGAATTCTAAGCGCTACATTTTTAAAAAAATACCTTTTTAGCCAATTCTGCATTGGACAGCCACACAGGTGAGGTACCATTTTACTCGGGACATTAAGGAGAACACTGTGGGGTAGGACATTTTTGCCGGCACGGTGATTCCACACAAAAATATGTGGAAAATGTGTTTTTTTCAGCTAAATTTGAGGTTTGCATGGCATTCTGGGTAGGAAAACGTTGGGGGATCCACGCAAGCCATACCTCATTGGACTCCCCCGGGTATCTAGTTTTCAGAAATGTTTGGGTTTGGTACTTTCCCAAGATGACCGCCAATCCCGGGACCAAAATCTCAGGTGCCCCCAACAAAACCAGGTAGTTTTCTTATAGGTAATTTTGAAGTCTCCACAGTACGATTTGGGCCATTGCCTGTTGCAGCCACTATGCTTACCCACACAAGTGAGGTACCATTTTTATCGGGAGACCTGTGGGAACGCTGGGTGGGAGGAAATTTGTAGATCCACGCAGATTCCAGAACTTCCCCACACAGAAATTTGAGAAAAAAGTGATTTTTTCAGCGAAATTTGAGGTTTGCAGGGGATTCTGGGGAGGGGAATGTTGGGGGACCCACGCAAGCCATACCTCGCTGGACTCCCCCGGGTTTCTAGTTTTCAGAAATGTGAGAGTTTGGTAGGTTTCCTGTAGGAGAGTAGGATCTGCCTCTCATGTTGCCCCCACTTTTTTTCTGATGTTTACACTGGTTTCTGGCTATAGTCAGGCTGGGACCCTGCCAATCACGGCCCCAGCCTCTCTGTTCTCTCTAAACGACTTGGAGTGCACTCTAGGTGCACTAGTGATTGGATACTGTGGTACCTTAAGAGTCCCTAGTATATGGTACCTTAGGTGCCAAAGGCATAGGTACTTCACAGGCCTACCAGGGGCTGAAGCATGTATTATGCCACCCCTGGGAAGCAGACTAAATCTGACACCACAGGTCTGCTACTGCAGCCTGAGTAAGGTGGTGCATGCACCCCTTACTGTGATATAGGCTACCTATATCACTACCTAGATACACACATATAAACCTATAAGTCACTCCTATGGCAGGCCTTATCAATCCTGAAGGCAGAGTGCTTGGTTCCTATGTGAGAGGGTGCCCCTGCATGAGCAGAGCCCCTCTGCAGCATTTGGAGACCCTTCTCTGAGGCTGTTTGTAGTGCAGCCTGACCATATACTCTTAAGCGCATTATAACCTTGCGTTAAATGCTAACTTTGGGATGGCTGCACGGAAACATGTCGTGTTTGGTGTCAAACATCTTGGAATACTACCCCCCGCCAGTTCTGGCGGCGGGGGTAGCATTCCACCCTTCTAGAGGGATAGACATGTACTTACTGTGGAAACGCGGTAGAATCCTGAAGAGCCCTGGCATCACAAAATGGATGCCACCAGTCACAGACACTGGGCTGCCCTCCTGCTGATGACCGAAACTCGCAGTGGAGGAAGCCCAACAATAGGTATCCTGTCACAGGAGGGTGTGACCACCTTCCAGACAGGGTTTAGTGTATTGGGGCTGGGTGGGTGCACTCCTAGAGTGCTTTGAAGTCCTGCACTGTGGGAGCAGAAGGCTCCTCTGTGCATATGCCAGTTCAAACCAGCTCTGGGGCTACCTGCCCCTGCTCTGGCGCAAAACTGGACAAAGGGAAGTGGGTGTAGCCACCCACTCCCCTGACCCTCCCATAGGTGGGGTCATAGAGCTAGTCCCTCCCTTCCTTTTAGTATAAGAGGGGGAACCTGTGCATTGCAAACTAGATACCCCTGGACGACGCTGTGAAGAAGAATCCTAGACCTTCAACGTTCCACTACCTCTGGAAGACTGAAGAATCTCCCTTGGAGTCAAGGAGTGACTCCCCTGCTTGGCAGGCACCAAAAACTGAAATGACAGTCGCAAACTACCCCGCTCCCGCCGGAGCCCGAGGTCCCTGCAGCCCAAGACAAGGATTTCCTGACTTCTCAAAGGCCATCGTGAGTCCCCAGCGAAGCTGAGGCCAGTGGACCCCACGAGTGACGAGGAACCGCAGTCCCTGGGTACCGTGCACTATTGTCAAGTGCAACCCCTTCACGACGTTCTACGAACCTGTGCTTTGGACGACATGTGGTCCCATCCTCTAGCAGGAATCCTCCGAAGATCAGAGGCCTACCCCATCCTGAGTGACCGTGGGCCCCTGTTGAAGTAATCCTCCCAAGGCATCTTCGCGATCCCTTGCCCGCCGGCTTGTGGGTCCCCTGAAGACTTTTCTAAAGAACCAAAGGACTCCCCTGGTTGCACCAGGCCTGCCCTGACTTACCCTTGCTGGGTGAGTTCCCCAGACCTTGCTGGTCTGCACCATTGACTTTTTACGCTTTCCACAAGACTTGCTGCTACCAAGGCGTGTTGGCTCCAATTGGGTTGCCGACACCGCAGTCAGCTGCAGACTTTGTGGGACATGCTGAATCCAGCTCCTGGTTGTCGTCGACGCCTCCTGGACCTCGTGGCCGAAGAGTCAAGACACCTGTGATTGACCTGAATCTGTCGACGACGGTGGGCATTCATCTTCCTTGCCCCGGGTCACTGCCCAGTGACTTTGAACACTGTCCCCTCTGCTTTCAGGTCTTCCTTCTTCCGAATCCAGGCTTGGATTCCAACGGACACTTCTTCGGACTTCACAAGCAGCAAGTCTTCATTGGCTCCCATTGAAAACGACGCTGCGACCCGACACCAAAGGACACCTATGCACCCGGCTTCCCTGGGTGAGGTAACTCCAGCACTACAGTGCTCCTGTGGGTTTGGCCCTAGAACTACTTACCCTGTAAGTGTCTTGCTTGTAGCTACTCCCGAAGTGCCCTTAAACTCTTAATTTCCAACCGCGACTTGCCCCATAGAAGTCTACGGCAATCCGCGCCTGTGTTCACTCACTGCACGCGTCCCCCGTGGGTCCTTTACTTACCTGCCTTGGGTGGTTTCGTGAGGCCCCAACACTTCTGAAGGCCCTGGGCCTTGTCCCTTTGCAAGTCGTTGTTCCTAAGTCTCTTTTTTAGTATATGGTCTGGTACGCCCCTAGGGCCCCAGCCATATTTGTGCTTAATTTATTGTGAAACGTTGATTTGTGCATATGTTCTTGACTTCTAATCTCATAAAGAGATTAGTAGAGAGTTGTTTAGTAATAAATACATATATATTTGATATATATACCTGTGTGATGTCTTTTCATTTGGTGATTCAAGTGATTGTGTGGTAAAACAAGCTGCTTTACATTCCTCCAAGACTTAGCCTCAAGGCTGCTCTCCACAGCTACCACTAGGATAGCTTTCTATAAAGGTTGTCTTAAACCTACCTACCATAAGAGTCGAATTGTACTGGTGCAAGGTGTCCACTTTAACTAGTGAACAGCATATACCAGGCCAACTTCTCACATTGGTGGCAGCGTGTGGGATTCCAGCTTGCTATTGTTTTACCAGAAAATCTCTATTTGAATTACTAACTGAAAACCACTATAGGTACTCAAGGTACATATAAAGTCAAGCTTAGTATCAATAAGTTCTACTGAACTTAGAGCTGTGTGCCAAGGGATAGCACACCCTTTCTACAGCTCAAGCTAGTATCAGTAGGCCACAAACTAGTGTAGGTAGTACAACACTGCACAACACTACAATGTCCTTAAAGGGTGGACCCAGTGGATCCACTCAGCCTCAGTATAAAGACATGGCTTTCTCTGAGTTGAGAACCATGTGTGCTGCAAGGCACCTGAAGCTAGGACAGAGTCCCTCCACACTACACCTGATCGATCTGCTGACAGCAGATGATCTTAGATTAGCTCTAGGAGCTAATGGATCTGAATCAGTGGGTGGGTCAATTACAGTGTCTGGGTCAGATGATGAACATCTGGATGACCAAGACTCTGTGATTGTAGGGCCAGGTCCCAAGGGGTCTGAACAGGACAGAGGAATTCTCCCTAAGAGAACTGACATAGTGGAGGAGAGGCCTAGGTCCCTTTCTAGGGAATCTGAACACTCCTATCACTCTGGCAGAGAATCTGTCTACCAGAGGAACTCCTACTTCTCAAGAAGAGAGACCTCCTCTGACAGAATGTACAAACTGCTGCAGTATGAGGAAGCAAAGTTTGCCCTCAAAACCAAGCAGTTGGCATTAGATAAGGAAGCCCTGGAGCTCCAGAGAGCTTCTAGAAAAGAGGGGTTAGAACCCCCTGGTGGCAGCAACAGTGTCCCTAGAGGCAGAGAATATATTCCAGACCATAGGAACCTGAGCAAGGTTGTTCCTCCCTACCAGAGTGGGGATGATATCCATAAGTGGGTAACTGCTATGGAAAGGGCCTGTAGAGTACAACAGGTCCCCCAAAAGCAGTGGGCAGCAATCTTGTGGCTCTCCTTTTCAGATAAAGGTAGAGACAAGCTCCTCACTGTTAGAGAAGAGGATGCTGATGACTATGAAGTCCTGAAGAGTACACTGATAGATGGGTTTGGCTTAACCACTGAGCAGTACAGGTTGAAGTTCAGAGACACCCAGAAGGCACAGACTCAGGACTGGACTGACTTTGTAGATTGTGCAACCAAGGCTCTGGAGGGTTGGCTGGTTGGCAGTAGGCTTACTGATTTCAAGGGATTGTATAATCTAATGATGAGAGAACAGATCCTTAATAATTGCCAGAACCAGTTGTTGCATCAATACCTGGTGGACTCAGATCTGACCTCTCCCCAAGAATTGGGAAAGAAGGCAGACAAGTGGGTCAGAACCAGGGTGAGGCAGAAAACCCAGAACCAAGGGGGTGACACAAAGAAGCAGGATTCTAAGGGCTCTGAGAAAAGTGGGGATAAGTCAAAAGACCAGAAGTCTTCACAAGGGCCCTAAAAATCTGCATCTGGTGGGGAGTCACAATCCAACAAGGGAAAAGGCCAAAAGAAGCCATGGTGCAAATTCTGTAAATAGAAAGGGCACAGGACTTCTGATTGTAACAAGTCCAAAGACCAAACCACCACCACTCCTGGGCCTAAGGCAACTGTTCCCCTAGTTCAGCTACTGGTGGAGGTGGTACTCAGAATAAGGGTGTAGTAGGGTTGACCCTGGGTTCTGAAGTGGACTCTGGCCTAGTCAGAGTACCCACTCAGGCAATGCTGATTTGTGATGGAGACATGGACATGTCCTTCCTTGTGAGCCCCAGTAATCTGGGCAAATACAAACAGCAGCCTGTAATAAATGGCAAACAGGCTTTGGCATTTAGGGACACAGGTGCTAGTGTCACCATGGTGGCAGAGGATCTTGTGGACCCTGGACAGATCATCCTGGGCGAAATGTACCAGGTGACCAATGCAAGTAATGTCAGGACCAACCATAGTCTGGCAGTTGTGAATTTCTCCTGGGGAGGGGTAACTGGCCTCAAGAAGGTTGTAGTCAGTGCAGACCTCCCTGTAGAATGTCTATTGGGCAATGATCTAGAAACTTCAGCCTCGTCTGAAGTAGAGTTATGGACTCATGCTAAGATGTTAGGCATCCCTGCAGAGGTATTTGCTGTGACCAGGTCACAGGCCAAAATGCATGACACTGAACCAGCTCTGGATCCTGAAACTATGGACCAGATGCTTCCCAAGAAGAGGAGCAGTAGGGTTAAGGCAGTGCCTTCCCCTCTGTCTCAGATCACTGATTCCCCTCTTAAGGGAGGAGGAGCAGATCCTGAAGAAGGAACTGCCCCAGAGGAACTTGAGCCTGATCAGGTTGAGTTCTTGGGGGCAGGGGGCCCTTCTAGGGAAGATCTGAGTAAGGAGCAACAGTGCTCTTGAACCCCTCAGACAGCAGGCTGCTGCTGAGGCGGCTGGGAGTGCTAGTGGGTTCCATAAAGTTTATTGGGATGAGGGACTCCTATATTCTGAGGGTAGAGATCCAGCCCCTCGAGCCACCAGGAGGTTGGTAATACCTCAGAAGTTTAGGGGTTCCTCTTGACCCTAGCCCATGATATCCCTTTAGCAGGTCACTTGGGCCAAAACAAGACCTGGGACAGGCTTGTTCCACATTTTCATTGGCCACATATGTCAGAGGACACAAAGGAGTTTTGTCGCTCCTGTGTCACATGCCAAGCCAGTGGCAAGGCAGGTGGCACTACAAAGGCCCCCCTGATACCACTACCTGTGGTGGGGGTACCCTTTGAAAGGGTAGGGATTGACATTGTTGGTCCCCTTGACCCTCAAACTGCATCTGGACACAGATTTATCCTGGTGGTAGTGGATCATGCCACCAGGTACCCAGAGGCAATTCCCCTGAGAACCACCACAGCCCCTGTGGTGGCAAGAGCCCTCATTGGAGTTTTCTCCAGAGTGGGTTTCCCAAAGGAGGTCATCTCTGACAGAGATACAAACTTCATGTCAGGATATCTGAAAGCAATGTGGAAGGAGTGTGGTGTAACTTATAAGTTCACCACCCCCTATCACCCACAATGCAATGGGTTGGTTCAACGTTTCAACAAAACCCTGAAGGGAATGATTAAAGGACTCCCAGAGAAGCTTAGGCGGAAATGGGACCTTCTTCTTCCCTGCCTGTTGTTTGCATACAGAGAGGTTCCACAGAAGGGGTTGGTTACAGCCCATTTGAGCTTCTGTTTGGGCATCCTGTAAGAGGTCCATTATGTTTAGTAAAAGAGGGCTGGGAGTTACCTCTCAAACCCCCCAAACAAGATGTGATGGACTATGTACTTGGTCTCCGCTCCAGGATGGCCGAATACATGAAAAAAGCAACCAAAAACCTGGAGGCCAGCCAAGAATTACAAAAAGCTTGGCATGACCAAAAGGCTGTGCTGACTGTGTACCAGCCAGGACAGAAAGTGTGGGTGTTGGAGCCTGTGGCCCCAGCAGCCCTCCAAGACAAGTGGAGTGGCCCCCATACCATAGTTGAGCAAAAGGGAGAAGTCACCTATCTGGTGAATCTTGGAACTCCCAGGAGCCCCCTGAGGGTACTCCATGTCAACAGATTAAAGCCATATGTTGACAGGGCTGACATGGGCTTGTTCATGGCAACTGATGAGGACCAGGAGGAGGAGAGTGACCCTCTCCCTGACCTGCTCTCACAGAACCCTGATGATGGGTCAGTAGATGGTGTTGCTTTGGCAAGCAGCCTCACTGACCATCAGCAAACTGAGTGCAGACAAGTTCTGCAACAGTACAGACATATGTTTAGCCTGACCCCTAGTCAGACTACCTGGTGCACCCATGAGGTGGACACTGGAGACAGTCTGCCTGTCAAGAGTAAAATCTACAGGCAACCTGACCATGTCAGGGACTGTATCAGGACTGAAGTCCAGAAAATGTTGGAGTTAGGTGTGATTGAGCCTTCAGATAGCCCTTGGGCTAGCCCAGTAGTCCTAGTGCCCAAGCCTCATACCCAGGGTGGTAAGAAAGAAATGAGGTTTTGTGTAGACTACAGAGGCCTCAATGCAGTCACCAGGACTGATGCCTATCCCATACGAAGGGCAGATGAGCTGATTGATACTTTGGCCTCAGCCAAGTATCTGAGTACATTTGACCTAACAGCTGGCTACTGGCAGATCAGGTTAGCTGATGATGCAAAAGCCAAAACAGCATTTTCGACCCCTGGTGGGCACTACCACTTTGTGGTGATGCCCTTTGGATTGAAAAATGCACCTGCCACTTTTCAGAGGTTGGTGAATAAAGTTCTGGCAGGGATGGAAACTTATTGCTCAGCTTATCTAGATGATATTGCTGTCTTTATCGATTGGACTCAGGCTACACTGCTATGAGGGTCTATGAGTGGGGATGAGGGAGGAGGGGCAATTATTTGTCGTGTACTAATGGGGGCCCACACAACTGCATAGTGCGGGGGAGTTGCCGGAGGGGCTTTGGGTCTTACCGGGTCGCCATACGTCCTACTACTTTATTTTTCATAGTTGATGGGGACATCAGTTTGGATGGGAACTAGTTTCAGGGGACCTGTCCTGGGAAGTGGGAGTTGGGAGTTTGGGGAGGGGAGGGGGTGGGGGTTTTGGGTTCAAGCATGCCGCTGTGGGAGACATGGGGGATAGACTGCATACCACTGTACCATGGGAGCCCCCATAGATCTTAAGTGTCTATCCTGGAACATCAGGGGGATGCATACTATGACCCGCCGACACAAAATTCACGCCTACCTCAGACGAAGAGGGGTCCAGATAGCGCTCCTCCAGGAGACGCATCTAACCAAACAGGAGGGGGTGGCCTTGCAACGCAGATGGAGGGGGCAGATATTCTGTACGACCTATTCGGCCTATGCGCGGGGCACATTGATTTGGATAAGAGCAGGAGTTCCGTTCCAGAGTACTGAGCAACTAATAGATCCCGAGGGTAGGTATGTAGTGGTGAAGGGGCGCTTAGATGGCAGAGACATTGTTATAGGGAGTATATATGCCCCTAATGTTGATCAGGCTTCCTTTTTTGGGGATCTCTCTCAAAAGCTGGCGCCCTTGCTGGTGGGATCTGTGCTCCTGGGGGGAGACTTCAATTGTGTAGCGGAGGTCTCATTGGACCGTTCGCATCCTCCCCTTGCGGACGCCCCAGTGCATAGGCTGGCTGCGGTGAGGCGGGCTTGGCAACAGCACTGGGGACTGACTGACACATGGAAGGCTCATCATCCTCATGACAGGGACTATTCGTATTTTCCTCACTACATGATCTGCATGTTCGTTTAGATTCCATCCTTTGCTCTCCGGACGTCCATGGGGGGATGGTACATAGCGAGTATTTAGCTAGGACCTCTTCTGATCATAATCCGTTATTGGTGATTTCTCATTGGCAGCGTGTTAGGCCTGCCATCCCCACGTGGCGACTCAGACCAGAAACGCTCGAGGACCCGGTGTTTCGGGATGTTCTGGGCTCGGCTATTGCTGAGTATTTTAGGATCAACGCCAACTCGGCCTCTTCCCTGATGGTCGAGTGGGATGCCTTTAAGACAGTGGTCAGGGGACGCTGCATTGGGGAAGTGGTGGGAGTGAGCAGAGTGTTATTGCAGGATGTGTCAACGGCGGAACAGAAGGTGCGTGACCAGGAGAGAGTACGGCCGGAGCGGCCGGACACCCATGACGCACTACTTGTAGGGCGGGAGGACCTAGCGGTGCAGATAGAAAGGCTGCGCTGTTTTGATTACAAGGCATATACAGCCAGGGCAAATGCGGAACGCGATAAGGCAGGGGCGCTGCTCGCCTGGCTTGCCAATCCAGCGCGAAGAGGGACGGCGATACTGGAGCTGAGGGGCCAGGGTGATGAGGTATATTATACCCAGCAGGGAATTAATGATCACTTCTTGCAGTACTACACTGAGTTATACAGGAGCAAGTTGGGCCCTGGCCTTCCGGGGGATGAGGACTTTCTCCCGGGAACTGACCTTCCCAGGATTGAACCTGAGGAGGCGGAAGATCTTGGCAGGGATGTTGAGGCGAGGGAAGTTCGCAGCGCTATCAAACACATGGCCAGGAATAAAACGCCTGGTACTGATGGGTTGCCCGTAGAATTTTATGCAACTTATGCCGAAGCACTGGTTCCTCATTTAGTGGCACTATATAATAGAGTGCGCCGGGAGGGTGTCCTCCCTGTCTCCACGCGGGAGGCCATTATCGTCCCTCTTCTTAAACCGAGCAAACCGGCCTGGGATCGCTCTTCGTATAGGCCCCTGGCAATGCTTAACCTGGATTATAAAATCCTAAGCCGGGTGTTGGCGAGTCGGTTGCTGCCGTACATGACGACGCTGGTCCACAGAGATCAGGCCGGCTTCATCCCTTCCCGGAACGCTGCAATGAATGTCCGCAGACTTCTGCACACATTAGAGTCTGACGCATATGATGCAGGGGAAGCCTGTATCTTTGCGGTCGACATTGAGAAGGCCTTTGATAGCCTGGAATGGCCCTATCTTTTTGATGTGCTGAGGGAGTTTGGCCTCGGGGAGGGCTTTTGACATGGACGAGGTTGCTGTACAGTGAATCCACTGCCAGGGTTCGGACGGGGGGCTTGATTTCAACTCCCTGTGGGGTTGCTCGCGGGACGAGACAGGGGTGTCTGCTGTCTCCTCTCCTGTTTGCTCTGGCAGTGGAGCCTCTGGCCGCCCATGCCAGGGCGGGGAGGTTCTACCCGGGATTACTGGTGGCAGGGCAGATACAACACATAGCATTGTATGCGGACGACTTGCTCATGTTTCTGCCGGACTCTGGAGCTGCGCTAAGTGGGGCGCGGGCTCTGTTGGAGACGTTGGGAAGAGTAGCGGGGCTTCGGGTGAACTGGGCTAAGTCGTGTCTGTTCCCGGTCCGAGCTACTGGGCTGGAACATCAGACTGTGGGGGAGGTCGTCTGGGAAGCTCGCTGCTTGACCTACCTAGGGACTAGGATCTATCATGATAGTGATGATTTGCTGGAGGGTAATGTCGGCCGGGCGATGCGCGACACCAAGTCCTGTTTTGACTTTTGGGGGACTCTCCCGTTGTCTGTGGCGGGCAGAGTCGCCCTAGTGAAAATGATCATCTTGCCGCGGTTTCTTTATTATTTTGGAGCACTCCCTGTCTGGATCCCCGGGAAGTTTTTCGCGCAACTCAATTCCCTGCTATCGGGGTTTTTGTGGGGCGCTGGGTGGCGGAGGGTTGCCCTGGGTACCGTGCAGAGGCCGAGAACAGAGGGGGGCTTCACTCTCCCGGATTTTGAGAGCTACTACCATGCTGCGCAGCTCCAGTGGTTCACACAGTGGATAGCGGGTCGCCTCAGAGCTCCGGAAGAATTGGGGAGGGCGGATCCAAGCTGGCGCCTTCTGTCCTGCACTCTGTTGCGGGTGCCGCTGAGGGGTGAGGTAATGCGGGCCGATATGCAAGTGGTACAGTGTTGTTGGGCGTGCATGATCAGGACGAAGCGCATTAAGATTCCGTACGCCCCCGAAATCCCGTTGAACATGTGTGCGGTGCTACCTCATGGGGGAGATTGGAGTAAACTGCAGTCCTGGGAGGAGGCTGGGGTTCTCACACTGGGTGATCTTTACGAAGATGGCAACCTTCTCCCTTTTAACAATCTTGCAGAACAACATGATCTTCCGCGGGGGGACTTTCTCTTTCATGCGGCTCTGACAGCAGCTGTCAGAAGGCCTTGGCGGACGGGGCTTTCGGAGCCGGACACGCTCCTGGCTTGTCAATATGTTGTTATGGCGGCAGGAACTATAAAAGCGGTGACTTGTCTCTATCGGCGGATCACCCAGGACCTGCGCCAGCCCTTAATGGCGTTATGTGTTAGGTGGGAGGAGGATTTGGGTGAACCCCTTGAAGAAAAAGCTTGGGGAGCAATAATGGAGAGACCATGGAAGGGCACTCGGAACGCGCGCTTTCAACTAATCCAATTTTATGTCCTGCACACGGCGTACTTGACTCCGGAAACGATTAATGAATATTTCTCGACTGCTACTGCTTGTCCTCGATGTGCGCTAGAGGGGGCGGGGTTTTTGCATATGTTCTGGAGCTGTCCGCAACTGGGGGACTATTGGCGGGAGGTGAAAATGGTCCTGACGACTGTGACGGAGAGAGAGGTGGCTCTGACGCCGAGGGTTTGTTTGCTGCATGACTTCCCACACACTGCCAAAAATAAAATAACCAACAAGTTTATTGATTTGGGGTTAATCTTGGCGAAAAGGGAACTTACCACCCATTGGAAGGCAAGGCCGGGGCCCGGAGTGGGACGCTGGCGAAGGGAACTCGTGAAGTGGGCGGAGAGTGAGGGGGAGTATAAACTAGGTGTGGCTAGGCGCACTGAGACCGAGAAGTCAATGGATATGGCTCGGGCATGGATGGCGCTAGTGGAATTGGTTAAATACCCCCCTGATGATGAGGAAGCCCTCCCTGACGAGAGAGAGGAGGTAGGGATCGGCTGAAATGACTGGCACGGGATATGGGAGAGAAATGAAGGGGTGGTTGCGAGTCCAGTGGGGGACACCTTCTTAGTGTTCTTGGCCTGTCTTAGCAGAGGCTCGCCGAGATCAGGACTTTTTACTGGATGGCATGGGGTCTGGGAGGCCACTCGTAAATGTTAGGATCCAGCGGCATTCTTGGGGGGGTGGAGGGGAGGGGAGGGCAGTTGGGGCACTATAGGGCTGGGGCGGTGGGAAGGGAGGTGGGGGGGTTACTAGTTGGACTCTTGTGGTTGAATACAATTCCAGGGGCAAGTCTCTGAATTATCATTAAGATTTTTTACGGAGAGTGGCGGAATGTCTAATAATTGGTCTCTGGGGGATCCTGGAGAAGATTATATCATGGCTATCTGGGTCGACCATGGGTCTGCTCCTGGTTAAAGTCAAACTGTATTTTGCCACGTCCGTCCCTGTATTGCACTGCCCATGCAGATAATTGTATGCTCTCATTAGTTGTTTGAAAACCAATAAAAGTCTGTTAAAAAAAAAAATAATAATAATATTGCTGTCTTTAGTTCCTCCTGGCAGGATCACCTGGTCCACCTCAGAAATGTTTTGGAGGCTCTGCAGAAAGCAGGCCTCACTATCAAGGCCGCTAAGTGCCAGATAGGGCAGAGTCAGGTTGTATACCTGGGCCACCTTGTGGGTGGAGGCCAGGTTCAGCCTTTACAGAGTAAAATCCAAACCATAATGGAATGGGTTGCTCCAACCACCCAGACACAGGTGAGAGCCTTCTTAGGCCTGACTGGGTACTATAGGAGGTTTGTGAAGGGATATGGATCTATAGTGACCCCCTTGAATGATCTGACCTCAAAGAAAATGCCAAAAAAGGTTCAGTGGATAGCTAGCTGTCAGAAGGCATTTGAAGACCTAAAGCAGGCCATGTGCACTGCCCCCATCTTACAGAGTCCAGACTACACCAAAAAGTTCATTGTCCAAACAGATGCTTCTGAGCTGGGTGTGGGAGCTGTACTGTCTCAATTGAATGATGAAGGTCAAGACCAGCCAGTAGCTTTTATTAGCAGGAGGCTGACCCCTAGAGAGAAACGTTGGTCAGCTATAGAGAGGGAGGCCTTTGCTGTGGTGTGGGCCCTGAAGAAGCTGAGGCCATACTTGTTTGGCACTCACTTCATAGTTCAGACTGACCACAAGCCCCTCCTATGGCTTAAACAGATGAAAGGTGAAATCCCAAAACTTTTGAGGTGGTCCATTTCCCTACAGGGGATGGACTATACAGTGGAACATAGGCCTGGGACCCAACATGCCAATGCAGATGGACTCTCAAGGTATTTCCACTTAGAGCACGAAGACTCAACTGGTCAAGGTTAGTTTAGTGTCCCTGCGTTTGGGGGGGGGGGTTGTGTAGGAGAGTAGGATCTGCCTCTTATGTTGCCCCCACTTTTTTTCTGATGTTTACACTGGTTTCTGGCTATAGTCAGGCTGGGACCCTGCCAATCAGGGCACCAGCCTCTCTTTTCTCTCTAAACGACTTGGAGTGCACTCTAGGTGCACTAGTGATTGGATACTGTGGTACCTTATGAGTCCCTAGTATATGGTACCTTAGGTGCCAAGGGCATAGGTACTTCACAGGCCTACCAGGGGCTGAAGCATGTATTATGCCACCCCTGGGAAGCAGACTAAATCTGACACCACAGGTCTGCTACTGCAGCCTGAGTAAGGTGGTGCATGCACCCCTTACTGTGATATAGGCTACCTATATCACTACCTAGATACACACATATAAACCTATATGTCACTCCTATGGCAGGCCTTATCAATCCTGAAGGCAGAGTGCTTGGTTCCTATGTGAGAGGGTGCCCCTGCATGAGCAGAGCCCCTCTGCAGCATTTGGAGACCCTTCTCTGAGGCTGTTTGTAGTGCAGCCTGACCATATACTCTTAAGCGCATTATAACCTCGCGTTAAATGCTAACTTTGGGATGGCTGCACGAAAACATGTCGTGTTTGGTGTCAAACATCTTGGAATACTACCCCCCCGCCAGTTCTGGCGGCGGGGGTAGCATTCCACCCTTCTAGAGGGATAGACATGTACCTACTGTGGAAACGCGGTAGAATCCTGAAGAGCCCTGGCATCACAAAATGGATGCCACCAGTCACAGACACTGGGCTGCCCTCCTGCTGATGACCGAAACTCGCAGTGGAGGAAGCCCAACAATAGGTATCCTGTCACAGGAGGGTGTGACCACCTTCCAGACAGGGTTTAGTGTATTGGGGCTGGGTGGGTGCACTCCTAGAGTGCTTTGAAGTCCTGCACTGGGGGAGCAGAAGGCTCCTCTGTGCATATGCCAGTTCAAACCAGCTCAGGGGCTACCTGCCCCTGCTCTGGCGCGAAACTGGACAAAGGGAAGTGGGTGTAGCCACCCACTCCCCTGACCCTCCCATAGGTGGGGTCATAGAGCTAGTCCCTTCCTTCCTTTTAGTATAAGAGGGGGAACCTGTGCTTTGCAAACTAGATACCCCTGGACAATGCTCTGAAGAAGAATCCTGGACCTTCGACGTTCCACTACCTCTGGAAGACTGAAAAATCTCCCTTGGAGTCAAGGAGTGACTCCCCTGCTTGGCAGGCACCAAAAACTGAAACGACAGTTGCAAACTATGCCGCTCCTGCTAGAGCCTGAGGTTGCTGCAGCCCAAGACAAGGATTTCCTGACTTCGCAAAGGCCATTGTGAGTCTCCAGTGAAGCTGAGGCCAGTGGACCCCACGAGTGATGAGGAACCGCAGTCCCTAGGTACCGTGCACTATTGTCAAGTGCAACCCCTTCACGATGTTCTACAAACCTGTGCTTTGGACCACGTGTGGTCCCAGCCTCTAGCAGGAAGTGTTCTGAAGATCAGAGGCCTACCCCATCCCGAATGACCGTGGGCCCCTGTTTAAGGAATCCTCCTGAGGTGTCTTTGCGATCCCTTGCCCGCCGGCTTGTGGGTCCCCTGAAGACTTTTCTAAAGAACCAAAAGGCTCTCCTGGTTGATCTAGGCCTGCCCTGACTTACCCTCGCTGGGTGAGTTCCCCAGACCTTGCTGGTCTGCACCATTGACTTTTTACACTTTCCACAAGACTTGCTGCTACCAAGGCTTGTTGGCTCCAATCGGATTGCCGACACCCCAGTCAGCTGCAGACTTTGTGGTGCACACCGAATCCAGCTCCTGGTTGTCGTCGACACCTCCTGGACCTCGTGGCCGAAGAGTCAAGACACCAGTGAACGACCTGAATCTGTCGACGACGGTGGGCATTCATCTTCCTTGCCCCGGGTCACTGCCCAGTGACTTTGAACACTGTCCCCTCTGCTTTCAGGTCTTCCTTCTTCCGAATCCAGGCTTGGATTCCACCGGACACTTCTTCGGACTTCACAAGCAGCAAGTCTTCATTGGCTCCCATTGAAAACGACGCCGCGACCCGACACCAAAGGACACCTATGCACCCGGCTTCCCTGGGTGAGGTAACTCCAGCACTATGGTGCTCCTGTGGGTGTTGGCCCTAGAACTACTTACCCTGTAAGTGACTTGCTTGTAGCTACTCCCGAAGTGCCCTTAAACTCTTAATTTCCAACCGTGACTTGCCCCATTGAAGTCTACGGCGATCCGCGCCTGTGTTCACTCACTGCACGCGACCCCCGTGGGTCCTTTACTTACCTGCCTTGGTTGGTTTTGTGAGGCCCCAACACTTCTGAAGACCCTGGGCCTTGTCCCTTTGCAAGACGTTGTTCCTAAGTCTCTTTTTTAGTATATGGTCTGGTACGCCCCTAGGGCCCCAGCCATATTTGTGCTTAATTTATTGTGAAACGTTGGTTTGTGCATATGTTCTTGACTTCTAATCTCATAAAGAGATTAGTAGAGAGTTGTTTAGTAATAAATACATATATATTTGATATATATACCTGTGTGGTGTCTTTTCATTTGGTGATTCAAGAGATTGTGTGGTAAAACAAGCTGCTTTACATTCCTCCAAGACTTAGCCTGAAGGCTGCTCTCCACAGCTACCACCAGGATAGCTTTCTATAAAGGTTGTCTTAAACCTACCTACCATAAGAGTCGAATTGTACTGGTGCAAGGTGTCCACTTTAACTAGTGAACAGCATATACCAGGCCAACTTCTCACATTTCCCTAGATGGCCGCCGAGCCCAGGGCCAAAATCTCATGGGACCCCCCTTGCAAAACCAGGTTGGTTTGTGATGGGTAATTTTGAAGTCGCCTCAATAGGTTTTGGGCCGTTGCCTGTCGTGGGTCCTTGACCCACCCTCGCAAGTGAGGTACCATTTTTATCGGGAGACCTGGGGGAACGCTGGGTGGGAGGAAATTTGTGGATCCACGCAGATTCCAGAACTTTCCCACACAGAAATTTGAGAAAAAAGTGATTTTTTCAATGAAATTTGAGGTTTGCAGGGGATTCTGGGTAGGAAAATGTTGGGGGACCCACGCAAGCCATACCTCGCTGGACTCCCCCGTGTGTCTAGTTTTCAGAAATGTGTGGGTTTGGTAGGTTTCCCTAGATGGACGCCGAGCCCAGGACCAAAAACTCATGGGACCCCCCTTGCAAAACCAGGTTGGTTTGTGATGGGTAATTTTGAAGTCGCCTCAATAGGTTTTGGGCCCTTGCCTGTCACGGGTCCTTGACCCACCCACCCAAGTGAGGTACCATTTTTATCGGGAGACCTGGGGGAACGCTGGGTGGGAGGAAATTTGTGGATCCACGCAGATTCCAGAACTTTCCCACACAGAAATTTGAGAAAAAAGTGATTTTGTCAGCGAAATTTGAGGTTTGCAGGGGATTCTGGGTAGGAGAATGTTGGGGGACCCATGCAAGCCATACTTCGCTGGACTCCCCCGGGTGTCTACTTTCCAGAAATGTGTGGGTTTGGTAGGTTTCCCAAGATGGCCGCCGAGCCCCGGGCCAAAAACTCATGGGACCCCCCTTGCAAAACCAGGTTGGTTTGTGATAGGTAATTTTGATGTCGCATCAATAGGTTTTGGGCCCTTCCCTGCCGCGGGTACTTGGCCCACCCAAACAAGTGAGGTACCATTTCTATTGGGATACTTTGAGAAATGCTGGGGGGTTGGAAATTTGGTGTTACTTTCTGCAGCGTGAAAATTTGAGCACAATAATGCAAGGAAAATGTCACAGTCACATTTTGAGGTTTGCAGGACATTGTGGGTAAGATAACTTGTTGGGATCCACAAGAGAGATATCACCATGTACTCCCCTGGGTGTTTAGTTCACGACAAAATGTACAGTTGGTAGGTTATTCTTGGATGAAATGTACACCTTGGCAGAGAGACTAAAAAGACAAAGATTACTGCACAGCCATCTATTCCTCAAGCACACACACATACTGGTTGGATTTGGCACGAGGGCGAGTGATGGTTCAGTATATAAAATTTTATTAACAAGAGATTTCACAAAAATGAAATGCACTATCAATAATTGAAAGGACAAAAAACTGAACCAATGACTTGCAGCTCGTGAGCTGTAAAGCCACGTCAAGGCACCAACCAATTTACAGGCCATTCACACACCTTTCATACATGATACACACAAGACCATTCACACCACCAGGCACAAAACCAACACATTACAACATTCACAAAAAGGGACAACGTACACCCTGCTTGACAAAAACAGAAAATAATTTTTTTCTACACAACCACCTATTCCTCAAGCACACATACATACTGGTTGGATTTGGCACAAGGGTGAGCGATGGTTCAGTATATATAGTTGTATTAACCAGAGATTTCACAAAAAGAAATGCACTGTTAATAATTGAAAGGACGAGAAACTGAACCATTGACTCACAGCTCGTGAGCTGTAAAGCCACAACAAGGCACCAACCTCTTTACAGGCCATTCATACACCTTTCATATGTGTGACACATACAAAACCATTCACACCACCAGCCGCGGGCCCAGCACATTACAACACTCACACCATCAGACAGCGCCATTCAAGGGCCCATCACTTTCACACGCCCACATTCCTGACACAGCAACCACACCAGCTCACGGATTGCGTGGAGTGGTGTTTGGCTAGCACTGTGTGTGTAGTGACCAGCAGCTAGTCACTACTCACACACCGCCAGTCCACGTACACCGCCAACCGAGCGCCAGTCCAAACACACCGCCAGCCAAGCGCCAGTCCAAACACACCGCCAGCCAAGCGCCAGTCCAAACACACCGCCAGCCAAGCGCCAGTCCAAACACACCACCAGCCAAGTGCCAATCCACGCACACTGCCAGCCAAGCGCCAGCCCACTCACCGCCAGCCAAGCACCAGTCCACGCACACTGCCAGCCAAGCACCAGTCCATGTACACCGCCAGCCAAGTGCCCATCCATGCACACTGCCAGCCAAGCGCCAGTCCACTCACCGCCAGCCAAGCGCCAGTCCACACACACCGCCAGCCAACCGCCAGTCCACGCACACCATCATAAAAATGTTTTAAACAAGAAAGAAAACACAAACCAATTGCAACTAGATACCAAACTATAACTACAAAAACAACAGCAGTAACTAAAGACATCATTCTATTGCCAAACGTGAAACTGAACAACTATATAAAACCATACAGACCAGGCAGTACACTATTAGACTCACGGTTGCTCCCAAAAACTCTTTTTAGTGTGATACAATCTGAAACATGAGGGCACACACAGCCCAGGATTAGAAGGACAATCGGCACAGTGCATACGACTCTCCTTCCGCACACCTCTTCGCAAGCAGACTCTACATCTCTTACAGGGATTGTTTTTTTTGGGCGTGGGAGGAATTAAATCAGGAAAGTGGCGATCTTTCAATCTAGCCACATCCTCCACCACTGCAACTCTAGGAACACTTGCCTGTTCCACAACAACAAGGCTGCCTATCACAGACTGCTGAAACTGAACAAAAGTCAACTTTGACTCAGGAGAACACTCCTTGTACACAACAAAAGCATTGAAAGTTGCTAAATTGAAGAGATGGATGGCCAACATTTTATACCAAATGTAAGCCTTACGAATAGCAGTGTAAGGTTCCAACCTCTGATCTACTCTATCAACACCACCCATGTGCTTATTGTAGTCTAAAATGCACACAGGTTTGCGTACTTCAGCAAACTGACTCCAAACAGCCACAGGTGAAGTACTCTCATCATGGATGGTAGTCAGCATGTACACATCCCTCCTGTCCACAAATTTCACAGCTAGTAGTTCATCACTATGCAAGACCTGCACTGTCCCCTCTGAAGTTTTTTGGAAACAAGCTCTTTTGGATAACCTTTACGGTTAGAGCGGATTGTGCCACAAGCAAAAGTGTCCACTTTGAACAATTCCTTAAATAATTGCACAGCAGTGTAGAAGTTATCAAGGTACAAATGGTGGCCTCTGTTAAACAGTCCTCTAGCAAGATCCCACACAATTTTCTCTGAAACTCCAAAAGTGGACGGACAACCAGGGGGGTCAATAGTGGAATCCCTACCAGTGTACACACGGAAATTAAAAACATATCCTGTCCTACTCTCAGACAACATATACAGCTTAATTCAATAACGTGCCCTCTTGCTAGGGATGTACTGCCTAAAAACCAAATGGCCCTTGAACAGGACCAAAGACTCATCAATAGATATTTCTTTCCCTGGAGTATAGATCTCTGAAAATCGATCTACAAAGTGATCAAGAACAGGCCGAATCTTAAAAGACGGTCACAGTCAGGGTGATCTCGTCCCAACGCCAAAGTATTATCAACAAAATGCAGCATCCGAAGCAAAAGTAAATACCGATCACGGGTCATAATCGCAGGAAATATGACGGTTGCCATCAAGGGACTGGTAGACGAATATGAAGCCATGGACGGCTTCCTTATCAAGCCCATCAAAAAAGTCAAACCCAAAAACTTCTTCATCTCATCCAGATTTGTGGGAGTCCACCGGGTAGCTCTAGAGTTGGGCTTAAGTGTGGCACTGTGGTCCCTCAAAAACTGTTCAGCATACAAATTAGTCTGCTCAACAATCTCAGCCAAAAATACATCATCCATAAACAACTGAAAAAACTGTATAGGCAAAAAAAATTCGCAATCCACTCTACACCCTGCATCCACACTAAAGGCAGGCAACACCGGCTGCACCATGTTTGGATCAACCCAGAGTCCAGCACTTCCAGTAGGAAGCCTTGCAGCCTCAGGCTGCAATACCAATGTCTCTTGCTGCACCATCGGCACATCAGTGACCCCCTCTAAAACAGGCACTTCATTCGCACTGAGAGTATCTTCATCATCCGATGATTCCATGTGGAGAGAAAACTCAATGCCTGAATCTTCCCCTCCCTCCTCTCCCTCAGACGCACTGTCAGTCTCATAATCCTGCTCAGAGGAAGATTCAAGAAGCATACCAACCACCTGCTGAGCAGTCATTCTATGGCTAGCCATAATCCTTACTAATAAAGGTAACTTGTCAAACAAGTCAACAACAACAAACACTTTGTAAAATAAGTAATAGACAAAATGCGTCTTTATCAGAAAGACCTATATACTCCAAAACGATACCACTCACTTGCCAGAAGCAGCTAGACTCACCACCACCTACTCTGCACAGACACAGTAAGGATCAACAATATCCCACTAAAAAAGAAAAAGAAAAGAAAATTACACATAAGACAATGCAAAACACATCGCAAAGAATTTCATGCTCAAAACACTAACTAAATATGCTGCCATTATGACACCACTTACAAAAAAATTCATTCATGCATGACAATAATACTCATTTGGAGGAAATACAACAAAAATGTTTTTCTTACCAAAAAAATGCAACTACGCAAAACTGCAGAACAATCACTGCCGAAACCGCAAACAGGAATCAAAAGCTTTACACTAGAATAAAAAGGAGAAATAAAATATTACAATCACATATGCAAATAATGCACTAGTCCACATACATCCACCAGCCAAGCAAAAGTGGTAGGTGGGCCTAAAAGAATAAGGCCGATCTGCCCCCACAGGGAGCAGAAACAGCCAAAAAATTCACCCTCATAAACGAGGAGCGACCCTTGCCCAAGAGGTCACTCCCCAACACCAACATTTAAAAAGCCCTGGTGTCTACTGGCTTCTGCCCCCCCCCTAGGGGACAGATGGGCCTGAAAACATATGGCCGATCTGCCACCAAAGGGGCAGAAACAACCACAATAAATACCCCATAAAGGGGAGCGACCCTTGCCCAAGGGGCCGCTCCCAACAACACAAAAAAAATCCCTGGTGGTCTAGTGGGCATACAATAAAATTAATTGTTTATTTGGGTCGATCTGCCCTTCTAAGGGGTCAGAAACGGCCCAAATAAATGCTACCCAAAGGGGAGCGACCCTTGCCGAAGGGGCCGCTCCCCAAAAACATATTGCTCCCCCAAGGGGAGTGACCCTTGCCCAAGGGGCCGCTCCCCAACAACACTAAAACAATGCCTGGTGTCTAATGGCTTCTGCCCCCCTTGGGGGCAGATGGGCCTACACTCACAAGGCCGATCTGCTCCCAAGGGGGGGCAGAAACAGCCAAAATAAATGATCCCCAAAGGGGAGCGACCCTTGCCTAAGGGGCCGCTCCCCAAAAACATAATTTAATAACAAAAAAATCCCTGTTGGCCTAGTGGGCACAGGGGTCAGACCCAACTAAACAAATTGCTCCCCCAAGGGGAGCGACCCTTGCCCAAGGGGCCGCTCCCCGACACACAAAGGGCTTTTACAAAACAAAAAAAAAACAGTGGCCCAGTGGGCGCCACAAACTTTTTTTTTTTTAATATATCCGATCTGACCCCCCAAAGGGGGGCAGAACCAATTACACATATTTCTCCCCCAAGGGGAGCGACCCTTGCCCAAGGGGCCGCTCCCCAAAACACAAAGGGCATTTAAAAAAAAAAAAAAACCATGGTGGCCCAGTGGGCGCCACAAACCTTTTTTTTAAAAAAATATATCCGATCTGCCCCCCCCCAAAGGGGGGCAGAACCAACTACTCATATTTCTCCCCCAAGGGGAGCGACCCTTGCCCAAGGGGCCGCTCCCCAAAACACAAAGGGCATTTAAAAAATCCCTGGTGGCCCAGTGGGGGCACACACACCTTTTTAAAATAATAATTCGATCTGCCCCCCCCAAAGGGGGGCAGAACCAACTACACATATTTCTCCCCCAAGGGAAGCATCCCTTGCCCAAGGGGCCACTCCCCAAAACACAAAGGGCATTTAAAAAAAAATAATAACCCTGGTGGGCCAGTGGGCGCCACAAATCTTTTTTTTAAAAAAATATATCCGATCTGCCCCCCCAAAGGGGGGCAGACCCAACTCAACATAAATCACCCCGAAGGGGAGTGACCCTTGCCCAAGGGGCCGCTCCCCGACACAATTTGGGCATTTAAAAAAAAAAAAAAAGAGCATTCCTGCTGCACGATTGCGCCCCAGGCGCGATCGTGCAGCAGGAATGCTTTTTAAAAGACATCGGAGGAAAGGAAAACCCTTTCCTTTCCTCCGATGTCCTTTAAAATATACCCCCCACCCTCCACGAGGCAAAACTCACCTCTTTCTTTCCCGACGCGATGGAAGCAAATGGCTTCCAGCGCGTCGGGAAACACAAAGGAAACCTCCAATGACGTCAGCGCGCCTTGCGCGCTGACGTCATTGATGACGTGGAGGGGGGGCGGGGGGAGGCACAAAGATCGGTGTCCCATGGGGGGAGCACCAGCGCTTCCCCCGTGGGTGGGTGTCACGATGGCTGGGAGCCGTTATGAGCACACGCCCACTGTGTGTCATGACAGCTCCCAGCCGTCGTGAGCACCAAAGGCGTTAACACTTATGCTTTATGGGTTCCGGAGTATCGTGCTACTCGCCAAAAAAGCGCTTTGACGCCTCATCAGGGGTAGTGAGTGTTATATAAATGCAATTACAATACAATACAATACAATGTAATGAGGTGGGCACCCCTTGACAAAATCAATTGGCTTGTCTTCATATAATGATGTAGTGACACTGTGTCATAGCCAGTAGGCTTACCTTATACATTGATGTGGATACTCCCTGACAATGCTAATAGGCTTGCCTACATATAATGATGTGGTGTCCCCTTGACAAAGCCAATAGGCTTGCCTCATATATTGATGTTGTCTCCCTTTGTCAAAGCCAATAGGCTTGCTTTTCATTTTGATTTGGTCACCTCTTGACAAAGCCAAACAGCCTGCCTTTCATATGTTGATGTGGTGAACCCATGAGAAAGTCGGTAAACCCACCTTATTTATAATGAAATCCCTTTATATTGGGATGAGTGCTCTCATTGGCTTGCCGTGCAAAGTGGGTTGGCCACCCTGGTGGGGCTGGGTGCAGGGCCTGTCCATCAGAGGCCAGTGATGTTATAGTTAGGCATGGTAGTAAGATCATAATTTGCATTAAAAAAAACCTGAAAATTCTCTCAAGAAAACATAGAGTAAAGTGATGTCATAGTTAGGTAGGGTTATAGGATTTTACTTTCTGTTACAAAACCTCAGAAATTCAATTAAAAAAGGTTAAAGTGGGGTTATATATAGGTCTAATAATATTATTTAATTTTATGTTAAAAAACCTAGAAATGTACTGAAATAAACAAAGGTTAAAGTGATGTTATAGTTGGGTGAAAATATCAGGAACAAAATAACAAAATGTAACGAGCAAAACACTGACATTCACCAGTTATAGTTTACAGAGCTAACTATAACATGTGCCCCCGCCAGCCACTGCTTATGACTTCACATATCACATCACTCATGGCATGTTCAGTGATATAATTGATTACATCACTGATCACAACTCAAATAACATTATTGATGACTTCACTGTATTATCCTCTATACTGTGTATACTGCTGGTCAATTTACTCTACAAACCAGTACAGTCTTTGTTATATGTAAATAATTAATACATGGCACAAAATCATGTAAAGTATAAATTACATAAATGTACATGCTTATATAAAATAATTAGACAGTAACCCACTGCCTCTAGACACACAAGACCCCTTAGCTAGCCCCTGCTACACACATCCTGAGCAACAAATTTTCATGTAAAGTCCACGACCTCTGGATATCCATGCTCCATTAGGTGCCCAAGCTTATAATACACACAACCTTCAACCTGCGCAAAACTCTTTTTGGAGAGCCCACTCCCCCAGACATCCAACTCCTATTATCTGGACAAGCCCCTACAATGCACACTTTTAACCTTATGAACTGCTCTTCACAGAGAGCTCATTCGGTTGAAACACGGAAGTCCCATTAGCTGGGTAAGCACCTACAGCCTCAACTTTGTGCACAGCTCTTACTGGAATGGGCACTCCCTGCAGCCACCCAAGCTACATTAGGTCGGCATATTCGTACTACACACAGCCATCACCCTGTGCACAACATTTCATGAATAGCCCACTACCTACAGACTCTCAAACCCTGTTAGGTGGTGAAGTCCCTGCTATACACAGCCTTTGTCCTGTGTAGAACTCTACATGGAGAGCCCACACCCTTAAGCCCTATTAGGAGTTCAAGCATGGTGTAAAAATGTACACGCTTTAGCAGTACAGAAGCTATAGAAAGTTTGCTCTAGATGTAGCTCACTAAATAAAACTCAGTGTCAGAAGCGTTTAGCAAACTGTCATAATCATTGGAATGTCATCAATGATGGCAAGTGCGCAAGTTATAGTTATTTCAGTTACCTATAGCTGGGCATAAATGGGCACTTTAACCTGTTTTTTTGCCAGTGAATTTCTAAGGTATTATTTAATGCAAATTAGGGCATTACCATGCCTTACTATAACATCAGTTTAACCTTTGCTTTATTCACTGAATTTCTAGGGTCTATTTATATGTTATTACCATACCTCACTATTTCAACCCTGCACAGCACAGAGCAGCGTGAGATTGGATACCCAATTCTCCATGGGGGACCCACCACCACCATGCATGACCTTCAGCCAGGCGCAGCTTGGATGGTGCAGAGCCTGGCCTGTGGTGATGTCCTTTTGCCAACTTCCTACAGGCGGACAGCCCTCCATAGTTGATTAAACCCCCCCATAGTTGAGCAATAGCAGTTGATCCCCTCCCAACTTTTTTTGCCTTGTTTTTGTCCCACAGTAATCTTGTGGTAATTTTGCAGTGCTACTAGGAATTTTCACACGGAGGCCGCACTGAGTACCTGAGTCTATGGTAATGCAGACGTTTTTCTTTCACTTTGAACCTAGCGGGTCTCTCTAGGACCCTGCCCCTACAAGGGCCAGGGGGCAGGGTACCCAGGCATGACCCCTTACTTGTTGCTTTATTTTTATTTTCAAGACAAAGAGACTGAGTCCCTAAGTTCGTAATGGTGGCCACATTTTTCTTCATGTTGTGGTCAACTAACCACAAGTCTGTACTAGCTTATTAGAATGCTTCATTTGTTGTTTTGCCCTTGGTATTCTCTTGAGAGTACATTGAGTCCGTGGTGAGGAAAATTAACTGATGCCACCCTCCCCATGTATTTATTCTACAATGATGGCTGCCATTTTGTTTTCTTTTTTGCCACAATCCTGTGGGTTGGGTCGGGTTGGGTCCTCGAGTGTGTTGAGAAACTCTTGCGGGAGCACCAGTTTAAAAACAGAGCATTCTGATTGGCCCAAGGAGCTTTATTTCCCCTGGGCCAATTCGCTCCTTCATTAGTCGGACTGCTGCAGGAAAAAGCACTCTGATTTGCTGTTAGCAACATGAGAAAAATGTTACTAGCAACCATTACAGGACTCCAGGATTTATTCTCCTGTCCCGAAGTTTAAAAAAAGCTAATATAAGGTGGCAGCATAGAAATACCATTTCCCCCTAGAGCCCATGGGTGGACCTGGAGGAAGCTCCTCTGGGGCCAAAGTAAAAAACAAAAAAATCAGCAATATTTGCTGTGATTTCACAAGAGTTCCACCGAAACAAAACTAAATGGTGCATGGGGCAACATTCTTCTATTATAGGCCCTGTGGAGCCCACCCATGGGGCCACATTGTTTCTTTAAGGGGAGGGGCTGTACGCTCTCCCTCCCTGAGCCATTATAGTCCCCAGAGAGCCAACCCCCGGGACCGATTTCTTTAAGGTGAGGGGCCCCTTCTACAAGCTATTATAATCCCGAGGGAGCCCACCCCGGAGCTGAAATTTGCATAAAAAGGGCCGGGCCATGTGGCCCCCCACCCCAAGTATCCAAAGGCCCTGGGGATCACATCCCCGGGGCCGATTTCATTATTTAAGGGGAGGGGTGTCGTGCAGCCCGCTACCCCGATCCATTATTGGCCCGAGAGTCCACTCCTGGGGCCAATATGCCACAAAAAGGGGAGGGGTCCATGCATTCCCCAATCCCCGAGCCTCCAAAAGCCCAATTCCTAGGGTCAGCCAAACTTTTTATAAGGAAGGGGGGTCCACGCAGCCCTAGTGCCTGACCCTTCTATGGCCCTGGAAATCCCATACCCTTGAGCCAGCTCACATGCTCTGTCCCAGGGAACCCAACTGGGACACAGCAGTTTCCCTGCCTGCACTGTCACGGGAAGGGTAACCTGTGTTTGCTCCCACCTGGCAGGAGCATTTTTGAATCTCTCTCCACGCAGGCATAAACACAAAGTCTTCATCCAGCTGACAGGAGCTTTGAAAATGCTCCTGCCAGCCGGGAGCAGACAATTGATCTGCTTCACTGCCCGCACTGATGTAGGCAGGGATACAGATAAAGAGATTGCTCCTGCCCAGATGTAGCAGCATAAGTAGCTGCTCCTTCCAGGCAGGCACAATGCTTTCTCCCACAGAATGCGTGGAGCCGTCTGGGGCTGTGGGGGCCATGGGTTTCCCCCGCAGCCTGCTACATTGTGGATGGTGGGTACCCTGGGTAGGTACCAAAGTACCCACCTTTAAATAGTTTATAGGGCCACCCTCCCCTTTAAAAAAATTATGGCCCTGGAGGATGGGGTCCTTAGGGCCTTTTAAAGGCTTGGGAAGAGGGCCGAGTGGCCCTCTTCCTCTTTAAAAAAATGGCCCTTGGCAATGGGGTTTCCAGGGCCTAATAAGGCTCACGGAGGGAGCCAATTGGTCCCCCTCCCCTTTAAAAAAACATTAAGCCCTTGGGAATGGGGTTTCCCTGGGCCTAATGAGGCTTGGGGATGGGGGTCACATGGCCCCCTCCCCTTGTAAAGAAAAAAATGGCTGCAGGAGATAGGGTCCTAAGGGGCTGATAAGGCTCTGGGTGGCAAGCGGCCTCATCTTTAAAAACTGCCCTGGAGCTATGTTCGGCCCAGCGGCATGGAGTCCCTTGGGCCCGAAGGCCAAAACTATGCTGCTCACACCAAAGGCTGTTCATAGTGTGGAGTTGGCAGCCTGCTGGGGGTTAGGCCACAGGGCTTGGCGGCAGGTGAAGACCTATGATCAACACCTGCTGTGCATGGCCGAAGGCTGCACGCAATGTGGGGGTAGCTGCCTGCGGGGAGTTGGAAACACGGCCTGGCTGCAACAGAGGGCATGCAGCTAACCCAAAGACATGAACGAGCAAAGGCCATGTGCTGTGTGGGGTTGGCTGCCATCTGGTGGTTGCCTGTAGGGAGTTGGATGCAGAGCCTGGCTGATAGCTAGTCCCTGCGGCCAACCCCACGCCATGTGCGCTGAAAGGCAGTGCTCAGCGTCCGGTTGGCTGCCTGCAGGGGGGGTGGCTGCCTTCCGGTGGGTTGCCAACTCCCTGCTGTGCATGGCCAAAGGCTGTGCATAGTGTGGGGTTGGCTGCCTGTGGGGGTATGATGCAGGGTATGGCCTGTGGTTAAACCCCCGCCTTGCAAGGAAAAAGGATGTGCAAAGCGGGGGTTAATAATAATAATACATTCTTTATTGTGTGATTAATGAAAATCATTGCAATCGAAACAACTTCACAATCACATAATATATAAAAACAGAGGAACTCTGTACAGCAAATGTTATTAATAATCGACCCAATACATTCATAAATATATCATAAAATCAAACATGAACCAGATCATGCAATAAAAACTAATTCCAAAGAGAAACAAATTAATTTTTAGAAACATCAATGATTATTATAGCGATATATTGCACATATTACATATTAAAGTGCCAACGTGCATAAATGGTTAATCCATAGCTCAATGAAAATGATAAAGTGCATCAATTAGGTCTGACTCAGGGTTGTTTTTCAAAGATATATTCAACAATTACTATAGCAAGATATTGCACCTATTTTGTGTTAAAGTGCCAACGTGCCATTAGTTGTACTTTCATAATTCCAGGACGATAGTAAAGTGCAACAAGTATATCTGTCCCAAAATAGATACAATAAGTTCAGTTTGTATTACTAGGTATCTGACTGTGTAAAGGATCTCTTAAGTTCAGGCGATACAAATTTAATACATCTCAAACTGGCGATACCAAACATTTTTCACCTGCATTTAAAAATGTTGTTAGCTGGCATAACAATGGAATAGACTCACCAGTTAAGGACCTAACAAGTGCCTGGCATGCTGATCTAACCCCGATCTTCAAAAATAGGAGTTTTAAATAAAAACACCGAATTGTAATCAATTTAGGACACACACATACTATATGGACTAATGATTCTTGTGGCCATCCGCATAATCTGCAGTTAGTATCCGTCCATTGCTCAATCCAGGGCTGCATACACTCTTTTGTCAGATTTATTCCCATTCGTAGATTTAAAAAGCAATTTTTTATATTAGCAGAGAAGTATACGGTCAAATAGGGCTGAATTCGTAACGACTGATATGAATTAATCACATACCAAGCATGCATTTTCCCTGCTAATGCGGTTTTATCCAACTTAAGAGATTCAACTTTAATTTGTTTTTTTAAAAGTAACTTATAATTGGACGGTGTCAATTCCTGAAGTGCTACTTGCAGACCAATATCCCTTAGGCATGTTGAAATATGAGCTCTCCATTTAACAGTATGGGCAGACTTGTTTATATCAATCCAGCAGTAATTCCCCAGGGAAGCAGGGGCAGCAGAAAACATGGAGAACATGCATTTTAAAAAAACTACGGCTGACACCAAGCTCTGCCTTTGGAGACCAAACTCTAGTCTTATTCCAGCTTGCCCTACTGATTTGAGGAGCCCAAAAGTTGATTTAAAGGCCTTGACCAACAATAAGTCTAAAAGTTTTACATCTTTCCCCCTGGTAATGGGTGAACCATATAAAAGAGTTGGTTCTAGCTTAGCTTTCATGACTTTCAGAATATAATCATAAGATTGACAATTCAACAATTTTTTTAAACTTTTAAAAGCATGAATTAAAACCACCGTTTTTCCCCTTAGATCATTAAAATGAAATTTAAAAGAAACTCTGTTATCAAACACCACCCCTAAATATCTGTATGTTTTAAGAACATCAATTGGTCCTGCTCTGGCTCTCTATGTATTAAACTTCTATTTAGTAAGTCCAATTTTCATGATTTTAGTCTTTTTAACATTCAATTCGAGGCCATTTGATTGTATATAGTCATCAAAAAGCGTTTATAAGTCGTTGGAGGCCAATAGGTGTGTGGATCAGAAGGATAGTATCATCTGAATATTGGAGGTAGCTAATTTGCACTTCCCCCAACCTTGGCACGTGTGCATTTACAGAGTCTAAATGCTGAGCAAGAACTGATAAAAATAGGTTAAAAAGGCAAGGAGCAAGAACACACCCCTGCTTTAGGCCATTATATGTACTAATTTTCCTTGTTAATGAACTACCATCACCCAACTTAACTTGGACCCAGGTATCCATATACAGAAGAATAATGGCCCTCAACAGTTTCTCTGGGATTCCCCAGCCTAGTAACTTTTTCCACAACAGATTCCGCGGCACTGAGTCAAAAGCTGCCTTTAAATCGATAAAGGCTATAAATAAATTTTGTTTTTTGAGACAGCTTTCTCTGCAAGTAAAGTTAGTGGCAACAGGTTCGTAGTGGTAGATTGACCCTTCCGAAATCCAGTTTGGTTAAACGGAATGATGTTTTCATGCTCAGCCCATTTTTCCAATTCTTTTAATATACTTGAGGCCAAAACCTTTGCATCAACATTCGTTAACGAGATTAAACGATAATTAGCGGGATTGTCAACTGACCCACTTTTATAAATGGGCTGCAAGATACTGCCCTGCCATGATGCAGGCACGGTTTCCAATGTCAATACGTCTTTAAACAAATTGGACAGAATGTCTGCCCACATTTCAACATTTGCACGAAACAAGGCATTAGGCATCCCATTAGGACCAGGAGCACCATTTGTGCGAAGCCCACGTAACAGAATTACTAGTTGATTAATACTTACACTTTCTAGAATATTATTCAAATCAAGACTTGAATCACTAATTTTGACAGGGGTAGTCATCCCCTTGCACATGCCGCTCTCCATAATAATTGTTGATGTACTGTTTTCAATGTAACCACAGCACATATCTTGTTGATTTGCCTCTTGATTCACCGTACCATACAGTTTTGAGATAAAAGTTACCCAATCAGTCTCAGAGACATTTACACAGAATGCCCTTCTGCCCCCCCCTTTCAAGCTTGTTAATTATTGTCCAAAACCTTTTTGCATCATTCCGTTTGGAGGCGCATAATAGGCTATTCCAAAGTCCTGCTTGATAATTAAGTTTAGCCTTCCAAACTTCACATTTATATACTTTCCTAAGCTCCTTCATATTTTCCTTATAAACAGAGAAGGAATGATGGAATCTATGGACATACACATCCCGCACAGCTCTATTAAGGGACTTTTTTAACCTAAGTAGCTTGGGGGAAAACCATTGGTTTGTACATTTTTGTAGCTTTTTTTGTTTCCTATGCTGTTTAACAGGAAATGTCTCCACCAGAGATGTAATTATAAAGTTCCATTTGTCGATCATATTGACGTCCCCCAGATCACATTGATCTACTTCTTTTATAAATGTTTTAACAGCCTTTATAATTTCCTCTACTTTATCCATGTACCAAACTAACCTCCTCAGGTTGTATGAGGAGTGGGCCACATTGGGAAGTTCTTTATATCTGGTGTTACACATCACTAATGAATTGAGAGCCACTATCTGAGGATTATTATCACTTTTAAGCCGGGGAATTACTGCATATTCAGACACTTTTGTTTTTAAATTGTCTGAGATAGATGTATAATCAATTATTGATCCTTGATTTGAATTTTTGAATGACGGGGTGAGCCTAAATATTTCTATTAACAAACTAAACCCTGCCTGGGACATCATATCACAGCATTCTTTTGCAGTTCCCTTAATCTTACCTTTTACTAACTGAAACAGAATCAGATGAAGATTAAAATCGCCAGAAACTATAAGGCCAGCTTCAGAGTGCTTGATTATTATGAGCCTAGAACATCTCGTAGAACATACAGCTGCATGATTTTATTTTTCTTAGCACTTAAATATGCATTGAGTATGATTAGACTAGATTCGGTTTTGTATAACACTAGACACTGTAGCCAGTCCAGATCAAGATCAACCACTTCCACTATTAAGTTTAAGTCACTCGCTATATAGAATGAAAACCCAAACTTTGCACGGCCCATTTTATTTGTTCGTACTGCTTGGAGACTATACTCATTAAAGCCAAGCAAGGGGGTCATTTGTTTACTCCACCTTTCTTGTAATAGTAAAATTGTAAAGGTATTTAGAAATGATAATGTTTCAGGGTCAGACAATATTTGAGTCAACCCACGGATGTTCCAAGAACATATTCGTAATTGCACAACATTATCATCTGTATCTAAAAACGTTTAATTTCCATCTCCTCTATGCACATTCGCAAGGGTAGCTGGTAACCAGGACTAATCTTCTATTCAAACGTTATTTTTTGGCAACCACTCGCAGATTCGGCTCCCCGATTGCAAATTGGTAATCAGCAAGCCTGAACTGCAAGCTTGGGTAACTGATGGACCTGTCGCTCCGCTAAGTACTGGATTTGGCTTATAGCTTTCCACCTTTATTCTCTCCTTTTCTACCTTATTAGCCAATACCTCTAGTACTGGGGGATAATCTAAAGGGATCCACTTCTCCATCTTAATACCACATTCCAGAAAATAACAACTTGAAGCTAAGATTTTATTCACAATTTCATTAGTGGTCCAAGTTGTAATAGTGGACTCACAAGACGTGAGAGGTTGTATTTGTTTGAACTGGACCGACACCAAATCTGAGGTTTTAATACATGCTAAATCTGGAATAGTTGATAGTATTTTCAATGTTAAGCCCTGATTGAGGCTATCATTGATACCCCGGGATTCATATAAAGGATGTAGTACCAGTTTTGTTCCCCGATTATTTATACTGTTAACCTGTCTACTGCCTAGAAAGCTAGATGAGACTGATTTCCTGTCTTTAATTGAGGGAATATTTGTGGATAATTTTGACAGTGTTAGACTCTTGGTGCCAATGGGCTTAATCATTTCCGCCATACTTAGGCAATTCTGAGGATAGACTACCTGATCTTGAAGCGGGGGCAGAATTTCCTGAGGTTTATTATCATATGTATACCCCTTTCCCTTCTTAGTCCCTCCTGTTTCATGATTCTTTAAGTCAATGGCAGGAGAGGCTTCTTCTTTATTGCCATTTACAGGGATTTGTGCCTAATATCTCGAGTGTTTCGCTAAGCCAGATAAACTAATACGAGGTTCCAAGCCATCTTGGGCAGAGTCCTGAACTGGGCACTTGTTATTGACATAATTAAAAATGGGATAACAATCCTTTGGGTTTACTGCAGTAACCACAACAGCAGCTGACTTCTTAGCCTTATTACGAGCTTTCTGTAACCTTTTTTGTGCCCTCTTAAATAATAGAGAACAATCACTAAAACTATCTCCAGAGCTTGAACATGGAGGATTAACACACTGAGTTGGCTTAATATCCTTCTTTCTTTGAGAAACATGACCTTCATCATTTTGTGTGTCCAAGCCCAAACAGATCTCCGGGGCCCCACCTGGTTCTTCTGGTTCCCTAATAATATCACAATTTACATCTATATGGAGTTGTTGCCGATTCATATCTATACTAGATGCACTCGTTCCCAAGACTTCATGTGAAACTAGGATTTTATCCAAAAAAGTGTTCCCCGCTGATTTTTTAACTTCATTGACAAGTGATCCTACTATTGTCGGAAGGTCAGCCACCTTATCTAAGATATGAGAACATGTGCATCTTATTAATTGATCATTGACCTCATTTTGAGCCTTAACCACCAAACTTGTCAGATTTTGCAATTTTGTATCATGCCTGCCACATAGATGGCTAGAGTGTTTAACAGCTCCAACTGTATTTCCAGTTTATTAGAGTGGAACTCAAGCGCAGTTGTAATAGCGTTCATTGTATTTAATAGATTTTGCCACACACCATTATTATCTGCATTTTTATGGATAGCAGAACGCTCATACCGTCATATTTATCCAGGAACGAGAGATCTGCGGAGATTAATGAGTTATCCATGTGCTCCGAGGTCTGTGTACCAGGTTGAATATTTATGGCATTACTTTTTAAAGGGATTAAAGGAGAATGGGCGTCTGTAACCTGATCCCCATCACAGATCCCTGAGCCAAATGGACTCCATGTTTGCTTATTAATAGATAACTCCAACGTAGGTGAATCTAGACTCTCGCATTTCCTCACGACCCCTGTCTTAGGTACATGAGGTTTCAAGAGGCTTTGATTTACTGGATTTATATACAATTCAACCAAACAAATAACAGAATCAATACTGACATTTGAGAGATTAAAGAGATTGTTACACTTGGATATATCTGGAAGAATATCTCCCGCCTGTTGCACACAATTCGGACTAAGTTTCAGATTCGATTGGGTAGTCAACACATTTACCTGCCCAGCTTTGGGGTCATTATGAATTTGAGCTATAACTACTACCCCACCAGATAAATTTGTTGCCACAGGTGAATTAAACACTAAAGGCAAACCACCAGCAGACTGTTTTCCAATGACCAATAAAGCGGGGGTTGGTTTTATAATATGGGCTCCGGGGGCACGGAGGAGAGAGCACTGAGGAGAAAGGAGGAAGACCGCAGGAGATGAGGGCTACGCCGAAAGTTGGGCCCTGAGGCGGTCTGCTCGCTGGGCCTCGATTTCCCTCCATGAGTAAGATGGGTATGCTGCCCCATACCACCCGGTCGACAGGACAGAGGCATGGAAAATGGTGGCGCAGGTCTGATGCGGGAGAGCACGGCGGCCCTTGAGAGGAGGAGTCCTCGGAGTTAGACGGTGAGTGGGGCCGCGAGCAGAGGGAAACCGGGCCTTCACCTGGAGCCGAAAATCAGGGGAAGACTGAAGGGAGGCCTGGAGTCATTCCTGTGTGAGGAGTGCTCTAGGAGCCGGACTGCCCCCCGGAACCTCAGCTGAAACAGCTGGTGCTAGGCTGGTGCAGTTTGCTTGAATCCACAGGGGAGAAGAGAACTCATTATTGGACGGAGCGGCTGGTTGGAACCCTTCTCCCCCTCTTGTCTCCTTCTCTTTCAGCCCAGAGAGGTGATCTGCCCACCATACCCCTGCTGGGTTTTGGGCCCCCTGTTGATGTGCTTCTCACCCCCGCCCCCTGCCATAGGAGGGGGCTGGCTTGAGTCTGAGGATGCAACACTGGTGGCTGGTGCCCCACGTCTTCCTGGAGTATCGCTACCAACAACAGGATATAATTCAAGGAAGTGATCCAAGCTGAGCACCATCTGAATCCACGGGCACTCCCCAAAGATAGCGGCTACTCTGAGAGACATCACACTGGTGGAGAATATAGTCGGGAGCATAGGGGGTGCTCAGGAGAGAGCGAGTTCGCATGAGACCCCTAGGCCCTGCAATCCACCCCCGAGATAAACAAGGGGCCCTCACTTTCCCTTCCTCACTGCCCAGGAGTTGCTGCTGTGGTCCACTGGGGAGAGAGACTACACTCCCCAGCAGCCTTGGCCAGTATCATGATGCTGCACCCAGGCACTGGAGTGCCATAAGTTTACCAGAGGCCGTCAGAGCCCCGAAGAGGTTGGGCTGGGCCCCCCTCATGACTTCACCAAAGGAGGAAGATTTGCAACCAGGGGTCCCTGGAAGCATCCACCATGCTATAGTGGCCAATTGATGTATCCAATTAATTAATGAATCAAGTATTAGTATATTGACTTGTGATCCTAGAGCCCAAGGGAGATCAGAAGATCTTACTGTGCATCCCATCAGGAGGCAGTCAGGCAGTGACTCCTAACCCCCAGTGACGACCACTCTGGTGGTAGACCCACCCATATCTGTACGAGCCAGTGGATATCTGGCGACAAGCAACTCATTAGCCATAATGGAAATATTCCCAATATCACCTGCACATGCAGCAGTAATATAACAACTAAACAAGGTACTTTGATTCCCCATGCCCCCTAAGAACTACATGAACAATAATTGACGTTTCCATTTCTCCCGGAGCAAAGACCGATTACATATGTTAATGGCTATGGTAGTTCTCACAATTGTTTGATGTTGCTTGATATTGTAGGCCATTGACCTTTCTTCTGAAAAAGTCTTAAAAAGGGTTGTCACTACTAAGCATAAAGCATTGGTGTTTCCCAGGCGAGAGTCCAAATCCTACTCTAAAGGGCAAACGGAAAGCCATTGAGGCCCCCACCGGGAAAACACCAAAAATGATGAGGAATGCGGGGAACAATTGTACAATATCAGAGATAGATGACCTAATAGAGGAGGTTGAATCTATGTTCGGTGACCAAGTCCCTCATGCTAAAGCACAGAGGAAGAAGATAACCTCTTATTATGTCTTGAAAGGAAGGACAAAACAGAACGGAAATCTGGGGCATAAATCGCCAGCAAATAGTACAATAGGGGAAATTGGGCCTTCCCTCCAGCCAAAAAGATCTAGGGATACAAATACTGCTGCAACAAATCAGGCCCGCAAAGTTTTGGCAGTAAATACTGAGCTTTATACTAATAAGAGGGGAAGAACAGGAAGGGTTGGCTGTGTCAATAAACTGTTCAAACCGATTCTTACCAATATTGAATGAAGAAAAAACTGTAGAAACTCTAATTCATAACCCAAAAAGATGTAATAGCCCAGGAAAAGAGATGATCACACAAAAGGAAGCCATAGCAGAAACAAATCTGGTACAACCATTTAGAGTCAACCACTGTAGATGTAGCACCAATGATGCAAGCACGTTGTTAACAAAAATATATGTTTAACCCCTTCGCTGCTAGGCCTTTTCCCCCCTGTGCTAAGCCTTTTTTGGGATATTTGGGGTAGTTCACGCTTAGGCCCCTGTAACCTTTTGACCACATAAGGTATCCACGCCAAATTTGCGTCCTTTTCTTCCAACATCATGGGGATTCTAAAGGTACCCAGGGTTCGTGGATTCCCCTGGAGGGGTCCCAGGAATTAGCCAAAATACAGCTAAATTTAGTTTTTTGGGGGAAAAATGGGAAAGAAGTGCTGCAAATGAAAGCATCTGGGTTTTTCCCTGCAAATTGTATCAAAAAAGGGTTTATGGGGCTGAAATCACCATTTTCCCAGCTTTTAGGGAATGACAGACTTTTGTCAGAAAACCAACATTTTGTACACAGTTTTGGTATTTTTCTGGAACATAGCCTATTTTTGCTGTTTTTTGTGCTTTCAACCTCCTTCCAGTTAATGGTAGAAATGAGTATGAAAGCAATAATGGATCCTGGAAAGCTATACATTTTAGAAAAGTAGACAAAATGCTGAATTCAGCAAGGGGTCATTTGTGTAAATCCATCAAGGTTTCTTTATAGAAACTAACAGTTAAATATAGGAAAAATTGAAAATTAGTTGAAAAAAACAGCTGTTGGACTTGGCCCTTTTTGGCAGGTTCACCCCTAAACTTTTTGCCTTGTATGTTAGTAGTTTTAAGTCTCTGTGCACTTTAGCATTGTGGTCCTGTGTAAAGTGAGTGCGCGCTGAGTGCGTGTGGTGAGATTGTCCTGCCCTCCCATAGGAATGCATGGGGGATATGTGTGTCCATGGTAATTCCTGGTGTGAGAGGAGTGCAGGGGCGAGTTTAGTATGTGCGAACTCGTGAGAATAAATGCTGCGCAATGGTGTGCGCAGATTTATTGTGACTGGTGTAGAAATGCCACTTTTAGAAGTTGGCATTTATGTGTGCTCTGTGTCTGCATGCCTGATGTGAATTGCATGTCTGGCTTGTGAGTGACAGGGGCTGGGAGGTGTGTGTGGCTCCAGGAGGGGCAGGGTGAGTCAGCGCAGGGCTGAATAGGGAGATCTGCATCTAGATGGGAGGGAGGAGTTGCACCTGGGACCTGAATAGGACTGTGCCTTCCCTCCACAATGCTGGCTCCACCCCCTGTGGTGCGTCTGATGTCCCTAGCCTGTCCTGTGAAAAGAGAGAGGAGCTGAGCAAAACAAAGTGCTCCAAAGCTCCCCCAAACCAGTTGCGTCTGGTTTTTCCCCAGCCCTGCACCTTTACACAAAGGGAAAAGGGTGTATAAAAGAAGGGGCTGTGACCCCATGAAAATGTTCTTGTTCAGTTCAGTCTTTGGTGCTGTTCCTGCTGGGGCGTGCTGCTGCTGGGGCCCAGGGGGGGCTGCAAGGAGGGCTTGCCTCCCTGGGCCCTGCATTGCCCCTTCATCTCCAAGGACTTTGTGGGACCCTTCTGCTTTGCTAGAGTCCAGGACCTTCAGGACTTTGCCTGCATCCTGCCACCTGTGAGCGCTGTTCTTTTCATTCTCCAGGGACGGAAGGGCTCCTAGCGCTTGGGGAGCGCTTCATGTTTATTTTCCTAAAGGAGGAAAAGCGTATGGGCTGCGCAGCGCTGTGCTGCAGCCCTTGGTGAGGAATCCCCCTCGTAGGGATTCCCCCAGTGATGCTGTGGAGCGGGTGCCCACCCCGCGTTTCTGCTTGTCTGGCGGGTGCCCACCCCGCCAGTATCTTCGATGCCTTACTTATTTCTATATTTAACTGTGGGTGCCCACCCCGCGTTATTGCCGCTTTGTTTATTTTTTAATATGCGGGTGCCCACCCCGCACATTGCTAGGAGAAAATCACCGCCGCGGCCGCCACCCGAGGAGAAGCAGCGCTGCAGAACGAGGCCGGAAGTCAGGCAAGTCTGCTTGGGACAGGGGCGGGGCCTGCCGACCCAGCCGGAAGCCGGCAAATGTCGAGCAGGGCTCCCGTGAGCTAAGGGAAGCCCCGCGTCTGCTGGAATAAAGGAAGCGAGCTGCCGGAGACTCGCCCCGTGGCCGGCCCGTCCAAGGCGAGGAGGCAGTGGCTGAGCTGCCCACCTGCGGCTCATGGTGACCGGAACCTCGCAGGCTCCACGTTGAAGTCCCGGGTCCAGAGATGGCCCGGGTGAAGTCAGGAGTCCTCCAGCTGAGTCCCGGTGAGTGGGGCTCTGTTCAATGGTGGCTGGGGTGCGTCGGGGTACATCGTCGATGCCCGCCCTCCATGGCCCAGAGGGGCCCGTGCCATGGTTTTTCAGTTGCCCCGGTTAACAGTGGGCAACTCCAACGAGGGCACAGTAGTTTCGGGGCCCCAGAGGGGTTCCGGAGGGCCAGTGGTGCCCGTGCCTGCATTTTGTTGATCCTCAGCTGCACCGCACCAGCGCGGGCAGCGGCAGCATTGGCACACCAAATTAGAGGGCACAGTGAGTGCCCGGCCTATATTTTTGTTCACAGCTCCCCAGCAAGTAGTGGGCAGCTGCATCGTTTAGGCCACAGTGCTTTGGGGGGGGGCATGTTTGAAGTTAGGAGTGCGATGCACTCCTGCGCCCCATACTTTCCCAGCTGCGCAGCAATTAGTGCCAGCTGCAACGTTTAGGCCTGCGCAGAGTGCGCACCCTTGACTCTCCGCTGCATTGGCAGCGCGCCCTGACTCTTGGACATAGGGCATTTGAGCCCCTCTTGAGATGGCCAGTTGGCCAGGGGGACAGTTAGATTTATAGGGCGCCAGGCCCTAATGTGAAAATGTGGTGCTAGGAAATGTGATGCATTTACCATGCTTTACGCACCCTGTTTATACCTCTAATGTGGTTTGTGATTATGAGGTTGTTTTGCATATCATGGTTTATGCTAGTGAGATTATGTTTCACTGTGTGATTTACGCCCCTAATGTGAGTTATACTTAGGAGGTTAGGGTCTAATGTGTTTAGACTTATGAGAGGATTGCAAAATGTATTTATGTTGGTGAGGTTGGCGCAGAATGTAATTCGCGCCTAATGTGATGCTGTGCATAATGTGGTTTATGTTACAGGCTGATGCTAAGTACAGTGGTTACCAGTGATTACTGGTTGTACGTTTATGATGTGTTCTACATTTATTATAAGTGATACATATACTAAGTTTGCTTTGTGCTGTTCTGACAGTGGTCCAGTTGGCCCTGTCAGGTGTAAATAATCCCTTGTACATATGACCTAGTGCCAGGTGGCACGATGTACATTATGTGAGTACTATTCTAATGTGTTTTATGATAATACAAAGGCTATTTTTATATATAACCTTGTGTGGAGTTCCTTTTTTGTGGTGTGCCTAGTATGTTGTTGCTGTGGGTGTGTTGCGCAAACGCTTTACACATTGCCTCCGGGATAAGCCTGACTGCTCGTGCCAAGCTACCAAGGGGGTGAGCAGGGGTTATCTTTGGCGTGTAACTCCCTTGCCCTGACTAGAGTGGTGGTCTCTGGCTGGCTTTGGCGCAAGCCTTAGCCAACCAGAGATCCCATTTCTAACAACAGCCTTTTGTGTCAACGTTTTCACCTGTAACTTCTTCTAATTATGACAGGTCTTTGAAAGCAATATACCGTTACATCCACTGGACCTTACTGGTTGTGGGGATATATAGGACTTGTAGGTTCACCAAGAACCCGACGAACCCAGAGCCAAAAACTGAGCAGCGTCTTGCAATGGTTTTTTATTATGTACCCGGTATATAGCAATTATTCTGGAAAAATGTATACATGGAAAATTCGGTATGAAAGACTCCTATGTATTTCTGAAATGGGAACAAAATATACAGTTTGGAAACAGTATTTATTTGCACATTTCAGAAATTGGGAATACTCATACTAGCATGAGAATTATCGGTCATTTTTCAAAATGACTTCTTTTTTAGACATTGTCTTTCATTTGAAGGCAGAAATGCATTGAAAGTCATTAGGTAATAACAGTTGCTTTGCAAATATGAATTACCCTAAGTCTCCCGATAAAAATGGTACCTCACTTGTGTGGGTAGGCATAGTGCCCACGACAGGAAAAGGCTCAAAACCCAACATGAACACACCACATTTTCACAATGAAAAATGACCCTTTTTTTGCAAAGTGCCTAGCTGTAGTTTTTGAACCCTAGCTCTGCTGGCACCTAGGGAAACCTAGCAAACCTATACATTTTCAAAAACTAGACACCCAGGGGAATCCAGGATGGGGTGACTTGACTGGCTCTCACCAGGTTCTGTTACCCAGAATCCCTTGCAAACCTAAAATTTTGTCCAAAAAAACACATTTTCCTCACATTTCTGTGGTGGAAAGTTATGGAATTTGCGTGGATCCACAAATTTCCACGCACCCCGGTTTCCCAAAGTCTTACGAGAAAAATGGTACCTCACTTGTGTGGGTAGGCCTAGTGCCCGCGACAGGAAACGGCGCAAAACGCAACGTGGACACACCCCAATTTCGCAGTGAAAAATGACCCTTTTTTGGCAAAGTGCCTAGCTGTAGTTTTTGAACCCTAGCTCTGCCGGCACCTAGGGAAACCTAGCAAACCTATACATTTTTGAAAACTAGACAACCAGGTGAATCCAGGATGGGTTGACTTGACTGGCTCCCACCAGGTTCTGTTACCCAGAATCCCTTGCAAACCTATACAATTGAGAAAAAACCTACATTTTCCTCACATTTCTGTGGTGGAAAGTTCTGGAATCCGCTTGGATCCACAAATTTCCACATGCCCTGCGTTCCCAAAAGTCTTCCGAGAAAAATGGTACCTCACTTGTGTGGGTAGGCCTAATGCCCGCGACAGGAAATGGCGCAAAACGCAACATGGACACACCCCAATTTCACAGTGAAAAATGACCCTTTTTTGGCAAAGTGCCTAGCTGTAGTTTTTGAACGCTAGGGCTGCCGGCGCTAAGGGAAACCTAGCAAACTTATACATTTTTAAAAACTAGATACCCAGGGGAATCCAGGATGGGGTGACTTGACTGGTTCCCACCAGGTTCTGTTACCCAGAATCCCTTGGAAACATAAAAAATTGTCCAAAAAAACACATTTTTCTCACATTTCTGTGGTGGAAAGTTCTGGAATCTGCGTAGATCCACAAAATTGCACCCACCCTGCGTTCCCAAAAGTCTTCCGAGAAGAATGATACCTCACTTGTGTGGGTAGGCCTAGTGCCCGCAACAGGAAATGGCGCAAAACGCAACGTGGACACACCCCCATTTCACAGTGAAAAATGACCCTTTTTTGGCAAAGTGCCTAGCTGTAGTTTTTGAACCCTAGCTCTGCCGGCACCTAGGGAAACCTAGCAAACCTATACATTTTTGAAAACTAGACACCCACAAGAATCCAGGATGGGGTGACTTGACTGGTTCCCACCAGGTTCTGTTACCCAGAATCCCTTGGAAACCTAAAAATTGTAAAAAAAAAACACATTTTCCTCACATTTCTGTGGTGCAAAGTTCTGGAATCTGCGTGGATCCACAAATTTCCACCCACCCCGCGTTTCCCAAAGTCTTCCGAGAAGAATGGTACCTCACTTGTGTGGGTAGGCCTAGTGCCCGCGACAGGAAATGGCGCAAAACGCAACGTGGACTCACCCCAATTTCACAGTGAAAAATCACCCTTTTTTGGCAAAGTGCCTAGCTGTAGTTTTTGAACCCTAGCTCTGCCTGCACCTAGGGAAACCTAGCAAACATATACATTTTTGAAAATAAGACACCCAGGGGAATCTAGGATGGGGTGACTTGACTGCCTCTCACCAAGTTCTGTTACCCAGAATCCCTTGCAAACCTAAAAAATTGTGCAAAAAAACATATTTTCCTCACATTTCTGTGGTGGAAAGTTCTGGAATCTGCGTGGATCCACAAATTTCCACCCACCCCACGTTCCCCAAAGTCTTCCGAGAAAAATGGTACCTCACTTGTGTGAGTAGGCCTAGTGCCCGCAACAGGAAATGGTGCAAAACGCAACATTGACACACCCCAATTTCACAGTGAAAAATGACCCTTTTTTGGCAAAGTGCCTAGCTGTAGTTTTTGAACCCTAGCTCTGCCGGCACCTAGGGAAACCTAGCAAACCTATACATTTTTGAAAACTAGACACCCAGGGGATCCCAGGATGGGGTGACTTGACTGCCTCTTACCAGGTTCTGTTACCCAGAATCCCTTGCAAACCTAAAAATTTGTCCAAAAAAACATATTTTCCTCACATTTCTGTGGTGGAAAGTTATGGAATCTGCCTGGATCCACAAATTTCCACCCACCCCACGTTCCCCAAAGTCTTCCGAGAAAAATGGTACCTCACTTGTGTGGGTCAGCCTAGTGCCCGCGACAGGAAACGGCGCAAAACGCAAGGTGGACACACCTCAATTTCACTGTGAAAAATGACCCTTTTTTGGCAAAGTGCCTAGGTGTAGTTTTTGAACCCTAGCTCTGCCGGCACCTAGGGAAACCTAGCAAACCTATACATTTTTGAAAACTAGACACCCAGGGGAATCCAGGATGGGGTGACTTGACTGCCTCTCACCAGGTTCTGTTACCCAGAATCCCTTGCAAACCTAATAAATTGTCCAAAAAAACATATTTTCCTCACATTTCTGTGGTGGAAAGTTCTGGAATCTGCGTGGATCTACAAATTTCCACCCACCTAACGTTCCCAAAAGTATTCCGAGAAAAATGGTACCTCACTTGTGTGGATCGGCCTAGTGCCCGGGACAGGAAACAGCGCAAAACGCAAGGTGGACACACCCCAATTTCATTGTGAAAAATGACCCTTTTTTGGCAAAGTGCCTAGCTGTAATTTTTGAACCCTAGCTCTGCGGGCACCTAGGGAAACCTAGCAAACCTATACATTTTTGAAAACTAGACACCCAGGGGAATCCAGGATGGGGTGACTTGACTGGTTCCCACCAGGTTCTGTTACCCAGAATCCCTTGCAAACCTAAAAAATTGTCAAAACAAACACATTTTCATCACATTTCTGTGGTGGAAAGTTCTGGAATCTGCGTGGATCCACAAATTTCCACGCACCCCATGTTCCCCAAAGTCTTCCCGAGAAGAATGGTACCTCACTTGTGTGGGTAAGCCTAGTGCCCGTGACAGGAAATGGCACAAAACGCATCGTGGACACACCCCAATTTCACATTGAAAAATGACCCTTTTTTGGCAAAGTGCCTAGCTGTAGTTTTTGATCCCTAGCTCTGCCGGCACCTAGGGAAACCTAGCAAACCTATACTTTTTTAAAAACTAGACACCCAGGGGAATCCAGGATGGGGTGACTTGACTGCCTCTCACCAGGTTCTAATAACCCAGAATCCCTTGCAAACCTAAAAAAGTGTCCAAAAAAACATATTTTCCTCACATTTCTGTGATGGAAAGTTCTGGAATCTGCATAGCTCCACAAAATTCCACCCACCCCACATTCCCCAAAGTCTTCAGAGAAAAATGGTACCTCACTTGTGTGGGTCGGCCTTGTGCCCGCGACAGGAAACGGCGCAAAACGCAACGTGGACACACCTCAATTTCACTGTGAAAAATGACCCTTTTTTGCCAAAGTGCCTAGCTGTAGTTTTTGAACCCTAGCTCTGCCGGCACCTAGGGAAACCTAGCAAACCTATACATTTTTGAAAACTAGACACCCAGGGGAATCCAGGATGGGGTGACTTGACTGGTTCCCACCAGGTTCTGTTACCCAGAATCCCTTGCAAACCCAAAACATTGTCAAAAAAATCACATTTTCCTCACATTTCTGTGGTGGAAAGTTCTGGAATCTGTGTGGTTCCACAAATTTCCACACACCCCGCGTTTCCCAAAGTCTTCCGAGAAGAATGGTACCTCACTTGTGTGGGTAGGCCTAGTGCCCGCGACAGGAAATGGCGCAAACCACAACGTGGACACACCCCAATTTCACAGTGAAAAATGACCCTTTTTTGGCAAAGTGCCTAGCCGTAGTTTTTGAACCCTAGCTCTGCCGGCACCTAGGGAAACCTAGCAAACCTATACATTTTTGAAAACTAGACACCGAGGGGAATCCAGGATGGGGTGACTTGACTGCCTCTCACCAGGTTCTGTTACCCAGAATCACTTGCAAACCTAAAAAGTTTTTAAAAAAACATATTTTCCTCACATTTCTGTGGTGGAAAGTTCTGGAATCTGCGTGGATCCACAAATTTCCACCCACCCCACGTTCCCCAAAGTCTTCCGAGAACACTTGTGTGGGTCGGCCTAGTGCCCGCGACAGAAAACGGCCCAAAACGCAACGTGGAAACACCACATTTTCACAGTGAAAAATGACCCTTTTTTGGCAAAGTGCCTAGCTGTAGTTTTTGAACCCTAGGTCTGCCGACACCTAGGGAAACCTAGCAAACCTATACATTTTTGAAAACTAGACACCCAGGGGAATCCAGGATGGGGTGAGTTGACTGGTTCCCACCAGGTTCTGTTACCCAGAATCCCTTGCAAACCTGAAAAAATTGTCAAAAAAACCAAATTTTCCTCACATTTCTGTGGTGGAAGTTCTGGAATCTACATGGATCCACAAATTTCTACCCACCCCGCATTCCCCAAAGTCTTCCGAGAAGAATGGTACCTCACTTGTGTGGGTAGGCCTAGTGCCCGCGACAGGAAATGGCGCTAAACGCAACGTGGACACACCCCAATTTCACAGTGAAAAAAGACCCTTTTTTGGCAAAGTGCCTAGCTGTAGTTTTTGAACCCTAGCTCTGCCGCCACTTAGGGAAACCTAGCAAACCTATACATTTTTGAAAACTAGACACACAGGGGAATCCAGGATGGGGTGACTTGACTGGTTCCCACCAGGTTCTGTTTCCCAGAATCCCTTGGAAACATAAAAAATTGTCAAAAAAAACACATTTTCCTCACATTTCTGTGGTGGAAAGTTCTGGAATCTGCGTAGATCCACAAATTTCTACCCACCCTGCGTTCCCCAAAGTCTTCCGAGAAGAATGGTACCTCACTTGTGTGTGTAGGCCTAGTTCCCGCGACAGGAAATGGCGCAAAATGCAACGTGGACACACCCCAATTTCACAGTGAAAAATGACCCTTTTTTGGCAAAGTGCCTAGCTGTAGTTTTTTAACCCTAGCTCTGCCGGCACCTAGGGACACCTAGCAAACCTATACATTTTTGGAAACTAGACACCGAGGGGAATCCAGGATGGGGTGACTTGACTGCCTCTCACCAGGTTCTGTTACCCAGAATCCCTTGCAAACCTAAAAAATTGTCAAAAAAACCATATTTTCCTCATATTTCTGTGGTGGAAAGTTCTGGAATCTGCGTGGATCCACAAATTTCCACCCACCCCACATTCCCCAAAGTCTTTCGAGAAAAATGGTACCTCACTTGTGTGGGTCGGCCTAGTGCCCGCGACAGGAAACGGCGCAAAACGCAACGTGGACACACCCCAATTTCACAGTGAAAAATGATACTTTTTTGGCAAAGTGCCTAGCTGTAGTTTTTTAACCCTAGCTCTGCCGGCACCTAGGGAAACCTAGCAAACCTATACATTTTTTAAAACTAGACACCCAGGGGAATCCAGGATGGGGTGACTTGACTGGTTCCCAACAGGTTCTGTAACCCAGAATCCCTTGCAAACCCAAAAAATTGTCAAACAAATCACATTTCCTCACATTTCTGTGGTGGAAAGTTCTGGAATCTGCGTGGATCCACAAATTTCCACCCACCCCGCGTTTTCCAAAGTCTTCCGAGAAAAATGGTAGCTCACTTGTGTGGGTCGGCCTAGTGCCCGCGACAGGAAACGGCGCAAAACGCAACGTGGACACACCCGAATTTCACAGTGAAAAATGACCCTTTTTTGGCAAAGTGCCTAGCAGTAGTTTTTGAACCCTAGCTCTGCCGGCACCTAGGGAAACCTAGAAAACCTATACATTTTTAAAAACTAGACACACAGGGGAATCCAGGATGGGGTGACTTGACTGGTTCCCACCAGTTTCTGTTACCCAGAACCCCTTGGAAACCTAAAAAATTGTCAAAAAAATCAAATTTTCCTCACTTTTCTGTGGTGGAAAGTTCTGGAATCTGTGTGGATCCACAAATTTCCACACACCCCGCGTTTCCCAAAGTCTTCCGAGGAAAATGGTACCTCACTTGTGTGGTCGGCCTAGTGCCCGTGACAGGAAACGGCGCAAAACGCAACGTGGACACACCTCAATTTCACTGTGATAAATGACCCTTTTTTGGCAAAGTGCCTAGCAGTAGTTTTTGAACCCTAGCTCTGCCGGCACCTAGGGAAACCTAGCAAACCTATACATTTTTGAAAATTAGACACCCAGGGGAATCCAGGATGGGGTGACTTGACTGGTTCCCACCAGGTTCTGTTACCCAGAATCCCTTGCAAACCTAAAAAATTGTCAAAAAAAAACATATTTTCCTCACATTTTTGTGAGGGAAAGTTCTGGAATCTGCGTGGATCCACAAATTTCCAAGCACCCTGCGTTCCCCAAAGTCTTTCAAGAAAAACGGTACCTCACTTGTGTGGGTAGGCCTAGTGCCCGCAACAGGAAACGGCCCAAAACGCAACGTGGACACACCACATTTTCACAGTGAAAAATGACCCTTTTTTTGCAAAGTGCCTAGCTGTAGTTTTTTATCCCTAGCTCTGCCGGCACCTAGGGGAACCTAGAAAACCTATAAATTTTTGAAAACTAGACACCCAGGGGAATCCAGGATGGGGTGACTTGACTGGCTCTCACCAGGTTCTGTTAACCAGAATCCCTTGCAAACCTAAAAATTGTCAAAAAAAACACATTTTCCTCACATTTTTGTGGTTGAAAGTTCTGGAAACTGCGTGGATCCACAAATGTCCATGCACCCTGCGTTCTACAAAGTCTTTCAAGAAAAACGGTACCTCACTTGTATGGGTAGGCCTAGTGCCCGTGACAGGAAACGGCCCAAAACGCAACGTGGACACACCACATTTTCACAGTGAAAAATGACCCTTTTTTTGCAAAGTACCTAGCTGTAGTTTTTTAACCCTAGCTCTGCCGGCACCTAGGGAAACCTAGCAAACCTATACATTTTTGAAAACTAGACACCCAGGGGAATCCAGAATGGGGTGACTTGACTGGCTCTCACCAGGTTCTGTTACCCAGAATCCCTTGCAAACCTAAACAATTTTTAAAAAAAAACACATTTTCCTCACATTTCTGTGGTGGAAAGTTCTGGAATCTGTGTGGATCCACAAAATTCCACACCCCGCGTTCCCCAAAGTCTTTCAAGAAAAACGGTACCTCACTTGTGTGGGTAGGCCGAGTGCCAGCGACAGGAAATGGCGCAAAACGCAACATGGACACACCACATTTTCACAGTGAAAAATGACCCTTTTTTTGCAAAGTGCCTAGCTGTAGTTTTTTAACCCTAGCTCTGCCGGCACCTAGGGAAACCTAGCAATCCTATACATTTTTAAAAACTAGACACCCAGGGGAATCCAGAATGGGGTGACTTGACTGGCTCTCACCAGGTTCTGTTACCCAGAATCCCTTGCAAACCTAAACAATTTTTAAAAAAAACACATTTTCCTCACATTTCTGTGGTGGAAAGTTCTGGAATCTGTGTGGATCCACAAAATTCCACACCCCGCGTTCCCCAAAGTCTTTCAAGAAAAACGGTACCTCACTTGTGTGGGTAGGCCGAGTGCCAGCGACAGGAAATGGCGCAAAACGCAACATGGACACACCACATTTTCACAGTGAAAAATGACCCTTTTTTTGCAAAGTGCCTAGCTGTAGTTTTTTAACCCTAGCTCTGCCGGCACCTAGGAAACCTAGCAATCCTATACATTTTTAAAAACTAGACACCCAGGGGAATCCAGAATGGGGTGACTTGACTGGCTCTCACCAGGTTCTGTTACCCAGAATCCCTTGCAAACCTAAAGAATTGTCAAAAAACCCACATTTTCCTCATATTTCTGTGGTGGAAAGTTCTGGAATCTGCATGGATTCACAAAATTCCACCCACCCCGCGTTCCCCAAAGTCTTTCAAGAAAAATGGTACCTTACTTGCGTGGGTGGGTCAAGTACCCGCGACAGGCAAGGGTCCAAAACCTATTGAGGCGACATCAAAATTACCTATCATAAACCAACCTGGTTTTGCAAGGGGGGTCCCATGACTTTTTGGCCCGGGGCTCGGCGGCCACCTAGGGAAACCTACCAAACCCACACATTTCTGAAAACTAGACACCTGGGGCAGTCCAGGGAGGTATGGCTTGCATGGATCCCCCAACATTTTGTTACCCAGAATTCCCTGCAAACCTGAAATTTAGCTGAAAAAAATCACTTTTTTCACACATTTTTGTGTGGGAAAGTTGTGGCATCACGGGGCTGACACAAATTTCCTACCACCCAGCGTTCCCCCAGGTCTCCCGATAAAAATGGTGCCTCACTCGTGTGGGAGGCCCAAGTACCCGCGACAGGCAAGGGCCCAAAACGTATTGAGGCGACATCAAAATAGTCTATCACAAAACAACCTGGTTTTGCAAGGAGGGTCCCATGACTTTTTGGCCCGGGGCTCGGCGGCCACAAAGGGAAACCTACCAAACCCACACATTTCTGAAAAGTAGAGACCCGAGGAATTCCAGGGAGGTATGGCTTGCATGGATCCCCCAAAGTTTTCTTACCCAGAATCCCCTGCAACCCTGAAATTTAGCTGAAAAAATCACTTTTTTCACACATTTTTGTGTGGAAAAGTTGTGGCATCACGGGGCTGACACAAATTTCCTACCACCCAGCGTTCCCCCAGGTCTCTCGATAAAAATGGTGCCTCACTCGTGTGGGAGGCCCAAGTACCTGCGACAGGCAAGGGCCCAAAACGTATTGAGGTGACATCAAAATTACCTATCACAAAACGACCTGGTTTTGCAAGGGGGGTCCCATGACTTTTTGGCCCAGGGCTCGGCGGCCACCTAGGAAAACCTACCAAACCCACACATTTTTGATAGGTAGACACCCAGGGGATTCCAGGGAGGTATGGCTTGCGTGGATCCCCCAACGTTTTCTTACCCAGAATCCCCTGCAAACCTGAAATTTAGCTGAAAAAAATCACTTTTTTCACACATTTTTGTGTGGGAAAGTTGTGGCATCACGGGACTGACACAAATTTCCTACCACCCAGCGTTCCCCCAGGTCTCCCGATAAAAATGGTGCCTCACTCGTGTGGGAGGCCCAAGTACCCGGAAGGGCAAGGGCCCAAAACATTTTGTGATAGGCAATTTTGATGTCACCTCAATTCCCCGCGTGTCTAGTTTTCAGAAATGTGTGGGTTTGGTAGGTTTCCCTAGGTTATCGCCGAGCACGGGGCCAAAAAACCAGGTCGTTTTGTGATAGGCAATTTTGATGTCGCCTCAGTACTTTTTGGGCCCTTGCCTGTCGCGGGTACTTGGGCCTCCCACACGAGTGAGGCACCATTTTTATCGGGAGACCTGGGGGATCACTGGGTGGTAGGAAATTTGTGTCAGCCCGGTGATGCCACAACTTTCCCACACAAAAATGTGTGAAAAAAGTGATTTTTTTCAGCTACATTTCAGGTTTCCAGGGGATTCTGGGCAAGAAAACGTTGGGGGATCCACGCAAACCATACCGCCCTGGAATCCCCTGGGTGTCTACCTTTCAGAAATGTGTGGGTTTGGTAGGTTTCCCTAGGTGGCCGCCGAGTCCCGGGCCAAAAAGTCATGGGACCTCCTTTGCAAAACCAGGTCGTTTTGTGATAGGCAATTTTGATGTCGCCTCAGTACATTTTGGGCCCTTGCCTGTCGCGGGTACTTGGGCCTCCCACACGAGTGAGGCACCATTTTTATCGGGAGACCTGGGGGAACACTGGGTGGTAGGAAATTTGTGTCAGCCCAGTGATGCCACAACTTTCCCACACAAAAATGTGTGAAAAAAGTGATTTTTTTCAGCTACATTTCAGGGTTGCAGTGGATTCTGGGTAAGAAAACGTTGGGGGATCCATGCAAGCCATACCTCCCTGGAATCCCCGGGTGTCTAGTTTTCAGAAATATGTGGGTTTGGTAGGTTTCCCTAGGTGGCTGCCGAGCCCCGGGCCAAAAAGTCATGGGACCCCCTTTGCAAAACCAGGTCGTTTTGTGATAGGCAATTTTGAAGTCGCCTCAGTACGGTTTGGGCCCTTGCCTGTCGCAGGTACTTGGGCCTCCCACACGAGTGAAGCACCATTTTTATCGGGATACCTGGGGAACACTGGGTGGTAGGAAATTTGTGTCAGCCCGGTGATGCCACAACTTTCCCACACAAAAATGTGTGAAAAAGTGTTTTTTTTCAGCTAATTCCAGGTTTGCAGGGAATTCTGGGTAAGAAAACGTTGGGGGATCCACGCAAGCCATACCTCCCTAGAATCCCCGGGTGTCTAGTTTTCAGAAATGTGTGGGTTTGGTAGGTTTCCCTAGGTGGCCGCCGAGTACGGGGCCAAAAACCCAGGTGACCCCCCTTGCAAAACCAGGTCGTTTTGTGATAGGCTATTTTGATGTCGCCTCAATACGTTTTTGGGCCCTTTCCTGTCGCGGGTACTTGGGCCTCCCACACGAGTGAGGCACCATTTTTATTGGGAGACCTGGGGGAACGCTGGGTGGTAGGAAATTTGTGTCAGCCCAGTGATGCCACAACTTTCCCACACAAAAATGTGTGAAAAAAGTGATTTTTTCAGCTAAATTTCAGGTTTGCAGGGGATTCTGGGTAAGAAAACGTTGGGGGATCCATGCAAGTCATACCTCCCTGGAATCCCCCGGGTGTCTAGTTTTCAGAAATGTGTGGGTTTGGTAGGTTTCCCTAGGTGGCCGAGCAGCACGGGCCAAAAGTCATGGGACCCCCTTTGCAAAACCAGGTCGTTTTGTGATAGGCAATTTTGAAGTCGCCTCAGTACGGTTTGGGCCCTTGCCTGTCGCAGGTACTTGGGCCTCCCACACGAGTGAGGCACCATTTTTATCGGGAGACCTGGGGGAACACTGGGTGGCAGGAAATTTGTGTCAGCCCGGTGATGCCACAACTTTCCCACACAAAAATGTGTGAAAAAAGTGATTTTTTCAGCTAAATTTCAGGTTTGCAGGGGATTCTGGGTAAGAAAACGTTGGGGGATCCATGCAAGTCATACCTCCCTGGAATCCCCGGGTGTCTAGTTTTCAGAAATGTGTGGGTTTGGTAGGTTTCCCTAGGTGGCCGGCGAGCAAGGGCCAAAAGTCATGGGACCCCCCTTTGCAAAACCAGGTCGTTTTGTGATAGGCAATTTTGAAGTCGCCTCAGTACGGTTTGGGCCCTTGCCTGTCGCGGGTACTTGGGCCTCCCACACGAGTGAGGCACCATTTTTATTGGGAGACCTGGGGGAACGCTGGGTGGTAGGAAATTTGTGTCAGCCCGGTGATGCCACAACTTTCCCACACAAAAATGTGTGAAAAAAGTGATTTTTTTAGCTAAATTTCAGGTTTGCAGGGGATTCTGAGTAAAAAACCGTTGGGGGATCCACGCAAGCCATACCTTCCTGGAATCCCCTGGGTGTCTAATTTTCAGAAATGTGTGGGTTTGGTAGGTTTCCCTAGGTGGCCGCCGAGCACGGGGCCAAAAACACAGGTGACCCCCTTGCAAAACCAGGTTGTTTTGTGATAGGCAATTTTGATGTCGCCTCAATACGTTTTTGGGCCCTTTCCTGTCGCGGGTACTTGGGCCTCCCACACGAGTGAGGCACCATTTTTATCGGGAGACCTGGGGGATCACTGGGTGGTAGGAAATTTGTGTCAGCCCGGTGATGCCACAACTTTCCCACACAAAAATGTGTGAAAAAAGTGATTTTTTTCAGTTACATTTCAGGTTTCCAGGGGATTCTGGGCAAGAAAACGTTGGGGGATCCACGCAAACCATACCGCCCTGGAATCCCCTGGGTGTCTACCTTTCAGAAATGTGTGGGTTTGGTAGGTTTCCCTAGGTGGCCGCCGAGTCCCGGGCCAAAAAGTCATGGGACCTCCTTTGCAAAACCAGGTCGTTTTGTGATAGGCAATTTTGATGTCGCCTCAGTACATTTTGGGCCCTTGCCTGTCGCGGGTACTTGGGCCTCCCACACGAGTGAGGCACCATTTTTATCGGGAGACCTGGGGGAACACTGGGTGGTAGGAAATTTGTGTCAGCCCAGTGATGCCACAACTTTCCCACACAAAAATGTGTGAAAAAAGTGATTTTTTTCAGCTACATTTCAGGGTTGCAGTGGATTCTGGGTAAGAAAACGTTGGGGGATCCATGCAAGCCATACCTCCCTGGAATCCCCGGGTGTCTAGTTTTCAGAAATATGTGGGTTTGGTAGGTTTCCCTAGGTGGCTGCCGAGCCCCGGGCCAAAAAGTCATGGGACCCCCTTTGCAAAACCAGGTCGTTTTGTGATAGGCAATTTTGAAGTCGCCTCAGTACGGTTTGGGCCCTTGCCTGTCGCAGGTACTTGGGCTTCCCACACAAGTGAGGCACCATTTTTATCGGGATACCTGGTGGAACACTGGGTGGTAGGAAATTTGTGTCAGCCCGGTGATGCCACAACTTTCCCACACAAAAATGTGTGAAAAAAGTGTTTTTTTTCAGCTAATTCCAGGTTTGCAGGGAATTCTGGGTAAGAAAACGTTGGGGGATCCACGCAAGCCATACCTCCCTAGAATCCCCCGGGTGTCTAGTTTTCAGAAATGTGTGGGTTTGGTAGGTTTCCCTAGGTGGCCGCCGAGTACGGGGCCAAAAACCCAGGTGACCCCCCTTGCAAAACCAGGTCGTTTTGTGATAGGCTATTTTGATGTCGCCTCAATACGTTTTTGGGCCCTTTCCTGTCGCGGGTACTTGGGCCTCCCACACGAGTGAGGCACCATTTTTATTGGGAGACCTGGGGAACGCTGGGTGGTAGGAAATTTGTGTCAGCCCAGTGATGCCACAACTTTCCCACACAAAAATGTGTGAAAAAAGTGATTTTTTCAGCTAAATTTCAGGTTTGCAGGGGATTCTGGGTAAGAAAACGTTGGGGGATCCATGCAAGTCATACCTCCCTGGAATCCCCCGGGTGTCTAGTTTTCAGAAATGTGTGGGTTTGGTAGGTTTCCCTAGGTGGCCGGCGAGCACGGGCCAAAAAGTCATGGGACCCCCCTTTGCAAAACCAGGTCGTTTTGTGATAGGCAATTTTGAAGTCGCCTCAGTACGGTTTGGGCCCTTGCCTGTCGCAGGTACTTGGGCCTCCCACACGAGTGAGGCACCATTTTTATCGGGAGACCTGGGGGAACACTGGGTGGCAGGAAATTTGTGTCAGCCCGGTGATGCCACAACTTTCCCACACAAAAATGTGTGAAAAAAGTGATTTTTTCAGCTAAATTTCAGGTTTGCAGGGGATTCTGGGTAAGAAAACGTTGGGGGATCCATGCAAGTCATACCTCCCTGGAATCCCCCGGGTGTCTAGTTTTCAGAAATGTGTGGGTTTGGTAGGTTTCCCTAGGTGGCCGGCGAGCAAGGGCCAAAAAGTCATGGGACCCCCCTTTGCAAAACCAGGTCGTTTTGTGATAGGCAATTTTGAAGTCGCCTCAGTACGGTTTGGGCCCTTGCCTGTCGCGGGTACTTGGGCCTCCCACACGAGTGAGGCACCATTTTTATTGGGAGACCTGGGGAACGCTGGGTGGTAGGAAATTTGTGTCAGCCCGGTGATGCCACAACTTTCCCACACAAAAATGTGTGAAAAAAGTGATTTTTTTAGCTAAATTTCAGGTTTGCAGGGGATTCTGAGTAAAAACCGTTGGGGGATCCACGCAAGCCATACCTTCCTGGAATCCCCTGGGTGTCTAATTTTCAGAAATGTGTGGGTTTGGTAGGTTTCCCTAGGTGGCCGCCGAGCACGGGGCCAAAAACACAGGTGACCCCCCTTGCAAAACCAGGTTGTTTTGTGATAGGCAATTTTGATGTCGCCTCAATACGTTTTTGGGCCCTTTCCTGTCGCGGGTACTTGGGCCTCCCACACGAGTGAGGCACCATTTTTATTGGGAGACCTGGGGGAACGCTTGGTGGTAGGAAATTTGTGTCAGCCCAGTGATGCCACAACTTTCCCACACAAAAATGTGTGAAAAAAGCGATTTTTTCAGCTAAATTTCAGGTTTGCAGGGGATTCTGGGTAAGACACCGTTGGGGGATCCACGCAAGCCATACCTTCCTGGAATCCCCCGGGTGTCTAATTTTCAGAAATGTGTGGGTGTGGTAGGTTTCCCTAGGTGGCCGCCGAGCACAGGGCCAAAAACCCAGGTGACCCCCCTTGCAAAACCAGGTTGTTTTGTGATAGGCAATTTTGATGTCGCCTCAATACGTTTTTGGGCCCTTTCCTGTCGCGGGTACTTGGGCCTCCCACACGAGTGAGGCACCATTTTTATTGGGAGACCTGGGGAACGCTGGGTGGTAGGAAATTTGTGTCAGCCCAGTGATGCCACAACTTTCCCACACAAAAATGTGTGAAAAAAGTGATTTTTTCAGCTAAATTTCAGGTTTGCAGGGGATTCTGGGTAAGAAAACGTTAGGGTATCCATGCAAGTCATACCTCCCTGGAATCCCCCGGGTGTCTAGTTTTCAGAAATGTGTGGGTTTGGTAGGTTTTCCTAGGTGGCCGGCAAGCACGGGCCAAAAACCCAGGTGACCCCCCTTGCAAAACCAGGTCGTTCTGTGATAGGCAATTTTGATGTTGCCTCAATATGTTTTGGGCCCTTGCCTGTTGCGGGTCCTTGACCTACCCACGCAAGTGAGGTACCATTTTTATCGTGAGACCTGGGGGACCGCTGGGTGGGAGGAAATTTGTGGATCCACGCAGATTCCAGAACTTTCCCACACAGAAATTTGAGAAAAAAGTGATTTTTTCAGCAAAATTTGAGGTTTGCAGGGGATTCTGGGTAGGAGAATGTTGGGGGACCCACGCAAGCCATACCTCGCTGGACTCCCCCGGGTGTCTAGTTTCCAGAAATTTGTGGATTTGGTAGGTTTCCCAAGATGGTCGCCGAGCCCCGGGCCAAAAACTCATGGGATCCCCCTTGCAAAACCAGGTTGGTTTGTGATAGGTAATTTTGATGTCGCCTCAATAGGTTTTGGGCCCTTGCCTGTCACGGGTACTTGACCCACCCACGCAAGTAAGGTACCATTTTTCTCGAAAGACTTTGGGAAACGCGGGGTGGGTGGAATTTTGTGAATCCACGCAGATTGCAGAACTTTCCACCACAGAAATGTGAGGAAAATGTGTTTTTTTTTTACAATTTTTTAGGTTTGCAAGGGATTCTGTGTAACAGAGCCTGGTGAGAGCCAATCAAGTTACCCCATCCTGGATTCCCCTGGGTGTCTAGTTATCAGAAATGTATAGGTTTGCTAGGTTTCCCTAGGTGCCCACAGAGCTAGGGTTCAAAATCTACAGCTAGGCCCTTAGCAAAATAGTGTCAGTTTTCACTGTAAAATGTGGTGTGTCCACGTTGTGTTTTGGGCCGTTTCCTGTCGCAGGCACTAGGCCTACCCACACAAGTGAGGTACCATTTTTCTCAGAAGACTTGGGGGAATGCGGGGTGGGTGGAATTTTTCGATCCACGCAGATTCCAGAACTTGCCACCACAGAAATGTGAGGAAAATGTGTTTTTTCAACAAAAAAACGTGTTTTTTCAACAATAAAAAGTCAAAAAAAGAAAAAAATCCCTGGTGTCTAGTGGGCTTTCTGCCTCCCCGGGGGGGCAGATTGGGGGCTACTGCCCCCATCTGCCAACTGGGGGGGCAGAAAGACTGACATTTCTCTGGGGGGCATTGCCATGCCCTTTTTGGGCAGCCCCCACCCCAACGTCAATAAAAAAACAAACAATCCCTGGTTTCTAGTGGGCTTCTGTTCCCCCGGGGGGCAGATTGGGGCTACTGCCCCCGTCTGTACCCTGGGGGGGCAGAAAGACTGACATTTCTCTGGGGCAGGGTGGGGGCATTGCAATGCCCTTTTTGGGCAGCCCCCACCCCAACGTCAATAAAAAAAAAAATCCCTGGTTCCTAGTTGGCTTTCTGCCACCCCCGGGGGGCAGAAAAACTTACATTTCTCTGGGGGGGGGCATTGCCATGCCCTTTTTTGGGCAGCCCCCACCCCAACGTCAATAAAAAAAATCCCTGGTTCCTAGTGGGCTTTCTGCCCCGCTGGGGGCAGATTGGGGGCTACTGCCCCCATCTGCCCCCCAGGGGGGCAGATAGACTGACATTTCTCTAGGGGGGGTGGGGGCATTGCCATGCCCTTTTTGGGCAGCCCCCACCCCAACGTCAATAAAAAAAAATCCCTGGTTCCTAGTGGGCTTTCTGCCCCCCCGGGGGGGAGAAAGACTTACATTTCTCTGGGGGGTGGGGGCATTGCCATGCCCTTTTTGGGCAGCCCCCACCTCAACATCAATAAAAAAAAATCCCTGGTCTCTAGTGGGCTTTCCACCCCCCCAGGGGGGCAGAAAGACTGTTGTGACCAAATGAATATGGGGGGAGCAAAGGCCCTTGCCCAAGGGGCCGCTCCCCCTTCCCTGGTGGCTAGTGGGTGGATCCCTGCTTGGGGATCACCCTCCTGGGGTGATCCCCAAGCAGGGATCCACTAGGGAAGGGTACAATTGGAAAGGGGAGATTCTCCCCTTTCCAACGATACCTCTCCCATCTTTTACGGTGCTCGGGGGGCTGAGATAGCCCCACGAGCACTGAAACACTGAAACTGAAACTAAGTTTCAGTTTTGTTTTCGTTGCAATGACGATCGCGTGCCATGCGCGCGATCGTCATTGCAAGGAAATCTAAAAATAGGCCAGGGGAGGTTGGGGAAGCTCTTCCCCACCTCCCCAGGCAAAAAAAAAAAAAAGGGAAATCCCTCTGCTGTCTGCAGCAGAGGGATTTCCTGAGCATGTGCTCATGACAGAATGGTTCCGTCATGAGCACACTAGAACTTGTGCTCATGACGGAACCATTCCGTCATGAGCACTGAAAGGGTTAATTCAAAGGTGGTGCTCAAGTTATAAATTTAGGGTATAATTATAACTTAAGAATTTCTTTTTTTTTTCCTGATTCGGAAAATTGATGCTAATGCGAGAACTCAAACCATCCGGTTTTACGGACACAACACCAAAAGTTTGGGCTATGCCAATGATCTTGCAGTAGTTACATCTGACCCTCATGTAGCATTAATAGAAATTGTGAAAGAAACCGGGGCGTTTGGGAGAGTGTCTGGTTATTCGCTTAACCAGGATAAAACGGTTTACATTCGGCGCATAGCAAAGGCAGCGGTTTCATCCAGGCCTTGCTGAAGTACAACGAAGCGAAGGAATCATGCTAATTCCTGCGTGTTTTCTACACTCTTCAAATTTATTTTCTGGCTTTATTGGTTACTTTAGCCACGAATTTGCTGCGGATTGTAAACTGGGGTTTCTTTTCTGCCGCTCCTGTTCGCCTCTGCCTTCTGCCTGGTCCCGGAGGACCACATCTTCCAGCCTGCCTCACGCTCGAGGCTCGGGGGCACACAGCTGACAGTAATTCCACCAGTGCCTGGAGGCGCTACAAAAACCCCTGCAGACACCCGCAACTCGGGACGCGCGCGTGGACGGCGCCCGGACGAAGCCCGGGCTAAGGGCGGGCCCGTCCTTGCCCGTCATTGCCAGGAAGAGGCAGGGCAGGGCCACCCCCCTAACAAGTCGGATTGAACACTCCCCATTACATTTATATTTCATCTGGACAAGGTACTGTGCCAAACACCATTCTTACATGGGGTTGTCGAAATCGAAGCCAATGTAATTGGCCTGCAGATGCTCATTGTGCTTGGACTGTGTAAATCCTGAACTGGTTTTTGTATTTCGTCATTGTTGCTGGTCATTGGTGTTTCCCTTTATCTTCAGTGTTAGGGTTACTGCTTAGGAACTGCCTTTCTTCCGTCTGGGCTATGGGGAAACGGAAAACTATGGAAAGCATAGAGGCAGGTTGTAATACCAACAGTGGTGTAGGTAAGGGAAAGAAGGCTAGGAAAAATAAGAAGCACTCAGCTAGTAATTGTGTCATCGATAGAATTGACACTCTTATCACTGAGTGTGAGGACATCATGGCCTCAGAACCCTTGTTACCACATAGTAGTGGTTACTCTTCACCTGCCCATGCAAGTCCGCCATGCCCAGTCACTATCCCCGCTATGTTCCAGAAAGTTTCTAGAAAGGGCAATTCCGATAACAACAGCAATATTTCACTTGTTCTAATAGAAGGTTCACAGGATGAGGCTAATAAAGATTCAGCTCCTATCACTGACTTGGATGAATGTGTTTCTTATCCCACAGTTCCTTGTTCAAATAGGTTTGCTGTGCTAGCTGCGCCTGATTCTAATTCAGGTACAGGTACAGATACACAGCTAACAAATACAGCCAAAGTACTGCCACATCTGCGAGGCAGTGTAGATTTACGGACTTCTGTTCCTCACGGTGATTATACGTCTATTGATTTACTCAAGGGGGAAATATCCACTATGAGACAGATGATTGAAGATCTCACTGCAATGGTTAAAACTTTATTACCTCTGGCCACACTTCTTCCGCAGTACCCAAGTAACCCTTCTCTTCCTAATAGGAATAAGGAATTAACGGCTAAGACACTTCCAATTGAAAGGGATAATCCAAGCGGATTCGTTAGTTCATGCCCTACATCCTTTACGACCCCAGTCTCCAAAAGTCAGAAACCAAATAACAATAGAAATAATATTGTACCTAAAAATCATTTTGTCACACCGGGATTGACATCTAGAGAATGCCCCAAAAAATTGATACCCAGCCTGAGACCGGAGCAAGTAATACCTATTGGCATACCCTTGGACAGAAACTCTGTCATTAACTCATACCAGCAGACTCGTTATTCATCTATTACCCCATATCTATCGGGCCAAACTATTCATATGACTAATTGTCCCCAAACTTAGTCCAAATGTTGTTCACGAGAGCTCAGACTCCCTAAAAAATAAAGTGATACACTGGATTCGACAAGTAAGGGGCTGTCGCTCCTTGATACGGGAGGATGTTATTTGCACTCGCAGATGTTCATCCCCAGCTCAAACACATGATTTTATAGAACTTACATTATGTTCTACTGACTTAGCAGAGAATCTTCTTGCTTTAGAATTTAGAACTTGTCCCCCATCTGCCTCATCTATACAATTTAGGAGCATCCGCTCGCACATTAGGGGTGTAACAATTGGCACTTTGGAACAAGGGCCGTGCTTAGAAGCAGTTGACTGACTAGAAACCATCCATTCCCCTAATATAGCTCAAAATACCAACTCCTGTAGCTCTAAGTACGACACACACATCTCTTTATTAAATCCTGACACATTAGATAATGTACAAAACTCCTTATTAACTTCCGATGCACATAACAACGTATTGGAAACTGATGGGAACATGGGACTAAGTCCGCACACTGAGTTCAGCCAGAAGACATGTGAGACGGGGTTAGACAAACTTTTAGCTCACCCTGAAGCGTCTGGTCCGCAAATACAACCAAATCTGCTTGAACTGACAAATGATAGCTTAGCCTTGACTCCCTCGTCCAGCAAACTTAGGATTTTATCGTGGAATGTTGCAGGTTTGCAAAACAAACTTATACTCCCTCATTTTAATAAATTAATTGAGGGATTTGATATCTGTATTTTCCAAGAGACATGGAGTCTTGCGCCTCTACACAAAACAGGTTTTGCTTGTTACTGCATTCCAGCTACCACTGTGGGGAGAGGGCGCCCCTCAGGAGGTTTGATCGTATGGGTGAATATTGCCATAGGTTGCCAAGTTCATATGCATCCACTTCCAACTCATGACATCTTGAGACTGACTATCAGGGGCCCAAATGGCGGGGTTACTTTAGAGTTGTTCAATGTTTATAGCAGAGGAACTAAGTGGGGTAACCAATCACCCACTATCACGCTTTTAGAGCAGGCATTATCTAGCTGCCCGCCAGGAAATCGTATTATGATTGCAGGTGACCTAAATTGCACTTTCGAGCCCTTGAGCTCAGATGATTTGCTGGAGTATGATAGGGCTGATGGTAAAAGGATAGGCCGCCTCGCTGCCCGGACCCAGCTCCGCTCGACTTGGCTGGTGCCCAGCTCCCGGAGCAATCTGCGCACTTCCCGGCTGATGCCCAGCTCCTTGGAAAGACGGATCTTTGGCGGTGAGATGCCGACAGACTGCATCGGATCTCCGGTCCCCTCCGTGACTGCCTCGGTGAAGCTAAACCACGGGAACAGCCGAACCCTGCAAATCACGTCGGGACCAAGATCGGCTCCTGCGGTGCTGTCCGTGCATTGTGTGCTTGCCCCCTCCTTCACTGGGACTGCGATTCTGGATCCCGGGAATAGCCTGAGCCCCACGACTTACACCGGGCTGAGACGGGCTCCTGCGGTGTTGTCCGGGCATTGCATGCCTGTCTTCTTCCATGCTGAGGCTGCGCCCCACCGATGCTGTCGCCTGATGCCTGAGCCCACGAGCTGCACCAGACCGATTTAGACGTAAGTCTGTGGCGCAAAGCGTTGGCGCAAGGATATTGCGCTGCATCTCCCCATTGATTATCAATAAATGCACCGACGGCTGCCTGGACCCAAAATGGCGGCGCCCCGATAAATACGGGGATCATTGTTTCTCATTGCTCTCCCTGGACTCATGGCTTCATGGCTATCATCATTTGTAGGAACCGACGGTCATTTGTGGGAACCGATGGACTGATCCCCATAACTTTCATCATAACTTTCATCATTTGCAGTAACCGACGGCTGCCTGGTCCTAAAATGGTGGCGCTGCGGTAAATACAAGGACCACTGTTTCCCCCTGATTGAATCACACAAACAGCATCGAAAATGAGCAGTTAGCAGTATGGAATCATATACTGCCTATCACCATCTGCGACCTTTGTCGAAATCTCCACAATTTCCTATATCTGGCAGACTGCTCATCGCCTGACCCTTAAATGGCGACAGTTTGAAGACAATACAATCACCTTTCATTGCCTGACCTCACACGGGCAAAAATCCTAAAGACAACCTGACTATCCTCACCCCCACTAGCTACTCCTCGAGAGCTGCCAACCATTCTTCTTCATCCTCGCTAGATATTCTTTGAGTGCTAGGAACCATGCTCTTACCTTAACAGTGCGCTCTCCCATGTTACTGACTCAGCTCAATTCCAGTTCCCGTATGGCGAGCAACCCACTCCGCTGCAAAATTGTCCCTAGTGGTAACTGACCCTCGAGTAACCTACCCGAGCCAGCATGATAAGTCCTGGCCTATCCGCTACGGGGGCAAATTATTACACACTGGTCTACCCCCCCAACCTCTCCAAAACCGCCGCCAAATCCTTCAAGCACTCCACCCTGAAAAGACACCCTGAGTCACTGATCTCTGACCTTCGTTACAGCGCGGACAACGGCACAATCATTAACAACCTCATTTTCTACTCTAGAAGAACTGCTGCCTGGCGCAAAACCTTTGCCCACCTCCTCAATGTTCGTGCAACAAAGAACATCCCATACGGCACTAAACTAACACTAACACCCTCTCCAACCCTGCGAGCTGACCTCACCATCACCCTTTACAAAAATGGCATTATCTTGATCCAAGCCTCAACCAAAAACTTGGATAAATTTGCAGACCTTTTCACCCTCCTCAGAAACCACTTGCAAGGCTCTGGTAGGGTAACTAACTCCCGCCCCGATGAGTCCTCGTCCAGCCCACCCATCGTAACTAGCCACTCACATACCCCTCTCAGGTCTTCCAAGACAGACCCCCCTATCCACTCCAACACGGCGCCTGGCCTTGCCATCAGAAACACCCCTAGACCTTTGGCCCCCTCCCCACTAGCCCCCCAAGTAGACTATGCCACTGACACGCCCCCAAAGACCTATGATACAGATCGTGCTTGCCCTCCCAGCCCTCAACCCAACCAGCAAAGGGGCACCATCATAGATCTAACAACCTACAACACAGACCGTACTAGTCCGCCCTTCCTTTCACCTATACATGCCGACAGAACGGTTCCCGAACCACTTCCCCCCGCCCTCTCACGTCTTCACCTGACAGGGACAGGGTTTCTCTGCTCTCCAGAGCTACCAAACTAACCCAGAGCACTCACATCTCCATCTCGGAATTAATGAACCTCCTTCACCTCGCTGAACTCTCCCTCGCCAACCTCATGCCCTTGCCAAATTCCACCCCCTCACTTTCAACAGAGCGCCCTAAACAACCTCTTCCGCTAGCCTTGAGACAGCTTCGCCTCCGTAAGCAACAACGTCACCTCTCAGAGGAAGAAACCCTCGCCCTGGTCCTCTCCTACACCCCTTCCCATGCCGCTCCAAGTCCACTAGATCTCACAGAAATGGAAATCTTGGCTTTCCTCCGAGACTACAACTCCACCCCAGCTACCCCTCATCCTTTCGAGAGGAATGCCGAACTCGCCATCCGCACGGTCACTATCAACCCCAACAGGCCTGCCACCCTCCGCAACAGAACGGCGGACAAGAGTAATCTAGTACCCATTCTCCTGTCCGCCCAGACTCCCGAAAATCCGTCCAAATCTTCTCTGTCTGGTCTGTTAATCAATTGCCGATCAGCAGCTAAGCACGCTGCAGATATTGCCGATCTCATCCTTGGCAAAAACATCGACTTAGCAATCCTAACAGAATCATGGCTCAATGAATCCTCATCTCCATGCCTGGACCTCCTAGTCCCTTCTAAATACAACATCGCAAGGCTGGACAGACAATCGAACAAGAAAGGAGGAGGCATCGCCTGCATCTACCGCTCTAACCTTCGTGTCACAGAACTTTTGGCGGACTCCATCGAATCCTGCGAATACCTCGCCCTCACTATTTGCAGCAACTCCACCCAACTGTGCAACCTTCACATCTTCTACCACCCCCCTGGCAGGAACGACTCCTTCACCGACCACCTCATGGAAATCATCACAGCTAAGTTTCCCACCAATGCCAAAGATATCTTCCTAGGTGACTTTAACTTACACTGGAACAATCCCAAGGATCCTCATGTCAACGCCATCAAAGACCTCCTGGCAGACCAAGCCCTGACCCAAGCCTGCTCACTACCAACTCACTCAAAGGGGCCACCCTTGACTGGATCATCTCCAAAGAATCAACTGTCAAGCTTATCTCTATTGACCCATGTGACTGGTCTGACCATCATGCCATCACCTTCCATCTACCTGGCACCCTCAAGACAAAAGCACCGCAACCGACGATTCCCAAACGCTGGATCAGAGACACCAAGAACTTGGACCGCAAATGAACTTGAGGCCCGATGCAAATCCAACCTCCCCCCCCTACGCATATCACAACAGTCAGTGGCCTCAATGATCACTACTCCGCGACTATCTCACACATCCTGGACGATCTAGCCCCTCTTAAACTGAAAAGAACCCAAATCAAGGACAGAAACCCCTGGTTCACGGGATCCCTTAATAATGAGAGGAGAGCCCTCCGGCAAGCTGAAAGATCCTGGAGGCAGCACCTCTCCACCGCACATTTAAAACTCCTCCGCCAGGCCGGAAATGTCTACCAACCAACCTCGAGATTCAGTCATGGATTAAGGCTATCACAGTCTTAAATTGCCCACCGACCATTGTGAACTCGGCTAAATCCCTGGGAATTACCCTCGACAGCAACCTGAACATGCGAGACCACATCAATTCGATGGCCAAAACAGCCAGATTCCACCTGAGCTACCTTAGGAAATTGAAACCCTTCCTCAATGCTCCCGACCTAAAAATGGCAGTCCAAGCTCTCGTCATCTCTAGACTGGAATACGGCTGTTCAACCCTCTCGGGTTTACCTAAGATCTCCCTGGCACCTCTCAAAGCCTGCCTCAATGCGGCCGCCAGACTACTTACCGGCACAAGGAAATACGATCATATTTCCCCACACTTGAAAGCTCTCAACTGGCTTCCCCTGGAGGCAAGAATACAACTCAAACTAGCATGCATCACGCACAAAGCTTTATACTCTAACTCCCCTGCTTATCTGACACAGAAACTTGTCATCTCCGGAGGAACCAGAAATTCCCGATCTTCCAGAGACCTTTTGCTCCAACCTGCATGCTTTCGCAAAAAAAAAAACCTACAATCGAGCCTTCTCAGGGGCGGCTCCAAGAATTTGGAACTCTCTCCCACCCAACATCAGAAGAATCCCCTCTCTGGCTCGCATCAAAAAGGATACCAAAACCTTCCTTATGGGCAAATTTCTCGGCTAAACATTGACTCAGGCCCGACCAATGGCCGTCCTCTACCTCCTTCGGACTACCTTGTCACCCCATCAGGAACCTGGGGCCCGACTTGAATAATCTGTAATTTTATCTGTAAATATGGCTTCTCGCCTTGAGTAACTGATTATGTAAACTGCAAATACGTGCTCCCTTCCCTCATGTACCTCGGCCACTCGAGCTGCTACTGGTTGATTCTAAGTCTGTCTATAGATTGCGTTGCTCTCCTGTAAAGCGCTCTGATACCCTAACGGGTCAAGTTCGCGCTCTATAAAACACATAAATAAATAAATAAAAATCCCTCGACTTAACTTATCCCCCATTAAAAAATGGACTAGCCTAGCCATTCAACTTAATGCACTGGCCACAGAGTTTGATCTTAGGGCAACAAATGGAAGGACTCCCTCAGACAAACAGGGGGCAAACACCTTTAATAGAGTTGGCTGTCCTTCTCGAATTGATTATATTTTACTGGATGTAAACTTATGGGACGAGAAGACCGACATGTTTGTAGGTGCTACGACTGATAGCGATCATAATCCCTTATGTATGACCATGACTAACCCTTGGGCTCCCACATTAAATCCCTCGACCAGTAGGGCAGCAACCTGTATTACTAACATCATTCCCTCTAATTGTAAGAGGCATCTTAAGTGGGACAGGGTCTCTCTGCACGAAGAAAACTTATTGGCTATTTGTAAAATCTTGTCCGAGAAAACAGCAGAACTTAGTGTTGTGGCTTCAGATAAATCTAAGTGTGATATGATCTCGATAGTCCATGTCAGTACTGTAGAGACACTCAGCTCGTATTTTCAGGCTCCTTGTAAGGACAGGACTTTGCGTGTCCACCACAAAACACAAAATCCTTGGTATAACTTAGATTGCAAACTTAAAAGACAATCTTTGTACCTAGCTATCAGAAATAAAAACTGTTCTAGAGTTAAAAGTGCTAGGAAAGATTACAAAGTAGCCCTACATAAAGCTAAGATTGAGTGGGACGAACGATATTGGTTAGAGCTGAAGGATGCTAGTCTGAGTAAAAACAAGAATCTCTTTTGGTCCCTAGTGAGTCGGGGAAAAGATAGGAACTTAAATACCATACCCAATCATATTGCTGGACTTCATTGGTATAACCATTTTGCGAACCTATATTCCCCTACAGAGGATGGATGTCTGGAGGAGCTATGCGGCACCCCTGACATCCCTCCTATAGGGAACAAAAGAGAAGGCTTCTCGTGGGCCGAAATAGAGTCAGCAATTCTGAAACTAGTTCCCGCTAAGGCTCCAGGACTGGACGGCCAGCCAGGAGATTTATTCTTGTCTGATCCTAGAGGGTGGTCGTGTTATTTCTACTTTTTGTTTAATGCCATAGCTGCAGGATGCCCAGTTCCAGACTCTTGGAAAGGCGCAGAAGTGGTTCCTATTTATAAAAAAAGGAGACAAGGAAGATCCCTCAAATTATAGGCCTATAAGCCTAACTGATGTAATGCAAAAGGTGCTAGGTAGGGTCCTCCTGCAGAAAATACAATCATGGGCGGAAGAGGAGGATATCCTCTCGCAATACCAGGCGGGCTTTAGGGCCAATACCGGGACAATTGATCAGGTTTTTAGGTTAATGCTCATATATTGGAAAGTTGTTGTAATTGGGAAAGGTAGTCTCTATATGGCATTTATTGACCTTAAAACAGCCTTTGACCTGGTACCGAGGACCAAATTGTGGCAGATTTTAAATGATATGGGCATCCCACCATTAATTCTTAATTTATTAATACGTCTCCACGAGGGTACTTATGCTCAAGTGAGATGGGGTGTCCAAGGGCAGCTAACGGAGCAGATTCCTGTTGGCAAGGGAGTGCGCCAGGGTTGCGTGATGGCTCCCACCCTGTTCTCTTTGTATGTGAACGGGGTGGTGAAGTTTCTCCAGGAGGACCCAGCCGACGCGCCTATCTTAGTGGGTGACAAAGTGCCAACACTCCTGTTCGCCGACGATACCTTGTTGGTGGCAAAGACTCCAGTTGGGCTTCAAAAATTGTTGAGTAGGTATCAATCCTTCTGTGATGCTCGGGGCTTAGTTATTAATACTACGAAGACAAAGCTTATGGCTTTCATCCCTCCTAAATCCTTCAGGAACAACTTCTTACTAAATGGTACCCCCTTGAGAGAGTCGGGAATTTTGAATATTTGGGCATGCGACTCTCGGATAAAATGCTCTGGAGGCCCCATATAGCCAAAATGCTATTGAATCATAGACGCGTGACTGGGGCAATAAGCAAAGAACATCGCTCCTCATATAGTAGGCCTGTTGCCCCTGCGCTCGCAGTCTATGAAGCAAAAGCAGTCAGCTCGGCTCTTTATGGAGCCGAGCTATGGGGGTTTGAAAATGTGGACGAAATAAGTAGGTCAGAGCACAAATTTCTGAGGGATTTGGTGACGCTCCCAAGAAACACCCCTTTAATACCATTAATGTATGACATGGGTAGGCGTCCGTTTGGAGCTATAGCCAGGCTACGACCTTTGCTCTTCTGGGCTCGCATACGGCATACCGAAGAGCTTACCAACTATGCCTTAGCTCTAACGGAGGTAATGAATCTGGATGTGAACCATAAGGTCAAGTGGCTATCATATGTGAAGAAAACAATGATGCAACTTGGCCTTAAAGATTCATGGGATACCCATACTCCGCCGTGTAAAGCGGAACTTAAGAGATATTATTGGGACTGGTTTGACAGGCAAGAATTATGCAAGCCAATGTTGGGTAGATTGTCAGAAAGGTTCCTCTTGTTTTAGCAAGCCAGATGTTTGGAGCCTTACCTAGATGTGATCCAGGTCCCACGAGATAGGACCCTGTACACTCAGTTTAGGTTCGGCACGCTCCCTGTTAACACCTATATTACCAAGTGGCATACAGCCGAGAACATGACAGAGCACTGTCCGTGCTGCGGAGCGTTGGTCGAATGCATTGCCCATGTCCTCTTTGCTTGCCCCGCATACGCTACAGCTAGGAGCAAGTGGATAAAACCAATATGTAGCGACATGGGCACCCGCGACTTCCGGTCTGCTCTGCGCATTCTAAAATCTGATCCCAGTGTCCTTTTTTCATGCGGAGTGGCCAAGATCTTAGGCCGAGCCTGGCTAATCAGAATTAGAGCCATACAAAGTGTGACCCCAATGTAGACACACGATTTATTATAGGTGTTTAAACCACATACAACATTGGTCTGCAATGTAACTCTTTAAATATTAATTATGATATAGATAGCATTAGCACCTTATACATACATTGTTATATACTGCTCACTATAACTGACTTGTCCCCTATATGTATATAGTGTCCCAGAATGAAATCTCTTTTATGATACTTGTTTAATGGTTTTAACCAAATATGCTGCTATTAATTTTATCGATAGCATTAGCACCTTATACATACATTGTTATATACTGCTCACTATAACTGACTTGTCCCCTATATGTACATAGTGTCCCAGAATGAAATCTCTTTTATGATACTTGTTTAATGGTTTTAACCAAATATGCTGTTATTAATTTTATCTTATGAGACTTTTAAACAACCCTCTGTATTACATGATCTTTTCTCTTTTTTATTGTACAGATGCTATTTTATTGTATATATGCTATTCAATGCTTTTATGACATATGTTATCGAATAAAGCTATTTGAAATGAAATGAAAAAAACAAAAAAACGCAAATAGAGGTAAATAGCACAGTCCATCCAGATGATCCTCGGGTTACGCAATCTGCGATCTACCCAGGGGTGAATATAACATCAGAGCTGGAACAAATTGTGGAGCTAAATCTTACCCCTGTCATTCAGAAAGGGAAGAAGGATTTCGATAGGATGAATAATCTACATCTGTCAATTGTTGGCCAGTGTAACATTATTAAAATTATATTTCTACCCTTTATTTTTTTAGAGCAATACCATTGGAGATCGAAAAATGCTGGTTCAAGGGGATGGAAGATATGATCAATAAATGTATAAGGGCACATGGGAAGACAAGGATGGCCCTGAGATCTATGATACTCCCTAGGGAGAGAGGGGGATGGGCTGTCCCGGATTTAAGAATGTACTATTGGGCCAAAGCACTCCAGTATATGAGTGGCTTACTCAGGGGGAAGCTCATGGATCAATTGAGCAGCAGTGGGTCTCCTGACACTTATGAATTATTATTAGGAGACAAGGCACAAAACAGGCTTTTGAAAAATAATGAACCTAGCTATTACAAGAAGGTTAGATTTAAAACCCTCTTTAAGCTGCATGACATGTATGGGTGTCTGTAAAGAAAAAGCTAGGGTTAGAGAGGATGAATTTTTACACACCACTTTTCAGGAACCCAGCACTACCGGAAATATTCCATGATGCAGTTATGTCACGCTGGGAGGACCTAGGAGTTTAGAAGATGGTGGACCTTATTGATGTAGATAGAATAATGTCATTTGAGGAAGTTCAGGCTAGTTATAGCATTGATTGGAAATATTTTCTTAAATATTTGCAGGTAGTTAAGAAGCAAGGGGGTTAAGAGGATTTTGTAAGGACCCTATAATGGAGGTAATAAGGGATTACAAGGAATGCACTAATATTCAAATATAAGGAGGGCTGAATCAATTGATGCAGGATGATCTCGGGAAGCACTGTGAAAATGGAAACAAAAGTTAGGTGTAAATAGTGTCAGTTTTTTAGACTTGTTAAAATGAGGCCACTCCATTTTGTGCTCGGCCGGGTTACAGACGCAGAAGCAGAGGAGTTACACCAATTGTTAACCTCTACTACTACCACAACACCTAGTAATCTGGATGAGGCAACCAGATCTTATACTAAATGGCTAGAAGTGGCAGGGAATAAGCTAGCACCTTTAAAATGCTTTAGCCATACCAGACATCAACCTTCCTCCCCCTGGTATTCGAAGGAGCTGAGGGACCAAAAGTTGGCCTGCAAACTCCTGGAAAGAAACTGGAGGAAGGATTATAAGGAAAAGGATAAAAAGGAATATAAAGCTGGCCTGGTATACTACAAACAGCTGCTTAAAAGCACAAAACAAGACTATTTTACTAATAGAATCATATCAGCCAAAAACCCGTCTAAAGAGCTTTTTAAAATAGTAAACTCCTTAGCCCACCCACGCGCAACGACTATTCCAGCTAGTCAAGAGCTGTGTAATAAAATTGCCAAATATTTTTTCAATAAAGTTAATAATATTTTTCTAACTTTTTCGGACTTCTCATCCAAAATAAGCAACGATTTGGCAACAGATCAGATGAAATCAAATCTCGACGCCCCACAATTAGACAGTTTTGCCTTTTTAACAGAATCAGACACCAACAAACTATTGGAGAAAGTGAAGTCAGGCTCCCCCTATGATCCTTGTCCGAGTTCGGTAGTAAAACTAGCTGCAGAGCCAGTTTCTGGAAACTGACTTCCATCATCAATACAATGTATTTAGAAGGATACTTTCCCATAGACTGGAAACATGCATCAATTTTGCCCCTGCTGAAGAAACCCAGCCTGGACGCTAATGATCCAAACAATGTTAGACCAATATCCAGATTACCACTCCCGGCAAAAATCATTGAAAGAAATATGAATGTTCAACTCAATAAATTCCTGCAGGATTCCCAGGCCCTAAACCCAACTCAGTATGGGTTTAGAGAGGGCCACAGTACGGAAACGGCGCTCCTTAAGTCCACAGAAGAGATCAGGACCAAGGGGGGAAGGCTGTACTGATTATGTTGGACTTATCTGCAGTCTTCAACACGGTCCATCATGCTTTGCTGAAGGACCGATTGGACGCGATAGGAGTTAAGGGCACTGCCTGGAATCTTCTTAAATCCTTTCTCTCTGATAGAATGAAAACGGTGGCCCTGGATGAATTTGAAGCTGAATCTTTCTCCTTACCCTGTGGGGTGCCGCAAGGGTCATCGCTGAGCCCAACACTTTTCAATGTGTACGTGTCATCGCTGGCACCCCTAATTGAATCCTTTGGGTTCTCTTTGACTTCCTACACGGATGACACCCAAATTGTGGTGACTTTACTACCAGAAGAGATGCATGAAACCGCGTCAAGGCTGCAGGACTGCATGAAAGCCATGGGGGGATGGATGGCCCAAAATTTCCTGAAACTCAACTCTGGCAAAATGGAGGTTGTGTTATTCGGCAACAACCCTATTTTCTGGACTCCTGAATGTTGGCCAGAGGCTTTGGGTCCTCTACCCACTCCTTGTAGGAAGGTGAAGAATCTTGGTGTATGGATAGACGACAAATTAAGTTTTAGGGACCAGGTTAAAACAGTGGCTTCATCAACATCGTATATCCTCAAATCTTGCAAAAAAATAATGCCACTTCTTCCGAAAGACGCACAACAAACAATTGTTACGGCACTAATAATGTTCAGATTAGATTATTGTAACAGCCATTGTCTTACGATCCATAAAGGATCGTTGAATAAACTACAGATTCTGCAGAACGCAGCGGCCAGACTCCTAACTGACACACCAAAGTTTGAGTCAATCTCAGCCAAAATAAAAAAACTTCATTCACTGCCAGTCAGGAAACTGATTCAATTTAAGTCTCTTTGTCTGGTTTTTAAAGCCCTCCAGGGAACCGGACCTGAATTCTTAAAACACTGACTCCGCTGGTACACACCAAAATGAGCACTGCGGTCATCTGACGCAAAACTCGTGAATGTTCCTTGGGTAAAAAAAGCCAATTGGGGCGGTAGAAGCTTTATAGCTATGTGCGGCCAAATCTTGGAATGCTCTTCCACCATCCTTGAGAAACTTGACCAATCTTTTGGCCTTCAGGAAAGCACTGAAAACATGGTTGTTTTCTAATTGATCTGGTTTAATTCCCACACTCTTTTAGTCCGCAGTAGACAGGACACCTTCAGGTAACAGTTAGCGCTCTACAAGTACCAATAACATTAACATTAACATTATAAAACAATTTTCTCTCTTTACTATGCACTGACCAAGAAAGCCCAATGAGAAGGCCTATTTGGGGTCCGCTGCCTCCGATGCCGTAGTACATAAGCAGATAATATACACATGCTTTCTACTTGTCTGCTCTTAGAAACCCTGAAGAAGGATATGGAAACATTTCCAGCTCTTTCCCTGAAGATAAAAGTAACACTTACAGCTGAAATAATGCTGCTGGGGTCGCTAGTGAAGGAATGACAGGGACACATCAACATTTTTTGTTTTTGGCCAGGGCGGTGGTAAGTATCTGCATTACTTCTGCTTGGTTGGATCTGTTCCCCCCACTTTTCAGCAATGGCTTGCACGGCTTTTATCTATTTTTAATGTTGAAAAGGGGGTATATTAAAGGAAGGGACAGAGGGCAAAAAACTAGGAAAGTGTATCTGGGCCCTGATCCATAATTGGAAAAAAGCCAATGAGACGGGTCAAGATTTAGTATGAATTGTTTGCAATCTTTGTATATCGAATTATATTAATTGTAGTTTCACATTTTGATATATGAATTTTCATTGTTCCCTTTATAATGTATCTGTTTATTATTGGCTGAATTTGTTCATGTATTTATATATGTATTTATTCAATTGATGCTGTTGTAATGAAAAATAATAAAATTCTAATGTACGTGTATTTTAAGTTTGGTTTGTATAGTAAGAATAAAGTTTTCACAACTATGAGAAATAGATTTTTTATTGAATTTCAATGTTTTTATTATTTATAATAAAAAAACGTTTTGAAATTGTAGAGTTTACTTTCCTCGACTGGAGTGTTATTTAAAGTAGAGTATGGTTCAGAAGAGTGGATCAGAATCTTGTAAAGTGTAATGTCATAGAATATAGTGTTGTAGTGTGGAGCAGCGTTGAATGTGGTACAGTGGAGTGGCAGCATACCAGACAGTGTAGTGGGGTAGAGCGGAGTGTTGTAAAGTGCTTTGGAGTAGAGTGGAGTATCGTTAGGTACAGTACAGTGGAGTTGAGTTGAGAAGAGTGGAGTGGAATGGCCTAACATACAATGGAGTAAATTATTATAAATTGGAGTAGCATCTTGTATAGTACAGTGGAGCGTGTTTCTTAGAGTATTGGAAAGGGTCGTAGAGTTAAGTAGAGTATTGTACACTGGGGTGTAGGGGCATAGTGTGGAGTAGAGGGTTGTACAGTATAGTGTGAGGGCATAAAGTGGAGTAGAATGTTGTATGGTGGCACAGAGCATAGTAAAGTCTTATAGAATGGAGTTGCATAGAGTGAAGTACAATGTGGTATAGTGGGGCGGTGTGGAGGGGAGTGTTGTACAATGCCATAGAGTGGGGTAAAGTGTTGTGCATTGGAGTAGAGTGTAATGTAGTTCAATGGAATGGCATAACATTGAGCGGAGTAGCGTATTCTAGAGTAGAGTGGTGTGGAATTGTGTAGAGTGGAGTGGCATAGTATATAATGTAATAATGTGTTGTAGAGTAGTGTGGTGTGTGGTCTGGACTGCTGTGTTGTAGAGTGCCAGAATGTATCATAGAATGGAGTAAAGTAGTCTGTTATAGAACAAATAAAAACAGTGGAATGAGGTAAAGTAGTGTACAGTAGAGTGCGGTACAGTATAGTAGAGTGGAATAGAATAGTTTGTCATACAGTTGAGTGGCATAGAGTAGTATACAGTGGAGTGTCATAGAGTGCAGTAATAGAGAACAGTGATGTACAGTGGATAAGTGTCTGATAGACAAAAGGATATTAACTGGGGAGGAGCAATGCAAAGGGAGTTGGGTAGAGTGTCATAGAGTGGAAGAGAGTGGTGTAAAGTGCTATAGCGTAAAGTAGAGTATTGTGCATTGACATTGAGAGGAATAAACTCTTGTACACATTATTGCTATGCAGTGAAGTATAGTGTGGTACAGTGGAGGTGCGAAGACTGTTGTTGAGTGGAGTGTAGTGTTGAGCGGAGCATCATGGAGTGGTGTGGCGTGGAGTTGGGTAGAGTAGAGTGCCATAATTTGGAGTAGCATACAGTGGAGTGGCGTAGAGTGAAGTCGCATAGAGTGAAAGAGGATAGAAAGGAGTGTGTTAGAATAGTTATGTACAGTGGATTAGCATAGAGTAAAGTGTTTTAGACTGGAGTGGCATACAGTGCAGTGTTGTTATTGCAGTGGTGTAGAGTGTAGTGGCATACAATGGAATAGCGTACAGTGGAGTGCTGTAGAGTGAAGTGGCATAGAGTTGAATGAGATAGATTGGATTGGCGCACACTGGAATAGTGTGAAGTGGAGATGTGTACAGGGGAGTGACGTTGAGTGGATTGGCCTACTTTGGAATAGCGTACACTTTATTAGCATACACTGAAATAGCGTACAAGAGAGTGGAGTGGCATATACTGGAGTGCTGTAGAGTGGAGTGGTGTAAAGTGGCTCACTGACACAAAATCTAAGCCATGAATATCATGATATAAATATTGTGTCAACAATATTGTTTTCATATACATGTAATGGTAAGTAAAAATATTTTTTTTAATATTGTTTTACACGAATTGTGTACAAATATATGTAAAATATCCTTTTTTAATCTATATATATTTATTTAAACACACACACAACTATGTGTGTATGTTGATGTACACATATAGAAATTTAAAACTATAATTGAAACTATTAATTTTAATTTATATTATACTTTTCTGTTTTTTTATTTACTTATATATCTATATCTATATCTATATCTATATATATATATATATATATATATATATATATATATATATATATATATATATATAAATATATCTATATATATATATATATATAAATATATCTATATATATATATATATTCACTGAAAAAACCATAGGTTTTAGGGACAGTTATAGTTAGTTGGACATTGCACTCGTACAAAACCCGTGAAATTCCCCGTTATAGTTAGTCCAGCTAACTATAACTCGCGCCCCGCAATGCACTGCTGATGACGTCACATATTACATCACTCATGACATGGTCAGTGACATCACTGATGACATCACTGATAACATCTCAAATGACATCACTGATGACATCATCCAGTGACTGTGTGTTTCTGTAAAGTTTATATATTTTTAATATATATAGGAAAAGACGTATTGAAGAATGAGTGGGTGTGTAAGTGTCTGTATGGATGATTTAGTAGGTGCGTGACTGACTCTATAAGTGAGTGATTTAACGTATCTTACTGAATGCATGGGTTAGTGACTAAACTGGGTGAATGTCTGTATCCGTCTGTCTGTTGCTGTGTAAGTGGCTGCATGTGTTTGTGAATAGCTACATGAGTGTCTATATGAGTTATTGAATGCTTGTCTGAGTATCTGTATGGGTGCCTGAGTGTTTGTGTGGGAGGGGTGTGTGCAACTCTGTGCATAGATGTGTGAGTGGGTGATTCACTGGGTGGATGGTTTCAAGAGTGCAACTGTGATAGACTGTATGGGTGGGTAAGTGTGTGTAAGAGTGTGTTAGTGAGTGGATGTATGTCCCAGTGGTACATGTGTGAGTAACTACATATGTGAAAGGCAGTATATATGTGTGTTGGAGTATATAAATAGCTATAAGCGAGAGTGAGTGATTGTGATAGTGGCTGTATGGATGAGTGTGTGCTTGTATCAGTGATTGTATAAGAGCGTAAGAATGTGCTACTATTTGTATGAGTAAGTGAGCTGGTGTGTGTATAACTGTATAGGTGAGTAAATGGTAGTGTGTTTAATTATTTGCATGACTGACTAGGTGTGTGAGTACCTCTATGGATGAGTGGCGGTGTTTGAGTGTCTATATAGGAGTATGAGTGCATATGATAGTCCTGTACTGAGTGACCGTAAGTATGAGTGACTGTACGGGTGAGTGAGTGGATGTGTGCGTAGACCTAAGAATCAGTGAGTGGGTATGTAGTTATTGGTGTTGGAGTGTCTATGGTTTTGCGAATGGCAGTCTGTAATTTAGAGTGGGTGTATCAAAGGTTATATTAGGGTGTGAGGAGGTGCATCAGATTATCACGTGGATGATGTCATCAGTGATGTCATTTGAGATGTCATCAGTGATGTCATCAGTGATGTCACTGACCATGTCATGAGTGATGTAATATGTGACGTCATCAGCAGTGCATTGCGGGCGCGAGTTATAGTTAGCTGGACTAACTATAACGGGGGAATTTCACGGGTTTTGTACGAGTGCAATGTCCAACTAACTATAACTGTCCCTAAAACCTATGGTTTTTTCAGTGAATTTCAAAGGTTTTTTAAATGCTAATTTGTAACTATAACGTCCCTGAAACCTATGGTTTTTTCAGTGAATTTCAAAGGTTTTTTAAATGCTAATTTGTAACTATAACATGTCTGAAACCTACAGTTTTTTCAGTGAATTTCAAAGGTTTTGTAAATGACAATTTTTAAATGTATTAATTGTTATATAAATTTTTTTCATACTGATTTCCAAATTTTTTAGAAACAATTTTTTTTTACATATTTTATTTTTTAAATTACATTGTAATTACATTACAAAAAATACTTTCTCAGAATGAATTACTTTAGTTTAATTACTTTGCACATAGGCAATAGACTTTTAAGTACAGTAGTTACAGTTGTTGCAATGGGCAACACATTTTCAAACACAATGCAACATTCAGCTCAATGTGAATTTCTAGTTAAATGCAATTAGTTACTTTATGGATTACTTTTCTAACCACATTACTGGATCCTAGATTCAGTCCTGGGACATCTCCTGTAAACAGTTGAGTAAAAGCGTTTTGGTTACAGTCGTGATTTTTAAGGAATATTATTGTACTTTAAAAGTTCACACTTAGAAACTTTTTCTCATAGAATCACCTATGTTATCCTATGGAAGGAAATTCACTTAGAAGTTAAAAACTGTTATCGTTACTTTTTCTTACTCAGTGTTGGATCCTGGATCCAGCACTGGTGCATCTCCTGTAAACAGTTGAAAGAATGCGTTTAAGTCATACAGGCGATTTTTTAGGAATATTTGTAGTTTGTGAAAATCGACACTTTGAAACTTTTCTGCTGAAAACCAGACAATGGATTCCTATGGAAGGAAATTCAAGTTACTGGTAAGTACGGTTAAAATTACTTTTCAGGATCAGTACTGGGCTGAAAGATGCAGCACTGAGGTCTCTCCTGATAACAGGTGAGTAAATCGGAATTCGTATTTCGGCAGATTTTAGAGGAATATTTTAAAGTTCCAAAACTCCACACTTAGAAGAATTTCCAAGTGAAACCAGTCAATGTTAGCCTATGGAAGGAAATTCAAGTTACTGGTAAGTACGGTTAAAATTACTTTTCAGGACCAGTACTGGGCTGAAAGATGCATCACTGAGGTCTCTCCTGATAACAGGTGAGTAAATCAGAATTCGGATTTCGGCTGATTTTAGAGGAATATTTGTATGTTTCAAAAATCAACACTTAGAAACTTTTTCAGCAAAAAGCAGGCAATGATATCCTATGGAAGGAAATTCAAGTTACTGGTAAGTACGGTTAAAATTACTTTTGAGGATCAGTACTGGGCTAAAAGATGCAGCACTGGGTTCTCTCCTGATAACAGGTGAGTAAATCGGAATTCGCATTTCGGCTGATTTTAGAGGAATATTTTAAAGTTCCAAAACTCCACACTTAGAAGAATTTCCAAGTGAAACCAGTCAATGTTAGCCTATGAAGGAAATTCAAGTTACCGGTAAGTACGGTTAAAATTACTTTTCAGGATCAGTACTGGGCTGAAAGATGCAGCACTGAGGTCTCTCCTGATAACAGGTGAGTAAATCGGAATTCGTATTTCGGCTGATTTTAGAGGAATATTTTAAAGTTCCAAAACTCCACACTTAGAAGAATTTCCAAGTGAAACCAGTCAATGTTAGCCTATGGAAGGAAATTCAAGTTACTGGTAAGTACGGTTAAAATTACTTTTCAGGACCAGTACTGGGCTGAAAGATGCAGCACTGAGGTCTCTCCTGATAACAGGTGAGTAAATCAGAATTCGGATTTCGGCTGATTTTAGAGGAATATTTGTATGTTTCAAAAATCAACACTTAGAAACTTTTTCAGCAAAAAGCAGGCAATGATATCCTATGGAAGGAAATTCAAGTTACTGGTAAGTACGGTTAAAATTACTTTTCAGGATCAGTACTGGGCTGAAAGATGCAGCACTGAGGTCTCTCCTGATAACAGGTGAGTAAATCGGAATTCGTATTTCGGCTGATTTTAGAGGAATATTTTAAAGTTCCAAAGCTCCACACTTAGAAGAATTTCCAAGTGAAACCAGTCAATGTTAGCCTATGAAGGAAATTCAAGTTACCGGTAAGTACGGTTAAAATTACTTTTCAGGACCAGTACTGGGCTGAAAGATGCAGCACTGAGGTCTCTCCTGATAACAGGTGAGTAAATCGGAATTCGTATTTCGGCTGATTTTAGAGGAATATTTTAAAGTTCCAAAACTCCACACTTAGAAGAATTTCCAAGTGAAACCAATCAATGTTAGCCTATGAAGGAAATTCAAGTTACCGGTAAGTACGGTTAAAATTACTTTTCAGGATCAGTACTGGGCTGAAAGATGCAGCACTGAGGTCTCTCCTGATAACAGGTGAGTAAATCGGAATTCGTATTTCGGCTGATTTTAGAGGAATATTTTAAAGTTCCAAAGCTCCACACTTAGAAGAATTTCCAAGTGAAACCAGTCAATGTTAGCCTATGAAGGAAATTCAAGTTACCGGTAAGTACGGTTAAAATTACTTTTCAGGACCAGTACTGGGCTGAAAGATGCAGCACTGAGGTCTCTCCTGATAACAGGTGAGTAAATCGGAATTCGTATTTCGGCTGATTTTAGAGGAATATTTTAAAGTTCCAAAACTCCACACTTAGAAGAATTTCCAAGTGAAACCAATCAATGTTAGCCTATGAAGGAAATTCAAGTTACCGGTAAGTACGGTTAAAATTACTTTTGAGGATCAGTACTGGGCTGAAAGATGCAGCACTGAGGTCTCTCCTGATAACAGGTGAGTAAATCGGAATTCGTATTTCGGCTGATTTTAGAGGAATATTTTAAAGTTCCAAAACTCCACACTTAGAAGAATTTCCAAGTGAAACCAGTCAATGTTAGCCTATGAAGGAAATTCAAGTTACCGGTAAGTACGGTTAAAATTACTTTTCAGGACCAGTATTGGGCTGAAAGATGCAGCACTGAGGTCTCTCCTGATAACAGGTGAGTAAATCAGAATTCGGATTTCGGCTGATTTTAGAGGAATATTTGTATGTTTAAAAAATCAACACTTAGAAACTTTTTCAGCAAAAAGCAGGCAATGATATCCTATGGAAGGAAATTCAAGTTACTGGTAAGTACGGTTAAAATTACTTTTGAGGATCAGTACTGGGCTGAAAGATGCAGCACTGAGGTCTCTCCTGATAACAGGTGAGTAAATCGGAATTCGTATTTCGGCTGATTTTAGAGGAATATTTTAAAGTTCCAAAACTCCACACTTAGAAGAATTTCCAAGTGAAACCAGTCAATGTTAGCCTATGGAAGGAAATTCAAGTTACTGGTAAGTACGGTTAAAATTACTTTTCAGGATTAGTACTGGGCTGAAAGATGCAGCACTGAGGTCTCTCCTGATAACAGGTGAGTAAATCAGAATTCGTATTTCGGCTGATTTTAGAGGAATATTTGCACAATGGTGAAGGGAGGGGGCGGGGCCTGAGGTGACATCTGTGCAAACGCGCCCCGTGGCGCGTTTTAAGTTGGGGGATTAAGTCCCCTTGAATCATGAGGGTCCCTACGGGCCAACTAGCCCACCAGGAACCTCCAGTATGTGCCAGGGGGCTGCGTTGCAGAGACATGTACAGAGGCTACACCCCTTTTTACACCTCTCTGCAACGCAGCTCTGTGGCGCTTTCTGGACGTACCTGTTGGGCTAGTTGGCCCCCAGGGACCCTCAGGATTGAAGAGGATTTAATTCCCCATCTTAAAACGCGCCACGGGGCCTGTTTGCACACATGTCACCTGAAGCCCCGCCCCCTCCCTTCACCACTGTGCAAACGCGCCCCGTGGCGCGTTTTAAGTCGGGGGATTAACTCCCCTTGAATCCTGAGGGTCCCTGGGGTGCAACTAGCCCACCATATACCTCCAAAAGCGCCATAGAGCTGCGTTGCAGAGAGGTGTAAAAGGGGCGTGGCCTCTGTACACCTCTCTGCAAGGCAGCTCCCTGGGCATACTGGAGGTTCCTGGTGGGCTAGTTGGCCCCCAGGGACCCCAGTATTCAAGGGGAATTGTTCCTCCTCTGCAAACGCGCCAGGGGCGCGTTTGCAGAGTGGTGAAGGAAGGGGCGGGGCCTACGGGCCCGATCGTTTTTTTTTTTTTTTCTCCCTGAAGGGGGGCTGTGTGGCCCCCTTCCTTTTTCCTATTTTTAGGCCCCCATCCCCCAGGGCCTTTCCCCTTTTTTTTAAATTAAAATAAAAAAAAAACGGGAAGGGGGCCGCGTGGCCCCCCTTCCCTGGGCCTGTATTGGCCCCGGGGACCCCATCCCCCGGGGCATGGCCTCTTTTTTTTTTATTTGGAGGGGGGCTGCGTGGCCCCCCTCCTCAGGCCATTTAAGGCCCCAGGGTCCCCATCCCCCGGGGCCGGCCTTGCACTTTTTAAAAAATGTTTGTTACTTTGGGGAGGGGGGCTGCGTGGCCCCCTCCGTGGCCTCTTATGGCCCCGGGGACCCCATCCCCCGGGGCCTGGCCTCTCGTTGGGGACTGTGGGGGGGTCCCCAAACCCCCCACAGTCCCACCGGCTCCCCGTGTCCTACGGGAGCCTGCATTGCTTTTACACATGGGGAGCAGCTAACATGCTGCTCCCCATGTGGAAAGCTATCGGCTTTGGATATTGGAAGAGAGAGCAGGTTTCCTGCTCTCTCTTCCAATATCCAAAGCAAGTTTGCAATGACAGGACGGGAGCCGCGAGGCTCCCGTCCTGTCATTGCAAACAGCAGTGTCCCGGGGTAGGCACCCCGGGACACTGCAGGAGCCGGCCCTGGGGGTGGTGGTCCCCAGGGCCATCAAGGGCTCCAGGAGGGGGGCCGCGCGGCCCCCTCCCTACATTTTGAAAGCCCCGGGGAGGTGGTGGTCCCCGGGGCTCTGGGGTCCAAAACGGACCCCCATTTTAATTTTTCTTAGTGCCCCGGGGAGGTGGTGGTCCCGGGCGTGTGGGGGCTGGAGCCCCCCACACAGGTTTTTTTAAATAAAAAGAAGCCCCGGGAGGTGGTGGTCCTCGGGGCTGCGGGAGGGCTCAGAGCCCTCCCGCACCATTATACATAAAGCCCCAGGGGGTGGTGGTCCCCGGGGCTTGGGGGCCCTTAGAGGCCCCCACACATAAAATTAACCCCCCCAGCATGCCCCCGGGACTTGGCCCACCCGGGGCCAATTAACATCGAGCGCGGGAGACCGCGCTTCGATTTTTTTTCGGCAGGGTTCGCGCTCCCTGAGCGCATCCTGCCGATTTAAAAAAAAATAATAATAATTTTTGCCCAGGGGTCCTTGTGGGACCCCTGAGCAGACCTAGGGGTCAGGGTGTTTCTACCCTGCTCCCTTTGTGCGCTTTGCGCACTTGTTTCTGTCCCTCGGTTCTACCGAGGGACAAAATGGCTGCCAACACTTCCTGGTTTGGAGTGTTGACAGCCAATTAACATAAAGCTCGTGCTCGGGAGGATCCGCGGCCCTAGATATATCTATCTTTTTACTTTTGATTTTCTCAGCAACTACTGAACGGATTTACACCATTTAACAAAAGGGTTCTTTCTGAACCAAGAACTACCTCTTTGCCAAATTTGGTGTAATTCCGTTCAGCAGTTCGGGCTGTAGCCGTGTCTAAAGTTTCCTATGGAAAATTGCATGGGGAAAACGCGTTTTGGGACCCCCTTTTTCTCGGCCCCCGCTTGACGAATCCCCCGAGACTTTCAGGGTAGGAGCGGACCGGAGCGCCCCACAAAGTTTGAAAATTTTGCGAAGATACGTCAACCGGCAAGAGAGTTATTTCAAATAGAATGTCGCGGATTTCCTATGGATAATAGGTTGTAACTATAACTATCTACTGGCGACCGCCAGTAGATAATATATATATATATATATATATATATAAATATAGACACACACACATGTACATATAAAACTAAAAATAAAAACCATAACAATTAACCTGGAACAAATTTAAATACATTGCCTATTTCATTATATATATGAATTAAAAATGGAAAAAATATGTTTTAATAAAAATATTTTAAAAATAACCAATTTCTTAATATAAAAATATGAAATTTAATACACAAATACATATTAATATATATTTCAACAATACTAAAAAAACTATTACATTTTGGAAATAATAAATATAATATTCCCCCTCCAGTTGGTGCAATATTAGGGAACGCGTTGGACTTAGGAATGGTAAAAATTACCATTCCCATGTCACTCTGTACAACAGTAGGGAATGATTTGGACTCGGGAGGAGTAAATGTACTATTCCCACTCCAGTCTATGCAACAGTAGGTAAAGTGTTGTACTCAGAAGGTGTAAAATGTATGATTCCCACTACAGTCTGTGCAACAGTCGGGAAAGCGTTGAACTCAGGAGGGGTAAAATGTACTATTCCCACTCTAGTCGGTTCATCAGTATGGAATGGGCTGGACTGCAGAGGGGTAAAATGTACAATTCCCACTCCAATCATTGAAACAGTAGGAAAAGCATTGTCCATTCAACTGCAAGGAAAATGTTGGACTGAAGAGGGGTAAAATTTACTATTCCCACTACAGTCAGTGCAAAAGTAGGGAAAGTGTTGGACTGCCGAGGGGTAAAATTTGCTATTCCCACTCCAGTCATTGCAACAGTAGAGAAATGGTTTGACTCAGGATGGGTAAAATGTACTATTCCCACTCCAATCATTGCAACAGTAGGGAAAGCGTTGGACTCAGTAGGGGTAACATTTACTCTTCCCACTCCAGTCGTTGCAACAGTAGGGAAAGCATTGGACTCAGGAGGGGTAACATTTATTATTCCCACTCCAGTGTGTGCAACAGTAGGGAAAGCAGTGAACTAAGAAGGGTAAAATGTACTATTCCCACTCCAGTCTATGCAGCAGTAGGGAAAGCGTTGGACTCAGGATCGGTAACATTTATTATTCCTAGTCCAGTCTGTGCAACAGTATGCAAAGAATTTACTATTCTCACTCCAGTCTGTGCAATAGTAGGGAAAGCATTGGACTCCAAAGGGGTAAAATTGACTAATCCCGCTACAGTCTATGCAACAGTAGAGAAAGAGTAGTTCACTTCAAATAAATAACACATTTTAACAACTCTGTTAAATAACCAAAACAAAATAAGTTCAAAATATAAAAATGATGTCTAAATTGTAACAAAAATTAAACATAATTATTCAAAATGTTAGCAATTATTATCAATTAAAACAAATATTAACTTAATGAAAATGTCACACTATATTCCCACAAACATAACAGTTAAATTGTAATTGAAATAAAAAAAGCATAACACAACTAACATATATATTTTTTATTGCGTTTTGCCCAAAAAAAAACATGTCCCAAACACAGGTGAGAAACATCTTATACAAACAGTTTTATTACCCGCTCCCGCACTACCCATAAAAAAGGTCACATATAAAGGTAAGTTTGAGCAATAACATGCCCATACCACCCGCAGTCTGTTCATGTATGCAGCTATAAGCCTCTAGCGGTGGCTGTCCCATTTGTGTCATCTGATATTGACAATAGATATGCATTTAGAGGGCCCCATATATCTTTGGGTCTCGATGTTCTTGTTAATTCCTCTGCATACAGTTCCATTTGGGTCTGACAGTAGGCCATGTCTGATAACCAAGCCATCTTAGTAGGTTTAACTCTACTCCCCCAATGTAGTGCGATCCTCCTATTTGCCAACAGAAGGCTCACTGACACATATTTCCTGTTTAGAGATTGGAGGTCTTTAATCAGTCCCAATAGACATACAACTGGGTCACACCTAACACTCTCTGTCACCATATTTGTTAATGCGTGCATGGACTGAGTCCAGTACTGCATCACCGAGAGTCAGGTCCAGGCCAGATGCAGAAAATCTGCCTCCCCAGTTCCACATTTCACACAGTTTACATCATCTTTTAACCCATATTTGTGGAGTTTCGCAGGAGTGTAGTACATTTGATGCAGGAATTTAAAGTGTTTTATCCTCACATTACAATTAGAGGTGAGTCTGTGTAATTGTGTACAGCAACATTTCCAATCAGCATCTGCTATAGGTTGTGGAAGCACAGCATTCCAACCCTCTAGTGCTATAAAGTCTACATGCTTTATATCTGTCTGTGCAGCATTCTAGAGATTAGTGATGAGGTATCATTATGTTGTGCTAGAGAGCAGTACCTGTAGTGCTTGTGAATGTAGGTGGCTCTTATGGGAATTGCGGGTAAAGCGAGTGCATAGCCGCATGGAGGTGGTAATATATGAACGCCAGTAATTGGGTGCCCTCCTGGTATGCAGCAAGGTCCTCAAGGGCCATGAACTGCCATTGGGGTATGCCTCCTGCATAGTTTTTAAGGCCACCTTGGTTAGCAGCTGAAGCAGCTATTCTTCTTGAGATACCAATATTTCAGGGTGGTACTTTAGGAGTAATGCAGGAGCATACATTGGGAGTTTCCCTGCCCGCCATGCTAGCACTCGCTAGTGGTGGAGTGCAGTGTGTTTATTTTGGAGGGTGGGATCCCCACCTGTGTGTGCGCGAGAATTGCTGAAAGTGGAATTGGGAAGGCATCATCATGTTCCACCTCTATATGCGGAGTGAAGTCATGTGTGGCATACCAATATTGGTCAAAATGTGCCTGCGCATAGAGGTAGTACAAGTGAAAGTCCGGCACGTGAAAACCCCCACTGGTAAGACGGCATCGTGAGTATGTCCCAGCTAATCCTTGGTTGCTTTCCGGCCCATGTCAGTGTACCCAGCAACACACACAGTTTTTTAAAGAAGTATGCTTATAGGACGATGGGGATATTTACAAATAAATATACAAATTTTGGTAGGATCACCATCTTAATGATTTCTATTCTATTCGCTAGTGGTAGCAGTAGTGTCGACCATCAGGTGACTTGGCCTTCCAGTTTGGAGACAAACCAACTGTAGTTCACTCTCAGCATCATGTCAGACTCTATATATATCCAAATGCCAAGATACTTGACTGGGTCAGTATCCCAGACCAATGGAAAATCCAGTACATTCATCCAACCGGCAGGGTTGAGTGGGAAAATTACACATTTCTACCAATTAATACAGAGGCCAGAATAGTATTCAAATTTGATGTATACCCTGATTACAGGGGAGAGACGTGTTGAAGGGTCCCTTACAGACCATTTCATCTGCATAAAGGGAAATACTTAACAGCTGTAAATTAAATCTTAGGGTCGATGCTGCATACCTCTACTGAATGTGACATGCCAGAGGTTCTAGTGTGAGAGCAAATAACAGTGGCGACAGGGGGCAGCCTTGATGTGCCCCCCTGCCGATTGAGAGCCCATCTGACGTCTGACCGTTTACACCATTTACTGGGCCATCGGATCACTATACAGAAGTTGTATCCAGCGTAGGAACATCACCAGTATGCCCATACAGGTCATGACAGTGAGCATATAATCCCATGCAATGGAGTCAAAGGCTTTGGCAGCATCCAGCAGACTGCTGCCGCCTGCAATGTGGGGTCCAGTTGGTGCAATAATGCAAAAATGGTGCAAAGGTTATGCGCGATCAAAAGAGAGAGGATGAAGCCGGACTGATCCAGTAAGACCAAGTAAGGGACTAGTGGCTGAAGGCGCATCGCCAACAACTTAGCAAGTATTTTCGTGTAGAAGTTTATTAATGACAGTGGTCTGTAAGACTCACAGTGCTAAGGGGCCTTATTCGGGTTTCAAGAGGGTCACAATCATGGTCTAGCATAATGAGGGAGGCAGTATTTGTTTCTGGTAGGCTTCCTCATACATTGCATGTAAATGCGGTGCAAGGAGCTCAGCAAATTCTTTTTAAAATTCTCCTGTCAGCCCATCCTGTCCAGTCTTCCCATTAGGAAGAGTGCAGATGGCAACCATAATGTCTTCAACTGTGATAGGTTGATGGAGGTACTTTCATTGGCCAGGAGATAGCCAAGCTAGCACTACATCTCCTAGATATTCATCTTTCTCTGCTAGAGAGGCGGTACTGCGAGTGCTATACATCTGAGTATTGAAGTTTTTAAAGGCCGAAGCATGGATGGTGTGGAGTAGTGCTTGTGCGCCTATGCATCTACTATTTTCACAATGGGATCTGCGCTTCTCTGCACTCTTAGTTTACCAGCCAGACTGCGGCCAGGTCTATCTCCTTTACCACAAGCACACGCAACATTGCGTTTGGCCAAGAACTGCGATTCCTGTCCTGCGAGATCAATGAATTCCGTCAGATGCTCCCTAATGGACACCAGAATGGTCCGGTTGGGGTGGCACTCATAATCACGCTCCAGTGAGTGCAGTGTGCCTTCGGTTTTTAATAGCTGTGTGTGGATTGTCTTCAGCACCCCGGCCTGGGTACTGATGCAGACCCTCCATACTGTGACCTTAAAGGCCTCCGACAGAGTGTCCTTCCCCGACATACTGTCAGTATTATTTTTGAAATATTCAATGATTGACCTGCAAACTCCATCTCTAAACACTATATCCAAAATTGCTGTTGCGCAGAACCTCCATGTGAAAGGGGAGTTAGTATGTTAGGCAGTGTTAACCGCAGAAAGACTGGAGCATGGTTAGACAGTGTTTTCGACATGAGTTTTATCTTGTCTACCCACGGGCAAGTTTCTGTGAATGTAAGCCAATAGACCAACCTGGACTATGTTTCACGCACAGACAACACAGATGTGCCCTCTCTCAAGGACAGGTGTTGAAGGCGCCATATATTCACCAGGCCATATTTCTCTATCCCCTGCCTGACAACTAGCGCCGCCTGCTTGCCATGCCAGTCTGCAATTGTGGACCTATCCACGATAGATTCTAGATATGCATTCAAGACTCCTCCCCAAAGGATGTTGACAGGTGACAGGTAATGTATGTGTCGCCAACTTGACGTGAAGAAGTCAGGATCATCTGCATTTGGAGCATAAGTATTGACCAGGGTGAGAGGAGTGCCATATAGCAGCCGCTGGGCAATGGCCAGGAGGCCATGCTCATCGACCAGGGAATTCTTAAGTGTAAAAGGGACCCCACTTTTGGCCAGCATTAATACCCCTCTGGCATATGTGGAGTAAGATGATGACAGGCGGTGGACAGCCCATTTGGAACCTATGGCTCTGTCAGTGTGTCGTTTCAGATGAGTTTCCTGCAGGAGAGCAATTTGAATATTGTGTCGATCCAAATATTAGAGTACCAGTCTGGTTTTGCGAAGGCTATTGAGTCCACGTATATTCCATGTAAGTAGGTTTATTTTACCACTGGTTCTAGACGTCCAGGGTATTTTTATAAAAATGGAGGTGTATGGGTGTACGGGTTATGGCTTGTAGAGTGCCCTATGCCAAGTGAAGCGAGCAGGCGACATGGAAACAAACATCCCTTAAACTCCCTCCCTCCCACTTCAGCATATAGAACATGCCGAAGACATTCCCATGTACTTAAAGAAAGGCATACAACAAGAAAACATTTTGAAATAAGCAAAGTAGGTCAGTTGTACTTATTGAAATTATCTGGGGTGCTTCCTCTTGAGGGGTCGCCAGGATCCCGGTATCCCTTCAAGTGTACAGAGGTGGCTAGGTGGAAAGTTCAAAGTCTTGCAATCTTTTTTGTCTGTTGAGGCAGTATTCTTAGGCTGCGATCCTCACTATAGGGAGGAGTGCCCTGTGCCATTACACATCATGGAGTGGGCATTGACTCTTGTTTCATTGCAGATGTATTTGATGTTGGTATTCCCACATAGGATTTCTCGTCCTCCGGGTCATCCATACGTCGATCTCATTTGCTTTGGGAAAGTAATTTGGTGAAGTCTTTAGCAGCTTTGGGTGTTGCAAAGATGCTCTGTTTCCCCTTGTAGTCAACCCAGAGTCAAGCCGGGTAGAGCATGGCATATGGGATGTTGGATTTTTGGAGCTATCGCTTCATCTGTCAGAATTGTCTTCGGGCCTCCTGGACTGCCAGCATAAAGTCTGGATAGAACACAATCTGATTTCCTTGATACTTTGGGGTCGATTCCGATCTCGGTCGGAGGCGCACCCAATACCATTCGGTCGGGAAAAAAGCCATGCGAAAGCCAGTTTCCCGACCGATCCGTACAGCACACCGAACGAGCAAGTACGATGCGCACAACAGCAAAAATTCCGGCCGAGCCGTACTCACCCAAACCAGGTCCTGTTCTCCGACCTAGGCGAATCCGGAAACGCCGAATCGAGTCGCACGGAAGGGAAAATGCAGCCCCGTCCGGCCGGACAAGTACGATGCGCTTTCCGTACGCGCCGAACCCGTCGCTACGCACGGCACGTCAAAGCATCCGGGAGAGGCGCACATAAGCTCCGAATCGCGCCACAACACGATCCACGGCTACGAGACGAACACAGCACAGACGAGGACGACGCGAAGCGACGAGGACGAAGCGAAGCGACGAGGACGAAGCCAAGCGACGAGGACGACGCGAAGCAACGAGAAGGACGAACGACACGAACCAACCATGAATCCCTTCGTCCCGATCATACCAATATTCTACATCTACTACCGGAACAGGCACGGACGCGTACGGCGCAGAAGGTAAGTCAGACACCAACCACAAAACACATACAACACGTACACGACACATCACACACATACACTGGGAATCTGAATATACTTACACCAGCAACAGCAGCACCATAGGGGCGGGATGCCCATCACCAATGCCACATATGCACACAGGGGCCTGAATGCGCGCCACCACCCCAACCCAGGGGGGCTGGATGCCCACCACCACTACCACCCTTAGCCAGGGGGCAGGATGCCCACCACTACTACCACCCTTAGCCAGGGGGCAGGATGCCTACCACTACTACCACCCTCACCCAGGGGGGCATGATGCCCACCACTACTACCACCCTCACCCAGGGGGGCAGGATGCCCACCACTACTACCACCCTTAGCCAGGGGGCAGGATGCCTACCACTACTACCACCCTCACCCAGGGGGCAGGATGCCCACCACTACTACCACCCTCACCCAGGGGGGCAGGATGCCCACCACTACTACCACCCTTAGCCAGGGGGCAGGATGCCTACCACTACTACCACCGTCACCCAGGGGGGCAGGATGCCCACCACTACTACCACCCTCACCCAGGGGGGCAGGAAGCCCACCACTACTACCACCCTCACCCAGGGGGGCAGGATGCCCACCACTACTACCACCCTCACCCAGGGGGCTGGATGCCTACCACTACTACCACCCTCACCCAGGGCGGGCTGGATGCCTACCACCACCCTTAGCCAGGGGGGCTGGATGCCTACCACTACTACCACCCTCACCCAGGGGGGCAGGATGCCCACCACTACTACCACCCTTAGCCAGGGGGCAGGATGCCTACCACTACTACCACCCTCACCCAGGGGGGCAGGATGCCCACCACTACTACCACCCTTAGCCAGGGGGCAGGATGCCTACCACTACTACCACCCTCACCCACGGGGGGCAGGATGCCTACCACTACTACCACCCTCACCCAGGGGGGCAGGATGCCCACCACTACTACCACCCTTAGCCAGGGGGCAGGATGCCTACCACTACTACCACCCTCACCCACGGGGGGCAGGATGCCTACCACTACTACCACCCTCACCCAGGGGGCAGGATGCCCACCACTACTACCACCCTTAGCCAGGGGGGCAGGATGCCTACCACTACTACCACCCTCACCCACGGGGGCAGGATGCCCACCACTACTACCACCCTCACCCAGGGGGGCAGGATGCCCACCACTACTACCACCCTTAGCCAGGGGGCAGGATGCCTACCACTACTACCACCCTCACCCAGGGGGGCTGGATGCCTACCACTACTACCACCCTCACCCAGGGGGGCTGGATGCCTACCACTACTACCACCCTCACCCAGGGCGGGCTGGATGCCTACCACCACCCTTAGCCAGGGGGGCTGGATGCCTACCACTACTACCACCCTCACCCAGGGGGCAGGATGCCTACCACTACTACCACCCTCACCCAGGGGGGCAGGATGCCTACCACTACTACCACCCTCACCCAGGGGGGCAGGAAGCCTACCACTACTACCACCCTTAGCCAGGGGGGCAGGATGCCCACCACTACTACCACCCTCACCCAGGGGGGCAGGAAGCCTACCACTACTACCACCCTCACCCAGGGGGGCAGGATGCCCACCACTACTACCACCCTTAGCCAGGGGGCAGGATGCCTACCACTACTACCACCCTCACCCAGGGCGGGCTGGATGCCTACCACCACCCTTAGCCAGGGGGCTGGATGCCTACCACTACTACCACCCTCACCCAGGGGGGCAGGATGCCCACCACTACTACCACCCTTAGCCAGGGGGCAGGATGCCTACCACTACTACCACCCTCACCCAGGGGGGCAGGATGCCCACCACTACTACCACCCTTAGCCAGGGGGCAGGATGCCTACCACTACTACCACCCTCACCCACGGGGGGCAGGATGCCTACCACTACTACCACCCTCACCCAGGGGGCAGGATGCCCACCACTACTACCACCCTCACCCAGGGGGGCAGGATGCCCACCACTACTACCACCCTCACCCAGGGGGCAGGATGCCCACCACTACTACCACCCTTAGCCAGGGGGCTGGATGCCTACCACTACTACCACCCTTAGCCAGGGGGCAGGATGCCCACCACTACTACCACCCTCACCCAGGGGGGCAGGATGCCCACCACTACTACCACCCTTAGCCAGGGGGGCAGGAAGCCTACCACTACTACCACCCTTAGCCAGGGGGCTGGATGCCTACCACTACTACCACCCCCACTCATAGGATGGACAATGCATGACACAACAAGCACACCACAACCTAGGGAATGCAAGATTAAGACATCCTCCCACCACCATGACAAGCGTGTGAGCAGGCTGTGTCAAATGCCTACAACACCGAACATGACATTGAACATACAATGTGACCCCCTAGCACATGTGCCACACATATATGTGTGTGGCACCCACAATGCAAGCAGCCCATGACCATTGTGGCAATGGGGCCTAAACCCCCATCATCACAGTGACCAAAAGGCAAGTGTGGGGTCCATAGCTGAAGCACATTTTGACCATTGTGGCAATGGGGTCTACACCCTCATCATCACAGTGACCAAAAGGTAATTGTTGACAAAGAAAGAGCTGCAACTGCCAAACTGCATGGATCATTCCTGGTCACAGAACCAAAAACTCATCTGTGGCAAAGTAGTGTATGTGTCCCATTGCAACATAAATTGGGGGAGCCAAATACTGCAGTGCAAATGAAACATTCCCTTGGCCATGTGCAGACAAACAACACCCATGGGGGCTGAGACCGTCAACAGTCATCAATAACACAATGACAGAAGTGACCATCAGAATGCAGACCCACATATTTGCACCAATGGGCACACAAATGCAGATACCCTGTGGAGACAGCAGATGTGAGGTGAACAGATACCATACCATGGCAGCAATGGGACACACAAACCATGATCACTGTGCTGACCGATGACCTAGGAGTCCCAGGGACAGCAGGGGAAACACACCAAACAACATACAGCCAATGGCACACCCAAGATATGCCAATGCAGTGGTGCAGATGCACAAACACAAACAGGCAGACCAACACTGTCATCATACACAGCAGGTGAGGGGTGGGGGTGCCAGTGTCCCCAGGCAACAACACAACACATGAGGAGAGCTGAATACCAATCATACAGATGTGCATACACTGCCACACTAAGGTAACTCATGGATCCAAATCCCCTATGTGGGCAAGCAGGCATTGACAGGTGAGAGGGAACACAAAACACACATGTCACACAGGCACGTAGGAACAACAACTGACACAGCAAGTCACAGACACACCACAGCACCACCCCCAGGGCCCCCACAATGTGGTGACCCTGGGCTGAAGAAAAATACCACTGTGATGACAAAGCTAAATGTCGTTCACACTGTGAACCACAGTCAGGTGTCCTGAGCAACTAACTACCATCACACCTACACAAGCACAAATCAATCAGCATGGCCAGTAAGCCAAGGCCAACATGGAGGCAGGGGACTAGCCGGGCAACAACTCTCATCTGCACACACTCAAGACCACACCCCTCGACCTCCAACAATGTGCAGCAGTGAAGTACACATGCACTGGTGACATTGCACATGCACCCATTACTATTCCAGGGTGGTGGGTGGGAACCAAGGTGTAGAAACACATCACACATGGACACTCAACAAGACTCCTGAATGTCTGACACACTGCACACTACGCTGTACATGGACATGACGGCAATACCACACCGACCAATGGGATCCCAGCCACAGTCACACACCAATGAAGAAGCCAAGGTCACCCACAAAGAACACACATAGACAACAACCAACATTGCAGCCCGGACCCTAAGGAGTGCCAGCAGTCACACACACAACGTGTCACAATCACTGAAAGATAACACAAACTGGAAATCACATGACAGGGGCAAACAACAAGTGCCAAAGGGAAACCTGACTGTGACCCATCTGCGTCAGCACACAAACTCTGCCCTGACAGCAAACACACCTATGGGTGACACCCTGATGACCAGTAATGTGCCATGCACCCACATCACAGAGAACACAGGGAGAAGACTTTGGGGGAACATAGCTCAAGTCAGCAAGCATCACAAACAGGTACAACACTAGGGATCACAGCATGCGCAGATGAATGGAAGTGAACACACAGACATGCACATACAACACACACCTTGGGCGCAGGCAATGTCACACGTGTACACACTGCCATGAGGGGACTCCACTCCTGTGTGAGGAAAGCTGTGCCATATGTTGCCTCAGTAGGGCCCCATCATGTCAGCTGAGCACTTGGTCACACAATCAACAATTAGCACCAAATGAGGGCTCCCATCACATCAGCCTGGTCATGGATGTGCCAACGGAATCATCAGCACAGATCCAACACACTTGTATAGCAATGTTGCACTGACTACACGGATGAGTCCCTCCCCATTGATGCCCAAACCTACATGTCCACTGGAGATGGCAACACGGTCAGGGAAGTAGACAAATGCAACGATGGCAGGCACAACAGATGTGCAGGGGTGGAAGCCACAGATATGAAATTGCCAATGTAAGTAGGAAACCCATTGCCAAATACTGAACACATGACACCCTCAGATGCTGCTATTGATGACATGGATACACCACATGATAGGACACATTCCCCCTGGACCACATGGGTTCCTGCACAGTAACACTTCATAATCATGAGACCAGATATCACCATCACTGCAGCAAGGGCATGGTTAGCTGCACCAACAACATGTACATCTGAAGCATGAGCACTAGAGCATATGTGTTGAGGCCAAACGAAGTCCTGAAAAAGAGCAAAGGCCAATGGCCAGTCCATTGTCAAAGTTCAAACAGGGTGACACTGGCAGATGTCACCCTACGCATGCCTGCACAATACCAGGGACAATCCACTAGGAGGGGCAACCGGGGGGCAGGCCAGGCACCGCAGGGACAGGATCAGGGCTCACCAGGGGGAGTCAGGGAAGGGGTGGTGGGTGCTGGAGAGCCACTGACAACTGCAGTGGAGGTGTCTGACATGGTGTGTGCCGGCACAACTGGGGGGCATGACACAGATGTCGTGGGTGCCGGCACAACTGCAGTGGACCCTGCAGATGGGGTGGACAGGTCCGCCACTGCAGTGCCCAAGTCAGACAGGGCGGTAGTGGACTCCACTGCAGTGCCTACCTCCAGGGGAGGAGAATGGGGAACAGGCAAGGTGGGTTGGACAGAGGGGGGACACCCTCACCACATCAGTGGCACAGACAAGCGCAGCGGGGGGTGTGGTGCTGGGAGAGCAAGTGGCAGGGGGAGAAGGCCGGAGCATCTTGGGGATGGTATATCTGTGGGTGGGGGAACCTGGGGCAGGGTGTGGTGGGGGCACCTGTGCAGTGGGGGCCTGAGGGATGGAGGACGGAGACCTTGTGCCTGAGCTGCAGGGCGGTGGCGGGGTCTTGCTCTTAGCACTCCGGGGGACTTGCGGGTGGGGGCCTCAGTCCGTCTGCGCCTGGGGGAGGGTGTCCGGGGGCGAGGGGCACTCTGCTCCGTGTGGGTGGGCTTCCTCTTCCCCCGGGATGCTGGAGCAGCTTCATCGGTGGGGAAGAGGCCGAGGTCACAGAGGAAGAGCTGCTGTGACTTTGGGGTTGCAGGTGAGGCAAGGGAGGGTGCTTTGGAGGGAGAGGGAACTGAGGACTGCGCAGTGCATGTGGATGCGTGTGTGTGTTCCAGGGCCCCATCCCCTGTGAGTCTGGCTTCAGTCCCCTGAATGTGCGTGCGTGTGCGTTTTGTCATTGGCGTGTGTGTCAGTGTGCTGGATGTGTGTGTGCTGGTGTGTGCCAGTGTGTGTGTGCCTGGGATGGGTAAGGTGCTGGGGAGTGTGGATGGAGCAGAGGCAGGAGGGGTGAGGGACCGTTTGAGGAGGGACACTGCTGCCGTCAGGGAGGAGTCCATGGACCTATTGCCCCTCTGTAGGTCAGACATGCCCGATGAGATGCCCTCCATGAACGACACCAGCTGAGTCAACAGCGCGGTGTGCGCATGGAGGACACTCAGCATGGCTGTCTGCCCTACATGGAGCTGGCGAAGGAGGTACACAGACTCCTCACTCAGGGCAGCAGGGGACACAGGGGCAGGGGGTGCGGTGCCTGGCCCAAAGGAGACACGCTCCCGGACATGGGAGCCTCCACGGACCTGGGGAATGGGAGCCGATGGGAGGGCGGTGGTGGTGCTGGTGGTGGCGGGGACAGCAACACTAGCTGGGGTGTGGTGGCTGCTGACACCCGCCTCCACAAGGGAGTCATCCTCCGAGTTGCTCTGGTCCTCAGCTGAGGTGGATGCTGCTGAGGACTCCTCGGTGTGGCTCCCCTCGCCCTCCGTGCCACTGGGTCCCTCCGACCACTCCTCGGCTGCTGACCCAGTCTGGCTCTCCGGCTCCTCCTGGTCCGTGGAGCTGTCCCCTTCCGTGGCCGTGGATGTATCTGCAAACAATGGGGAAACAGACAGACATCAGTCACCTGCACATAACGCACACACCACTGTGAGCACAGCACATCACAGAGCAAGCCCTGGCATCATTAGTTGTACATTGCTAAAAGTGCACTAATTGAACAGGAGAAGTCAATTGTCAGTCTGATGCCAAGCATGGCACTCACATCCCACATGGCCTTGCACCCATCTGTCTGGTGTCTGTTGGATTGCAACACCCCAGTGTTGACACATGCACCAAGTACACAGTAGTTGGACAGTGCAGAGGACACGGTGTGGACACATCACAGCTCTTGCCACTGAGTCAGTACAGGTTTACGGATGTAAGGGATGCCCAGAGTCAAATAGGAAATGCATGTGATGCATACCAGCGACAGACACCATGATGCACCCATGTCCTGATAGCCAGTGCCACTATGGTGTGCATGTAGCACATGTCACTCCCCTGCAGGATCACCAATCAGTAGACACATGCCATGGCGGAGGCATGACTGCAAAGTCATACATCACTGTCTCAGTGATGTATGACTTTGCAGCCAGACAACAACACTCTGCACTGTGTCACAATAGTAGGTCATGGGGAATGCAAGTCCTGGAGCTGCACAAGTGCACATGTACATCCCCCCACAACACATCCTCTTAACCCTCATCTGTCCAGGTCATACCTATTGGACATATGGGAGACCTGTGACACTACCCTCTGAACCTGAGCCCCTCACACTCTGCTGTGCATGGGGAACAGCTACCTGAACTTCACATTTACATGCCCCAGTCTGCATGGGCAGCTGATCAGACACCTATGTGTCACACAAGTATCGTCTCCTATGGTCACATCTCCAGTGGCATGCTGAGCCCCTACCAAGAAACTCCACAGCAGTCCTGGCGACTAATCCACAGCACACTGACACAGAGGCAGACACCTGAGGGGCAAATCACTGTGCACAATGTGTCCACTGATACACGGGAGTGGGAGTACAGAGTGTATTGTATGGCCTGGAGTAGGCATGACTGTCCAGCCCCACATTAATGAGGGATGAGCCCTGGACTGTAGGCAGCTGGCTAAGTATGTGTGACACACGTCATATACATACTCCTGGGGCCCAAACATTGTTCCCACCCGCAGCATGGGTGTGTGCCAGGTACCCCAGCCACATGTGGTGGATCAGCTCAGCAATTGGACCACAGATCAAAGTAACACGCTGAATACATGTCAGAATACAGGCATTGTGTAAGCAATGGACCCACCCATGATGCCCACCACAGAGTCAGGGAAACAGATGCTGTCTCCCACCTTGAGTCAAGCAAACTGCAAGGACACAGTCCTAAGTGACAGGATTCCCTGCATGTAAGGGCCACACCTGGGTATCAGATGAGGAGTGGGCAGTGCACAATAGAGGGACATGGCTCCTGGACAACATGACTGCTGTACTGTGGCAGTTCAACCTGGCCCGAGGAGGGCACATAACATGTTAGACAGAGTACACAGTGCAGTCTTTGACTCACCCCTCCTTGCTGCTCTCTGGCCTTCAGCTGCCCATCCAGGTCTGGAAAGACCACCGCCAGGATCCTGAGCATGTGGGGGTCAGGGTCCGTGTTCCGCCCCTCCTGCGAGGAGGCGACAGCTTCAGCTGGACCCGTGCAATCCTCCGGGTCCAGCCCCGAAGGTCCTGCCACCTCTTTTGGCAGTTGCGGATCCAGCGCTTGTAGACCCCCACGGACCGGACAGCCCGGACGATGTCCTTCCAGATCTCATGCTTCCGATGGGCAGAAGCCTGTCAGGATGACAAAGTGATAAGGACATTACTACACATGCAACATATCCGTGCATGACACAGTTGCATATACATGTCGCAATCACAGGGGCACATGGTGTACCCAGGCAGTGCACGGCTGCCCATGGACAGTTTTCCAGAAGTCACTACATGGTATCATAGCATGGGGAGTAAAACCCTGTTCAGAAGCACTGTCACTGCACCATACCTGTCCAGTGCAAGTCACTACACACTATGGGGGTGACAACTACTCAGTGAGCCTGCTAGCCAGTGGTGTGCTGACTCTCAGCCTTGCTAGTCAGACAAAATGCACATTCAGAAAGGCAGTGCACAGAACACTCACCTGCTCCCCTGGTGTCCCATACAGCTTGCTGTACTGTGGAAGTAGGCTGTCCAGCAGGGCCTGGTTCTCTTCAAGGCTGAAGGCTGGGGCTCTCTCCACAGTACGTGCCATTGCAGGGTCCAGAGGGGCAGAGACAGCAGCAGTGCAGTGGCAGATGTCGTCCTGGAGCATGTAGTGCAGGCAAGTGGGCTCTCAGGGGAACATGCAGCAATATATATGTGCTGGAGAGGCAGATACTGTCCCTTGTGTCCAAAGTGATAGGTCCAAGTCGTTTGCATCTTCTGAATCTGGCCAATCCATGGAATAGCAGCACCAAAACACGCCCACAGCATCCTTCAAAATTTCAACTTCATGACATACATGATTTTGCAACATTGTTGTGGGTGACCAACTGATTTTCCAGCAACCGACTCGTTCGAATATTCGAAAACGCGTCCGTTGCCAGGCAAGCCCATTGTCAATGGGTGCGCACCGATCGGTCCATTGAGGTACAACGCGCACAGGGGTACAACGCGTACCCGCACACATTGAATGCAATGGGCCGGCCGGAGGCACCGATCGGTCCATTGCAGTACAACGCGCACAGGGGTACCACGCGTACCCGCACACATTGAAAGCAATGGGCCGGCCGGAGGCACCGATCGGTCCATTGCAGTACAACGCGCACAGGGGTACCACGCGTACCCGCACACATTGAAAGCAATGGGCCGGCCGGAGGCACCGATCGGTCCATTGCAGTACAACGCGCACAGGGGTACAACGCGTACCCGCACACATTGAATGCAATGGGCCGGCCGGAGGCACCGATCGGTCCATTGCAGTACAACGCGCACAGGGGTACAACGCGTACCCGCACACATTGAATGCAATGGGCCGGCCGGAGGCACCGATCGGTCCACCTCAGTACAACGCGCACAGGGGTACCACGCGTACCCGCACACATTGAAAGCAATGGGCCGGCCGGAGGCACCGATCAGTCCATTGCAGTACAACGCGCACAGGGGTACAACGCGTACCCGCACACATTGAATGCAATGGGCCGGCCGGAGGCACCGATCGGTCCATTGCTGTTCAACGCATCACTGTACATGTGACTGGCATATGTCAGCATGCCTGTCTCAGATGGACATATGCCAGCCACAGATAGCTCCCAGGGAGTGAGGGGCACACCTACATCACAACAGCCTGTCCACACCTTATCATGAAGGCATGTAAGGCTGCATTTCCTATTGTGTGTATGTTGGTGTACATGTTGTCCTGTGGGTGTCACCTTTGGGCAGCCACCCCCAGGCTGTGCACGTGTTCATGGGGACAGGATCCTGGGTGTTACGTGTACGTGACCACTGTGATGTGCAACTGTTCATATCTGTGCATGTGCCATGGTCACATTTCACAGTGGTGTTTGTGTATGTCATGTCACATACCCCGTGAGTCCCATGTGGGACGGTATGTTTGAGCCAGGGTGTCCCAGTGGCACAATAGTGATGGCCCTCCACAGTCTTTGTGCATGTAGTGTTTACAATGTCTCTGATTTCATGTGCACAATGGGAGACAGTCTCCACATCCACGTTGTGTGTGCATGGACTCTGATGTTGTGCGTGTGTGTCACAGACGTCCATGGCTCTCCTGCCATGGCAAGTGTGGCCACTACCTGTGGGGGTCATGTTTGTTTTGTTGTGGTGTACACATGATACTCCAGGTGATGCCAGTGTCCATGTGGCATTACAGGGTCCCTGGGAATGTGCCTGTCGTTGAGCTGTGGTGCCTGGGGCACATCTGTCCTCACATGTCACTGGGGGTGACTGTGACACAGCATCATGATATCCAATGGGCCAACCTGGGCCAAATTGATGCCACCTGTAGGACCGTGTTGACAGATGTTGGCCATGTATGTACCATACATGTCGTTCCGGTACTGCACACTTCATGTAGTTGTGCCTCATGATGATGTATGTTGGGATCTTGAGTGTGTTCAATGCCGCATATGTGGGGTGACTGACGATCTTGCTTACTTCTCCTCTGCACTGCAGGGCTCCTGCTGTCCATCGGCCATTCCCAGACCTGGCAACGATGGTGGAACGGGACAGCATCCGACGGTACCGCTTCATCAGGCAGCTGATTGAGGATTTTGCAGTGCAGTTGTCCCCACATTTGCAGCCTGGCCGGCCGTATCCTACAGCGCTGACCCCCAAGGTGAAGGTGATGGCAGCCCTACACTTCTTTGCCACCGGTACCTTCCAACATACTGTGGCGTCTGCTGGTGGGATGTCACAGACCATGTTCAGCCGTGTGCTCCGCGATTTCTTGGCGGCAATGTTGCTCTTCCTGAACCGGTACATCTATTTCCCTAGACTGCGACGACTCACTGACGTGAAGAGTGACTTTTATGCCCTGGGGAGGATGCCGCATGTCATTGGCTCCATTGATGGGACACATGTGGCTTTGGTACCACCACAGGCCCAGGAGCAGGCCTACAGGAACCGCAAGCACTACCACTCGGTCAATGCACTGGTGGTGTGTCTTGCAGACATGACCATCACACACGTGTGTGCCCGTTTCCCTGGTTCAGCACACGATGCCTTTGTGATGAGGAGTAGTCGCATCCCCAGGTTGATGGCACAGATGCAGAACCAGCGTGCCTGGCTTGTCGGTGTGTACTGACTTTGTGCCATTGTGTGTGATCTGATCTGTAGTATTCCGCCCACTTTTCCAAGTCAGCTGATGTGCACTTGTCTGTCCGTAGGTGACTCGGGATACCCCAACATGCCGTGGTTGCTGACACCCCTCAGGAACCCTGTGACACCTGCCCAGATGCGCTACAATGAGGCACATGGTCGGACCAGGAGAGTGATTGAGCGGACCTTTGGTCTCCTGAAGAGCCGCTTCCGCTGCCTGGACAAGACCGGAGGGTCCCTCCCATATGCCCCTGCGAAAGTGTGCAAGATTATCATCGTCTGCTGCATGCTCCACAACCTGGCAGTGCGGAAGGAGTTGCCTCTCATCCAGGATGACGATGACCAACATCCGCCACCTGTGGAGGATCCTGGCCTGGACCACGATGCCAGTGACGATGATGATGATGATGGTGATGGTGATGTCCGCACACAGCTCATCACCAACTTCTTTAGCTGAATGTGAGTATCCTGAGGTGTCATGTGAATGATGTGAGTTGGCATGATGTGTGGGTGGTGCTCTGGTGCTGTTGGAGTGTGTCCATGGGCTACTTGACAGGATGTGTGTTGCGATGTGTGGTGACAGGTGGGCTGTACTCCCCAACAGTGTTGACATGCTAACTTGGTTCTGGGTGGGTATCTTGTAACATGTATTGTGCATGAGTTTTGCTGTTCTGTCCTGTACTGCATTGCTTTTGACTGTGTGTCATTTCTGTCCTTCACAGGGTACTTTCAGATTCGTTTGGTCAACTGTGTCCACCGACGACGTGATTGCACATCCAGGCTGGTAGCTGTTGTGTCCCTACAGGTGATGTGCGCCACACCCATGGACTTCCTTCTGTCTACAGTTGTTGACTGTGTGCCCGCTACCAGGTGGGGTTACCTTGCATCTGTAGTGGTTACGGCATGTTGCTACTGTGTAATAAACCTGTGCTTCACTTAGTGATGTGCGTTGTCTGTGGTCACACATTTGACTGCCATTTGCTTACTGCACCTGTGGGCTACTTGACTACAACTGGGAATGGGTGTGGTGTCTGTGCATTGCACCGTCTTCCCTGGCAACATCAGTGTAGGCAATGAGTCAGATGGCCTAGGTGTGTATGTGTTGTGTAGCCCTGGTGGTGTGTCTCCCTCATATGTGTCACGTTGCCTGTACTCACATGCCTGTGTTGTCCTTGCTGTTGCAGTTCGCATACACTGTGTAATTTTGCAGTTCATCATCCCCATAACAGCACCCACGTTGGAATCACGACAGAGGCAAGTATGGTGTATTAGTGTGTTTATTGTGATAATAGTGCATAGGATGGATTGTGCTGTACATGAATCTTGCAATCCCAAGTTCCTAGATGAATAGAAAGTCCAGGTAGACAGGATCCCCAGTATCGGGGCCACAGTTGTCTGACACATTGTTCCAACTTGTACTCCCCATGCAATGTGTGGGAGTAGTGTTGCCATCAACAGGGTGAACAGTCTGTGCACAAAGGCGAAAATCCAGAACAGGTTCAGGCTTCCTGGGAGTTGCGCTTGGCCATCAGCCTCTCACTTTCCCCTCCTCGGACGACCCCTCTTCTTGGGGGGGGCCCTCTAGTGCAGGCTGCTGCGGTGCAGGGGACTCTCCGCCAGAGTCCTCCTCCCTCCCTGTGGCAGTTGCAGTTTGTTCGGTACCAGATGTTGTTGGCACACAGGGAGGTGTGGACTGGTTGCTGTTCATCTGGCGGAGGCATTGTAAAATGTCCCTGTGCACCGCCGTCATCTCATGTAGTACATCCCACTTGGACTCCACGCGGGTCATGTGGGAGTCCACACGTGACATGTGGGAGTCCACACGTGACATGTGTGACTCCACGTGGGACATGTGGGAGTCCAAGCGGGCATGATGGGCAGCCTGCTGCTGTTTGATGTCTCTGAGGAGCCCCACTACCTGGCTGAGCTCTCCGGTGCTGGACTGGTACGCATCAGCTATGCGTACCAGTTGTGGGTCTTCATGCACACCAGCAACGTCTGCAAGCAGCGACCTCTGTCTCCCACCCTCCCACCACCCCTGCTGACATGTGCAGTGTGTGCAGTTGCACGCACAGATAACCCTGGTCCACCTTGGGGGTTGGTGGTGGTGGTGGTGGTGTCCATGGCCCCAGGTTGGTCCAGGGTCACTGCGCTGGTGTTGTTCCTTATTCTGTCCATGTCGGCAGGGATGGTATTCGTGGTGACAGTCGTTGGAGGGGTGGGTGCAGGGGTGCAGCTGGTGGACCTGCTGGTGCTGCAGCTGGTGGTCCTGCTGGTGCAGCATGTTGACTTGCACCGGATGTGCCAGGTTGTTCTTCATCGTCCGAGGAGGACAGAGGCTGTACGACGCCAGTGAGCTCGGCATCCTCTTGAGCCTGGGACTGGGACTCCTCAGCGTCTGCTGCTGTGTCCCTATCATCACCTGTTTTTGGGAGACACAAACAATGTATGTCATGTTTCTGCAGGCATCAGTGGTTGACACACCTGACAGTTGTGACTGTGCCTCGGGGTGCGGGCCTGTACATTGTATTGTCCTAAGTCGTCACAGTCAGGGGTTGATATTGGTGTGGCACATTGTCCTGCATTATTTGGGCATTTCTATGTATTCTCTGGGGTGTGAACATGGTCTGCATTGATTGTGTTTGGTTGACAGCCAGACCTCCTTCCCACCCACCCACCCACCCAGTCAGTTATCCCACCATGGAACGTGCTTGCATTGCAGGGAGTGTAAGTTGTCTCTCAGGATGTCAGTCAGTGGTGTCCTGCTGTTTGTTGGTGCACAGTTGGCAGCAGGGCCTTGTGCTCCCCACAGCAGTAGCCAGTGTCAGCCATCTTGTGAGTCCTTCTCCACTCCCTGTGATGTGAGCATGGTTCAGGGTGGTGTTGATGGGACAGTTGTGGGGGTGAGCTATGTCTGTGACTGTGACTCCCATCATGCTATTGCCTCCACCCCACTTCCCAGCATTCCCATACTTACTTGCTTTTGTGGGGAGTTCAGTGTGTGTGGGTGTGAGGGCAATGGCAAGATGGCTGACAGTGGTGTCCTGCTGTTGGTTGGTGTGCAGTTCCCAGCATGCCCTTGTGCTCCCCACAGCAGTAGCCAGTGTCAGCCATCTTGTGAGTCCTTCTCCACTCCCTGTGATGTGAGCATGGTTCAGGGTGGTGTTGATGGGCCAGTTGTGAGGCTGAGCAATGTCTGTGACTACGACTCCCATCATGCTATTGCCTCCACCCCCTTCCCAGCATGCCCATGCTTCCTTCCTTTTGACTCTGCTTCCCTGTGGGGTGGGCTGGCTGTGCTGACAGGATGGCTGGGAGTGTTGTCCTGGCAGTTGTTTGGCTAAGAGTCCCAAGAGTGTCCCTGTGCTTCACACAACATAACCCAGGGTGGTGGTGCTTTGTGGGATCTTGTGTTAGGATGGAGGGCATTGCATTCTACCAGGTGGGTACTGTGGAGTTTGTGTTGGGGGGGTGTGAGGGGAGGTGCTGGTGACTATGGTCAGTGCTGCAAGTCCCCCTTCCCACCCAGCCAGCCAGATATCCCACCATGGAACGTGCTTGCATTGCAGGGAGTGTAAGTTGTCTCTCAGGATGTCAGTCAGTGGTGTCCTGCTGTTTGTTGGTGCACAGTTGGCAGCAGGGCCTTGTGCTCCCCACAGCAGTAGCCAGTGTCAGCCATCTTGTGAGTCCTTCTCCACTCCCTGTGATGTGCGCATGGTTCATGGTGGTGTTGATGGGACAGTTGGGGGGGCAATATGTGTGACTGCGACTCCCATGATGCTATTGGCTACACTGACTTGGCCAGCATACACAGAATTCCTTCCTTTGAGTGGTCTTCACTGTGTGTTGGTGTTGTTGTGGTGGCTACATGTGTGGATGTGTGTGTTAGTTCTATTTGTGCCACTGCCTAGCTGTAGTTGTGGTTGTGTTTGTACATGTGTTGGCACAGTTGGATGTGACTTTTTTGATGGCATGTGTTGTGTTTATCTGACTGACATACACATTTTGGGATGATTCTGTTCTAGTTGCTGTGTAATTGCTATGAGTGCATGGTTTGACTCTCCCCTTGACAGTGATGTGTGTGTTTTGTGGCAGTTTATTGTGTACATTTGTTGTGTACTCACCAGGCTCTGGGATGTTCTCTAGTCCATATACGCTCACTGGCGGAAGGATGGCCCGCACCTTCTCCTCCCAGGGCCTGAGGTATATTGGCTTGGCAGGAGGGCCACTGCCGGTGTGTTGGCTGTTGATGTAGTCTATCTTCAGCAGGTCCCGTACCCTCCTGCGCACGTCATACCACCTGTTCTGGATGTCCGTCTTTGTGCGCCGACATGGTGATTGGGCGTTCACCCTGTTGATGATCCTCTCCCACATCTTGGTTTTCTGCGACATGGGGGTCTGTTGGACCAATGTGCCAAACAGCTGTGGCTCCACCCTGAGGATCTCGTCTACCAGGACTTCCAATTCACAATCTAGGAACTTGGGATTCTTCTTGGGGGCATGGTGATGGTTGGTGATGGTGGGTGATGTGTGTGTTGGTGTGCAGGTGAGGGTGTGTGGGTGTGTGTTGTGCTGGGTGTATGTGAGGTAGGTATTTGTTGGTGTGCTGCTGGTGTGTGGCTTGTGTGAGGGATGAGCTGTGGGTGTGTGGTTGCTTTCTCTTGGGTGCTGGTAGTGGAATGGCATTTGCAAAGGCTCATGGTAGTGATTTGTGTCCTTTATATAGGTGGAGTTGTGGGTGTGTCTTTGTTCTCTGTCCCCACCCCCCCAGTATTTATTGGCTTGGTAATTGCTTGTTTGGCCTTTTTTGGTTGATTTTTCCTTTGTGCTGTTTGTGTATGTTGGAAACGTTCTTGTGACCGAGTCGGACCGTGCATTGGTCTCGTACGGTGTTTTCCGTTTCGTTCACGCTGTGTTTGTGCAGTTTTGTATGCTGCGTACGCGTCGGTCGCGGTGTATTGTGTTGCTTCGGCTCGGTTTTGTATGCGTGTCGGTCGTACGGCTTGTCCTCCGTCCGACTCGGTCGTGTTTTCGCGCCTTGCATCGTACTTTGCGGGTTGGAGTTGGCGGGTACGATTCGGTCGGATTTGTTCCGGGTGCGTGTCGGTCGGTTGGATTCGCGTGTTTTTCCGGCCGGATTGCTATTTTCCGAGCGGCTCGGTCGGTCGGCTTGGTTTCCTGACGTGTCGGTCGGATTTATCGCGGCTTGCATCGTACTTGGCGTGTCGGGCGCCACTGGTACGTGTCGGTCGGTATTTTTACCGGATCCGAGTCGGTCGGTGCTTTTTCCGGCCCGAATCGGAATCGGCCCCTTAATGTCTTTTTTGTCTCGTGCCATTCAAAGGACCACATCCCTGCAGTGACAATTTGAATATTTTGCTATGAATGGGTGTGGAGGCGAGCCAGGTAGGGTCCGTGCCATGAGGGATCTATGTGCCCTTTCGACTACCAGGAGCTTGAATAAGTTATCAGCACCAAATACTGTGGACAACATTGTCTCTACGTATGTTACTATCTTCCCTGTGTTTGTTGATTCAGGGACCCCAATAATGCACAGATTATTTCGGCACAATCGTGTCTCTAAGTCCTCATTTTTGGCTTGGATGACCACCAAGACTCTCTCCATATTTAAGTATTTCATGCTAACAGCTTGAAGGTCATCTTCCGTTTGAGAAATTTGCTGTTTTGCTTCTATGAGATCAGAGGATTGTTTGCCTAGCTTAGCAGCCATGTGGTCCATTCTGATATTTAGCGTGACTATCTTTCCATCAATATACTGGAGACTACTCTGCATCACCAGTAATGTAGCTTCCAGTGTGGGTATGTCCTTAGAGCCTGCGGACTGCTCCTCCGGCATGGCATCAGATGGTGGTTTCGCAGAGCTCCGGCTCTCAAAATTGAGGCTTGTTTGATTTCTGTTCGTCTTCCACATGTTAGCGTGTTAATCTGCCTCGAGGCTTATGAGGCAACTTCCCCGTTGGACAGGGCCTAATGGTGCTGTATTCTTAATTTTTTTCTTCTACGTGTAGCAGTACAAGGGTGATTCGCCTATGCCCCCAATTTCACATTATTATCTGTCGCCCCATGGCACTCAGCAGCGGTGACTGTAGAATGTCAGTAGCCAGGACAGTAGTCCCCCTCGTCCACCATGAGATTATGGTATGCTATGCAAGGAACACACATTGGTTGCTTCAGGCGGATGAAGGGCGTTTGAGTCCTGCGTATCTTACACAGCCACTAGCACGCATTGTTCAGATTCTACTCTGCGGGCTGGGCTTGTCTCTTAGGTGCCCGACCTTGCAGTTGTTGTCCAGTTGGGGCATTCATTAATGTCATGTGCAGGCCAGGGCCATAGCTCTAGTTTCCTCCTGCAATGTGCTGAGCAGGCGGCCTCCCAGAGTCTATCACCAGTTTTCCATCACCAGGGAAGCCACCCAAAAGATCCTGTGCCCACCAGCATGCAGCGTTGATGATTGCCGAATTACACTGCTGGCCCAGGCCCAACGCCGGCACTCACTTTCACTTCATGGACTGTCTGCAGCATATAGGGCCTACAGGCCACAATGTACCTCACCATTTCATGTGGCCCCACTCGGACATCAGCTGCTGACAGGTATGGGTAGGGCCAGCAGCAGGGATCTTTAACTAGGCTGCCACACCGGAGTCCCCACTAATCAGGATCGGGTAGGCCTACAGCACGGTAGCACAGCCCAGCAGGTAGCATCGATATGGGTCAGCCACCACAACCAGGCCTCCGGAGCAGCTTACCATTCAGCTTCATCTCTTTTCTGGCTCTGCTGTCTGTATGTACTGGGGAGACCCCGGCAGGTAGTCAATTTCCTGTTCCCTACCTCTCGCAGAGTTGCAGCAGGTCCAGAGTCTCCGGATTCAGATCTAGGCAGGCCCAGGCCGGTCCTGGGATATTGCGCTGCGTGATCACCGGCCCCTCTTCCAGCTTGCCTCTCGTGGTTTGTAGTCACATGCTGTTACTCTGCAGCAGCAGGGTATTTTGGCCCATTATTTAGCCAAATGGAATGCTAATCACTATTAGGCACCTGGGCAGTCTATTTTCATCGCTATTGATTGTGGATGGCAAGATTATTGACGGATGTTTCTACCCGACCGGCAGAGCTTCACTAAAGTGCGGCCATCTTGCCTTGGGCTCTCTGGCGCCACTAACACAATTAACATATTAAGTAATAAATAACGCAATTTCTAGTAAATGAATAGTTAATTTTAAATGTATTATTACTTAAAGAACTACCCACTCTATTCCTCTACAAACTAAACAAAGGACACCTAAAATATAACTTAATAAAATATTATATTTTCACAATTTACAAAATTATCAATTGAATGGTTAATCATAAATTAATTATCAATGCATTATTTATTAATTAACATCGCACCCTGTACCCCTAAAAACCCAACAACATGTACCTAAAATATATATGAAAAATTATACAAATTACACAATTTACATCATTAATTATCAATTAAACAATTAAAAATAAATAACTAATTATTAACTAATTCTAATTAATTAACTTCCCACTCTTTACCCCTATAAAAGGCACAACCCACACCTAAAATATAACTTTAAAAAAATTAATTCACACAATTAATTATCAATTAAATAATTAGTATTAATTCAAATTAGTTATTAATAATTAACTTCCCTTTATGAAGGTCGCCTGGCAGTCCCAGATATTAAACTCTATTACTGGGCCTCACAACTGATAGTAATAAACGACTGGGTCTACACAGATAGGGAGGAACCGGCCTATAGAATGGACAGAGAAGTGATGTCAAACGGAAATTGTGGGCCTCTCTTGTATGCAAGGCACATCAAAATCTGGCCAATACATACTGCAACGGTGGTCAAATGTTGGAAAGAAGCAAACAAATACTTGGATTAGCATGATCCACTGACAGGCATGATGCCACTATGGATCGGGGACCAACTGAGGGACGTGACTAATCTACAGGGCTTTTCAAGATGGGGGACTATAAGTATTGAACACCTGGGGGACATGTACAGGAACAGGGTGCCCCTCCCCTTTGATGATCTAAAACAAGAATATGATCTGGCACTCTCCAAAAGTTTCCCCTACACACGGCTTATGTATGCCCGAAAAATATACATACAACAAGGTGCGACCCTCCCAGACCACTCCCCTCTAGAAGACAGACTATTAGTAGACCCAGTTCTTGACAAAGGGACGTCAACAATACATAAGAAAATTATGAACAATGCACCAGACCCACTAGCCCCCCCTAGAAGTGCTTGGACTGACGACCTGGGCAATATTGAAGATGAAAACTTGATAGAGGCGCTGCAGAGCTCCAAAGATGTAGCAATACGGGCGAGATTCAGGCTGGTGCAGATCAGGGTCCTACACCGCTCCTATTACCCCACACATTGCTACATAAATGAGGTAAGACACAGTCAGCGCAATGTGCAAGAGGCTGTCAACAGGAGGGATCCTTCTTCCACATCCTATGGGAATGCCCAGTAATCGGTTCATTCTGGCAAGGGGTGATGTTGAGATTATTGGGGATAGAAGTGTCGATGGATCCCAGGTGGCTCCTGCTGATGAATAAGGGAGTGGGATGTGGCCCGACATACTAGACTCTGGCTGACACTAGCTGCAGGAGTTGCAGAATGAAAAATAGCGCTACGTTGGGTGGCGCCCCTCCTCCGTCAGTGGCAGAGTGGGAGGCTGACCTCGATTTTGTGCCAACGAGTGGAAGAAGTAATATACAAAAGCAGGGGATGCATCAAGAAATGGGAAAAGATATGGTCTCCCTGGAGGAAATACAGAGGTATATGAGAAGGGCCGAGATTTCTCTGACGCGCAATTCCACTCGCCAAATAAGGAAAGAGGGCAAACCAGACATGCCTCCTACCCCACACAATGTAAAACCATAAAAGAAAATACAATGAAGGATTTCACTGTGACTGCTATGAGTCAACCCCATTATGATGTAATATAACTTTCGAACTCAAACTGGTGATGTGCATGTAAACAATTACAGTCTTGCGATGTCTAATGAGCTGGTTTAATAAAAAAATATATTTTTTTTTAAATAATTAAATTTCTACCTTTTATTCCTACAAATCCCAGAACATGCACCTAAAATATAACTTACAAAATAAATGTATTGCTCAATTTACATAATTAATTATGTACTAAATAATTAATATTAATTAAAATAAATTATTAATTAATCATAGTTCATTTACCTCCCACCCCATACCCCTACAAACCCCATAACCCGCTACAACACTAATATTTACAATTAACAATTACAAACTATATTTAAAAGCATTAAAAATAGATTATACAAACAAATCATAACACACAATTAAAACGTACACTAAAATACATAAAGATAATTAAAATTGATATTATTTACAACAAAATCTTTGTAAACGATATTAAAATCATAGATGTTTTTGACATCGATATTACTTATCTTAGAAAATCATTATTTTTGTCAACAATATTCCTGCATCACAATATTGCTGTAGCTGTAGCTGTAGATTAAAAACTCGATATTTGTGTGCCTTGATATTTTTGACTCAATATTTTATCCAAATATTGTGTAGAGTGGAGTGGTTTACAGTAGAGTGGAACAGAGTGGAGTGGCATACAGTGGCGTGCCACAGAGTGCAGTGGGATGTACTGGAGTAGCGTACAGTGGAACAGCATACATTGTTATTGTGCAATGTAGAGTGGAGTGGCATAGAGTCAATTGTGGTAGAGTTGAATGGTGTAGAATGTAGTTACATACAGTGGAATAGTGTATAATGGAGTGGCGTAGAGTGGAGTCTGGTACAGTGGATTGGATTAGAGTAAAGTGGCATATAGTGGAGTGGAATAGAGTAAGGTGCAATGGTGCAGAGTGGAGTAGCGCATAGCAGACTAGCGTATAGTGGTGTGGCGAACAGTGGAGTGCCGTAGACTGTAGTGTGGTGGAGTGTAATAGCATACAGTGGAGTAGCGTAGGGTGTTGTGGCGTAGAGGGGAGTGGAGAGTGGTACAGTATAGTGGCATACAGTACAATACCTCGATTAGAGTGTCTTAGAGTGGAGTGTCAGAGGGATAGGGTGTACAGTGGAGTGTTGCACAGTGGAGTGTCATAGAATGTAGTGGCATAGATTGGAATAGCACATAGTGGAATGCTATAAAGTGGAGTGGCATTGAGTAGAATAGCGTAGACTGTAGTAGTGAGAGTAGAGTTGCTTACACTGGAATAGCATAGACTGAAGTAGCATAGAGTAGACTAGTATGGGGTGCAGTGGCGTGGAATTGCATAGAGTGGAGTGGCATAGAGTGGAGTGCCATAGAGTGGGGTAGAGAAGAGTGGCATACAGTTCAGTGGTGTACAGTGGAGTGGTGTACAATGGAAACCATATATTAGAGTGGCTCAGAGTGGAGTGGCATATAATTGAGTGGCATACAGTGGAATAGCATAGAGTGAAGTGCTCAACAGCGGAGTTTCATACAGTGGAATAGTGTAGAGTGGATTGGCATACTGTGTAGTGGCGTACAGTGCAGTAGTGTAGACTAGGGTGTCATAGAGATGAGCAGTATACACTGGAAAAACATAAAGGATAGTGATGTATGGCACAGTAGTGTAGAGTGAAGTATGTTAGAGTGAAATGGCATAAAGTGAAATAGGGTCATCAGCAGTGCATTGCGGGGGCGCAAGTTATAGTTAGCTCAACTAACTATAACAGCCAAATTTCTCTGGTTTTGTACTAACTATAACGTCCCTGAAACCTGTGGTTTTTTCAGTGAATTTCTAAGGTGTTTTAAATGCTAATTTCTAACTATAACTTCCCTGAAACCTATGGTTTTTTCAGTGAATTTCAAAGGTTTTTTAAATGCTAATTTCTAACTATAACGTCCCTGAAACCTATGTTTTTTTCAGTAAATTTCAAAGGTTTTTTAAATGCCAATTTCTAACTATACCGTCCCTGAAGCCTATGGTTTTTTCAGTGAATTTCAAAGGTTTTGTAAATGCTAATTTCTAACTATAACGTCCCTGAAACCTATGTTTTTATCAGTGAATTTCATAGGTTTTTTAAATGCTAATTTCCAACTATACCGTCCCTGAAACCTATGGTTTTTTCAGTGAATTTCAAAGGTTTTTTAAATGCTAATTTCTAACTATAACGTCCCTGAAACCTATGTTTTTTTCAGAGAATTTCAAAGGATTTTTAAATGCTAATTCCTAACTATAACGTCCCTGAAACCTATGGTTTTTTCAGTGAATTTGAAAGGTTTTTAAATGCTAATTTCTAACTGTAACGTCCCTGAAACTTGTGGTTTTTTCAGAGAATTTTAAAGGTTTTTAAATGCTAATTTCTAACTATAACGTCTCTGAAACCTGTGTTTTTTTCAGTGAATTTCAAAAGTTGCTTGGGTGATTGGAGGAGTGCAAGGGTAGTGCCTGGGTGATTGGAGCAGTGCAAAGCTAATGCATTAGTGATTCCATGAGTGCAGGGGTAATGTGTGAGGCATTAGAGGAGTACATATGTGATGCCTAGGTAATTGCATGAGTGTAGGGGTAATGTTTAGCTGAATGCATGATTGTAGAGGTAGTGCATGGGTGATTTTATAAGTGCATGGGTATTGCCTGGGTAATTGTATGACTACAGGGGTAGTGCTGGGGTGATTCGACGAGTGCATGGATAGTGCATGGCTGATTGGAGAAGTGCATGGGTAATGCCTAGGTGCATCGAGGAGTACATCAGTAGTGCCTGTCTACTGCCTGAGTGCATGGATGAGTTCATGGGTAGTGTTTGATAGAATGGATGAATGCAACAGTAGTGTCTGAGTGATTAAATGAGTGCATGGGTTGAGCCTGAGTGCATGGATGAGTGCATGGATACTGCCAGGGTGAATGAAGGAATGCATGGCTATTGCCTGAATGCATGGATGAGTGCATGGCTAGTGTTTGAGGGAATGGATTTATGCAATAGTAGTGCCTGAGTGATTGGAGGACTGCATGGGTACTGCCTGAGTGATTGGATGAGTGCATGGGTAGAGCTAGACTGCATGGATGATTGTATGAGTAGTGCCTGAGTGATTGACGGACTGCATGGGTAATAGCTAGGTGATTGCATGAGTGCAGTGGTAATGTCTGGGTCATTGGAGTAGTGGATGGGTAATGCCTAAGTGATTGCATGAGTGCAGGGGTAATGTGTAGGTAATTGGAGGAGTGCATGAGTAATGTCTGACTGATTGCATGAGTGCAGGAGTAATGTCTGGGTGGTTGCATGACTGTAGTGGTAGTGCCTGAGTGATTGGAAAAGTGCATAAGTAGTGCCAGGGTGATTTTTTAAGTGCATGGCTACTGACTGGATGATTGGAGGAGTGACTGGATAGTACTTGGATGATTGCAGAAGTGCAAGAGTACTGCCTGCGTTATTCTATGAGTGCATAGCTAGTACCTGGGTGATTGCATGAGTGCAGGAGTAAAGTCTGGGTTGTTGCATGAGTGTAGTGGTAGTTCCTGGGTGATTGCAGGACTGTATAAGTAGTGCCTGGGTGATTGGAGGAGTGCAAGGGTAGTACCTGGGTGACTGGAGTAGTGCATAGCTAATGCATTGGTGATTCCATGAGTGCAGGAGTAAAGTCTGGAGGATTAGGGGAGTGCATAGGTAATGCCTGGGTAATTGCATGAGTGTAGGGGTAATGTCTAGCTGATTGCATGAGTGTAGTGGTAGTGCCTGGGTATTGCATGAGTGCATAGGTATTGCCTGGGTAATTGTATGACTACAGGGGTAGTACCTGAGTTATTGAAGGAGTGCAAGGGTAGTGCCTGGGTGATTGAAGGAGTTCATGGATAGTGCATGGCTGATTGGAGGAGTGCATGGGTAATGCCTTCGTGCATCAAGGAGTGCATCAGTAGTACCTGTGTGATTGCATAGGTGCATAGGTAGTGCCTGGATGATTTTATAAGTACATGGGTTCTGCCTGAGTGATTGAAGGACTGCATGGATAATACTTAGGTGAATGCATGAGTGCGGGGGTAATGTCTGGGTCATTGGAGGAGTGCATGCATAATGCATAAGTGATTGCATGAGTGCAGGGGTAATGTGTAGGTAATTGGAGGAGTGCATGAGTAATGTCTTTCTGATTACATGAGTGTAGGAGTAATGTCTAGGTGTTTGCATGACTGTAGTAGTACTGCCTGGGTAATTGGAAAAGTGCACCCAACACAAATTCTGCCATTTCTTTTAAATACTTTTTTGGCCCAGAGGTATTTTTATATGTATTACTTACACTTATATTTTCTTGAAATAATGCTTTTAATACTGTGAAAGTTGTTTTATTGTATTGTTATGCTTTCCTTTTTTTGTAATTTTTTTTTACAAAGGAGTCATGCACCCTACGCGAACCTACTCGATGGGTGCGCGGATTCAGGGTGCCCGAACCCAGCTGGCTCGCATTTGCGGAGTCACGCTGGAGTCGCGACTCCGGCGTAATTTTAAAAGTATGAAATATCACTGTACAAATTATAAATATAAGTTTTGGTTAAAGACTTTCACTAATATAATTTAGAAAACAATTTATAAACAGTATTTTTCACGTGTCTATGAACTATACGAAAATTCACGAGTGCACGACGTATGCGCGTAGGGAGCACGACCCTTCCCGGCATGTATTTGCGGGGTCGTACAGGGGTCGCGACTTCGGCGTAGTTTTCAAAGTGTGAAATATCACTATACAAAGTTAAAATATTAGATTTGTATAAACACTTTCACTAATATACCTTTTAAAATATTTTATAAACACCTATTTATACTTTATAATTATGTATACAAAATTTTACGGGTGCACGCTCCCTACATGACTCCATGTGACCTGAAAAGAAAGCTTCTGATTGTTTTAAAACCTTTTCATTCTGTTAGAGGGAGGATCCAACACTTGTTTTATTCCTCTTATTATTTGTCTGTCTTCCGGGCAACCCCTGTTTATTGTATCTTCATACAATTTCTTTTTTCACTGTGTTTCTTGACTTCTTTTCCCAAAAAATGGCATCCATTCACCCAGATCAAGATCTACTGGAAGAGAAAGATGATGTGGTGGAGCCTGTCAAGAAGAGAAAAGAGAGTGTGGTTTGGGCCTTCTTTACAGTGCTGAAGGGTGAGAAAAAGGTGAATGCGAGGAAGGTGACTTGCAAGATATGCAAAAGAGTACTGTCCAGAGGTTCCAAAAAAAGTACTCGTGTGGCACGTCTTTCATGAAAAAACACTTGGAGACCATTCATCCCGTGCATTTGGACAGAAAAATATCACAGAGGGAGAGAAATGAAGAAGCTGCACGAGTTGACCCAAATGCTCCATCAACTTCGTCTGCAGGAGTTCCACCTACACCGAGGCCACACATTTTTCCTGAGCTTCTGGATGCCACAGTTAATTGTAAAAAGTGCAATGCAAAACTCTGCATTGGGGAGCAATGCATTGATGTGGTAATCAATGCAATTAAAACAAACAAGTGTTAATTTTTATTTTTATCTGCTCCCAAATCTTCTTTTCCTTTTTTGTCCAAACAGTTATGTTGTACTCTTCAATTTTGTTTTGTTTAAAAAAGTCAAAAACACCCAAAAAAGAAAAAATTGTTAGAAAATAAAAAGAAAGAAAAAAATCTTTTTTTAAAAACAGCTCTTACGGAACCACATATAGTGGTTAAAAATAGAAAAATTACCTGAGTGATTGCATGAGTGCAAGGATACTGCCTGAGTGATTGCAGGACTACTTGTATAGTGTCTGAATGATTGCATGAGTGCAAGGGTAATGCCTGGATGATTTTATAAGTGCATGGGTACTGCCTGGGTGATTGTTGGAGTGCATGGATAGTGCCTGGATAATTTGAAGAGTGCAAGGGTAGTGCCTGGGTTATTGCACGAATGCATGGGTAATGACTGGGTGATTGCATGAGTGCATGAGTAGTGCCTTGGTGATTGGAGGACTACAAGGGTGGTGCCTGGGTTATTGCATGAGTGCATAGGTAGTGTCTGGGTGATTGGAGGAGTACATTGGTACTATCTGGGGGATTGCATGAGTGCTGGAGTAATGTCTGGGTGATTGGAAGAGTGCATGGGTACTGCCTGAGTGATTGAAGGAGTGCATGAGTAATGTGTGTGTGATTGCATGAGAGCAGGGGTAGTGCCTAGGTGATTGGAGGACTGCATGGATAGTGCCTGCATGATTGGAGGACTGCATGGATAGTGCCTGCATGATTGGAGGACTGCATGGATAGTGCCTGCATGATTGGAGGTCTGCAAGGATAGTGCTTGAGTTATTGCATGAGTGCATAGGTAGTGCCTGGGTGATTAGAGGAGTGCATGAGTAGTACCTGGGTGATTGCATGAATGCACGGGTAGTGCCTGGATGTTAGGAAGACTGCATGGGTAGTGCTTGTATGATTGCATGAGTGCAGCAGAAATGCCTCAATACATGTTTAAGTGCTTGGGTAGTAGCTGAGTAAATGCATGTGTGCATGGGTAGTACTTAGGTGATTGGAGGAGTGTATACCTAGTGCCTGGGTGATTTTATAAGTGCATGGGGAGTGGCTGGGTGATTGAAGGAGTGGATGGGTAATGCCTGAGTCATTGTATGAGTGCAGGGATAATGTCTAGGTGATTGGAGGAGTGCATACATACTACCTGGGGGACTTATGACTGCATGGATAGTGCCTGCATGATTGGAGGACTACAAGGATAGTGCTTGGGTTATTGCATGAGTGCATATGTAGTGCCTGGGTGATTGGAAGAGTGCATGAATAGTACCTGGGTGATTGCATGAATGCACGGGTAGTTCCTGGATGATACAAAGACTGCATGGGTAGTGCTTCTATGATTGCATGAATGCAGCAGAAGTGCCTCAATGCATGTGTGAGTGCATGGGTAGTGCCTGAGTAAATGCATGAGTGTAAGGGTAGTGCCTGGGTGATTGGAGGAGTGCATACCTAGTGCCTGGGTGATTTTATAAGTGCATGGGGACTGGCTGGGTGATTGAAGGAGTGCATGGGTAATGCCTAGGTGATTGTATGAGTGCAGGGATAATGTCTGGGTGATTGGAGGAGTGCATACGTACTACTTGAGTGATTGGAGGAGTGCATGGATAATGCCTGGGTGATTGCATGAGTACTGGGGTAATGTTTGGGTGATTGGAGGAGTGCAAGGATACTCCCTGAATGATTTGAGGAGTGCATGAGTAATGTTTGGGTGATTGCATGTGTGTAGGAGTAATGTCTGGGTGATTGCAGGAGTGCATGGATACTGTCTGGGTGATTGGAGGAGTGCTTAGATAATGCTTTGGTGATTGCATGACTGCAGGAGTAATGTCTGGGGAATTAGAGGAATGCATAGGTAATGCCTGGGTGATTGCATGAGTGTACAGGTAATGTCTAGGTGATTGTATTAGTGCAAGGGTAATGTCTCGGTGATTGGAAAAGTGCTTGAGTAATCTTTGAGTGATTGAATAAGTGCAGGGGTAATGTCTGGGTGGTTGCATGAGTTTAATGGTAGTGCCTAGGTGATTGGAGGAGTGCATAAGTAGTGTCTGGGTGATTTTATAAGTGTATGATACTGGCTGAGTGATTGGACGAGTACATAAATATTGCCTGAGTGATTGAAGCAGTGCATGAGTAATGTCTGGGTGATTGCATGAGTACATGGGTAGTGCCTGGGTGATTGTAGTAGTGCATAGATAGTGCCTGGACAATTTCGAGAGTGCAAGGGTAGAACATGGGTTATTGCGCAAGTGCACAGGTAATGAGTGGGTGATTGCATGAGTGCATAAGTACTGCCTGGGTGATTGGAGGACTACAAGGGTAGTGCCTGGTTATTCCATGAGTGCATAGGTAGTGCGTGCGTGATGAGAGGAGTGCACAAGTAGTATGTGGGTGATTTCATGAGTGCTGGGGTAATGTCTGGATGATTGGAAGAGTACAAGGGTACTGCCTAAATGATTCAAGGAGTGTATGAGTAATGTCTGGGTGATTGCATGTGTGCAGGGGATATATCTGGGTGTTTGGAGAAGTGCATGGATACTGCCTGGGTGATGGGAGGAGTGCAAGGGTAGTGCCTGTCTGATTGGAGGAGTGCATAGCTAATGTATGGGTGATTGCATTAGTGCAGGGATAATGTCTGGGTGATTGGAGGAGTGTATAGCTAATGCATAGATGATTGCATGACTGTAGAGGTAATGTCTGGCTGATTGGAGTAGTGCATTGATAGTGCCTAGGTGATCGGAGGAGTGCAAGAGTACTGCCTGGGTTATTGTATAACTGCATAGGTAGTGCCTGAGTGATTACATGAGTATAAGAGTAGTGCCTGTCTGATTGGAGGAGTGCATAGCTAATGTATGGGTGATTGCAGAAGTGCAGAGGTAATGTCTAAGTCATTGGAGTAGTGCATTGATAGTGCTTAGGTGATTGGAGGAGTGCAAGAGTACTACGTGGGTTATTGTATGACTGCATAGCTAGTGCCTGAGTGATTGCATGAGTACACAGAGTAGTGCCTTGGATGATTAAAGTAGTGGAAGGGTACTTCTTTAATAATTATATATGTGCAGGAATAGTGCCTGGGTGATTGAAGGAGTGCATACGTAATGCCTAGGTGATTGCATGAGTTGAAAGGTGATGTCTGGGTGATTGGAGGAGTGCTTGAGTAATGTTTGGGTGATTGCATGAGTGTGGGGGTAATGATTGATTGGTTGCATGAGTGTAGTGGTAGTGCCTAGGGGATTAGAGGAGTGCATAAGTAGTGTCTGGGCAATTTTATAAGTGCATGAGTACTGCCTGTGTGATTGGAAGTGTACTGTGGTAGTGCCTGCATGATTGGAGAAGTGCAAAGGTAGTGGCTGCGTGATTCTATAAGTGTATGGGTAGTGGCTGGGTGATTCTAGGAGTGCATGGATAATGCCTGGGTGATTGCATGAGTATAGAGTAACCCTGGGCAAAGCACTACACTACGCTCGCGTAGTTTGCGAAGTTTGCGCTACTTCGCACAACGCGAATGGCACGTAGCACAGTGCAAACACGCCTAGCGTAGCGTAGCGTAGTGCAGCAGTCATTTTTTGCTTGCTCGCGGTCCTCAACGTCAAGTTGGCGACCGCGAGCAAGCAAAATGACATCCCGGCGAGACTTTTTCCTCGTTCGCGATCAGCAACATCAAGTTGCCGATCGCGAGCGTAGAAAATAAACCTCCCGGCGAGATTCTCAACGCGGGAGGTCAGGTTTCTCATTGCGAGTGAGTCGCGTATGCTCGCGACCGCTCGCGATGAGAAACTACCAGTCCGCGTTGAGAAGCTGCCGCTCGAGTAAAAATCTACTCGAGCGGCAGTAAAAGACAGCTCGCACTGTGCAAGATGCCGTTTTCAATGATTGCACAGTGCGGACAAGCATCCGGCACTGTGCAATCATTGCGAACAGTGCACTACGCAGTTCGCGTAGTGCTACACGTAGCTCGCGTAGTGCGAACTGCACTTTGCGTAGCTTCGCGTAGCGCTACTTCACGAACTACGCCCAGGCTTAGTATAGAGATGATGTGTGGCTGATTGCACAAACGCATAGGTACTACCTAAGTGTTTGAAGAAGTGCATGAGTAATCCTTGGTGATTGCATCTGTGGAGGGGTAATGTCTGGGTGTTTGGAGGAGTGCATGAATACTGCCTGCATGATTGAAGGAGTGCAAGGGTTGTGCCTTGGTGATTAGAAGAGTACATAGTTATTGCATGGGTGATTGTATTAGTGCAGCAGTAATGTCTGGGTGATATTATAAGTCTATAGGTACTGGCTAGGTGATTGGAGAAATACATGGATATTGCCTGGGTGATTGGAGGAGTGTGGTAATAGTGCCTAACTGTATACATGAGTGCATGGCTAGTGTTTAAAGGATTGGATGAGTGCAGTAAAAACAACTGTAAACAGTATTTCACATTATCATCCCTATTACATTATTTCATCTTACCTTTTTTGCTAATGTAGATGCAAAACTCTGTGGAACTATTTTACAGTAGTTTTTTTGTAATCTGAATTTAAAATCTTTTCAAACTTCACCATTACTTTCTGTAAAAAAGAAGAAGAAAAACTGTTATTGAATAAAATATTATAGTTTTAAGATCACAACATAATTTTAGAATTACATAACATTTTCACTTACCCTTTTTTGCTGTTCTCAGATTCTACTGAATTTCACAATACACAGTGATTTCAATATAGATCATCATACAACAGCGGGGGGGGAAAACAATCAATGAGATTGAAAAAAAATCCAAATCAGCATTGAACGTTGTTTAGAACAAGTATAACTATCTGTTTACCTATCTACAGTTTCTAAATTACATTTTTCAACCACATTAAGGGGCCGATTCTGATCTCGGCCGGTAGGGCTCCGAATCGGATTCGGCTTTACCGGATCCGATTCGGAGCCCTGTTTCCCGACCGATTCGTACGCGGGTCCGGCCGAGCGAGTACGATGCAAGCGCCCGCGAAATCGCCGACCGACTCGTACGCGGCTTTAACACGCTCCGACCGACTCGCACGGACACAACTCGCACCGCGCAATGGAGTCGTTCCCCGGCCGGGCAAGTACGATGCGCGCCGCGAGCAGTCCGACCGACTCGCGCCGTCCGGCTCGAAAGAGCTGTCGGAGCCGGACTTTGGGGGTCCGCGTCGGACCCCCTGTATGCGTGGCCGCGCGAGTCGCACACAGGGGGACCCATGGGTCCCCCTACCTGTGCATGTACGGCGCGATGCGCATCGACGCGCACCCGCTGTAGGGGCGCCCTGTTCGCCTCGCACCCATTGAGTCAATGGGAGCCCGCGTACGCGTTGTACGACCGGCTCCCATTGACTTCAATGGGAGTCCGACCAAATTGAGTCCGGGTGCATGCGTGCGCATCGTACTCGTTCGGTCGGACTGCCAGAGTCCGATTCGGTCGGAAATCTCTCCGGGTCCGGCTCGGTCGGAGATGTTTCCGGCCCGAATCGGAATCGGCCCCTAAGTCTTTTTCTAATGCAATATGAATTAGCACAAACAATAATCCAAACACTAATTGTTCACATCTTCCCAATAGGCCGAATAATGTTTCCAAATCCATTGACATTGAAAATATCCAAAATAAATTCGTTAATTTGTGTTCACATCTTCCCAATAGGCCGAATGATGTTTTCAATACTTTGTCATCAAAAAAATGAGATATGAATTTGGAAATTCATAAGGCAGCCTACATTTGAATTCCAAATGAGCATCATTGCAGTGTGTCCATCCTTTATTGCACTTTATATACACAGTATAGTGTCCAGATGTTGTAATAGGTCCATCATGGAAAATAATAGCCACTGCTTTAAAAGTTCTTCCTGACATTGATACTTGACTTGCCACAACATTTTTAATTTTGGTTTCCAATTTTGTTCCATTTGCTCTACAACGTTGTAGCATTAAAATGACATATTTTCCATATCTGTCTATATGTAATGTTGACAACATGTCTGATTTAGAATGAGAACATTCATATCCTGATTACCTGTTTTTCTAATTTGTTAAAAAACACTGATTTGCAATCTGGTATCGTCAAGTATATGAATCGTTCAGTGTCTATTTCAGTAGTAGAAGAAATTGAACTCTCTTCACATTTATGATCCCATCTGTAACTTACTCCAAATAAATTTTCAATTTCTATTCTTTCATCTTCCAATACTCCAAGCATAAACATAAGAAATTCTTGTGCATCTTGTTGGACATTCAATGTAAGTTTCAATGATCCTGTACATATATCCAAAAGATGCCGAATTCCAGAAGCAGTATGGATTTTAGTTCTATCAGTTACCAACTTTAAAAAATATAATGCAAAAAAGAACAGAATCTTTTTTCTCGATTTTCCATAATTTCATGATGAAGATCCTCAGGAAAAAAGACAACATTTATAATTACATTAGCATAGCAGTTGATACCAGAACTATTTTCTAACTGGTATCCTACAATATCATCAACAGTGTCCATTTTCATTTCCTTTGCAACTTCATCATTCTTTTGAATTGTTTTTTTTTTTAATCACCTTAGAATGTTTCTCATATGTCCATTTTGGACATACTACACGTTTCTCATATATGGGATATTCACCTAAGTTAGGAGCATAAAGTCTTCTTAACCGATTATACTCTCTTACACAATTTACATCAGCACTAATCTTTTTCTCGTCAAAATCAATCAAATACAAAGCAGATAATGTTCCTACTCGAGACAATGCAACATATGCCATGCCCTCTTTAAACACTGTACTTCAAATATTTACTAAAGCACTGTCTACAGTTAAACCTTGAGATTTATGAATGGTTACTGCATATGCTAAAGAAAGAGGAAACTGTTTTGTATGAACATACAAGTCTTTTAGAAGCAAAAAACGAACAGCACAATGTCCAATCGGTTTTACCTCTTCAATCTGATCAAATTTAATCTTCAAAAATTAAATTCCATCTCTGTTCTGATAATTAACAAAATCAACAACTTTTCCCATTGCTCCATTTACTAATTCTTGTTCTACATTCAAATTACGCCGTAAAATTACCCAACAATTTATACACACATATAACGTTTTTTCTAAACCTGCAGTCTTAGACACCGACTTTTCCAAAGAATCCAATTTTGTCTATAATTTCTCTGAGAGAAGAATAGTAACTCCTTCGTGTTCCATTTTATCAATAGCTTCCATTTTCACTATTGGTTGTTTTTCGAATTTCAAAAGTTTTTGATTGAATGTAAAACACTCTTGCAGTGTAGGCATTAGGTAAACTATAGATTTCTTTTCTCCAATTGTTTTGTACATTATTTCAGCTGGTATGTTTTAATTTGCAAACAAGTTTGTTAAAAGCCGACTTTGTAAAGCTTCTTTACCATGTTTTGTCAAAACACCAATTCTTATATCTTGAAGAATGTTTCCATAATGTTCATCACTTGCTTGTCGCATATCTTAATAAATTCTTTATATTCAAAATGAGACCAATTGTTGACGTTTCCAATACCTCCAAAAGATTTCCTAGTGTCTTCATGGACAAGTGTTTTAAAAACAGGTTGCCCTTTCACAGGAGTAAGTTGTAGTAGATCGCCAAATACAATTACATGTTGTCCTCCAAATACAACATCATAATCTGTTTTTAAAATCTGTTGCATTCTTAAATGTACAAAGGCAAGCATTATGTTTGAGACCATGCTCACCTCATCAATAATTAGAAGTTTCATTTTCTTCAGTACTCTTGACGCTTCATAACAAGCTTCTCCAGATAGCTTGTGATATTCCAATTTATTTTCATGTTCAACTGGTAGCATGAGTAATCAATGTAAAGTAATCCCTTTAATGTTGTGTGCTGCTAATCCAGTTTGAGCTGTTATAGCACAAGATAAATGGCATCCAGTAGTTTTGTGTAGATAACTGGTGAAAACTTTAATTAAGAAACGTTTTCCTGTTCCAGCTTGACCTATGATGTACATTCGAATAGGTTTAAGTGATGTGCATTGGCATTCTTTTTTCATGTAGCAAACCATGCTGTATCTGTAGTGTCACTTGCTCAAATATTTCTTTTTGTTCAATATTTAGTTATGCTTCAAACTTTCTCAAATCAATAATATCTTGTTGTGCTTGTTGAATTGTGGTTTCTACTTCATTCATGGCTACTGCTGCTTCATTTTCAATAATTGGTTGTCCTAGTGGATCTTGACTTAGTGGAGCAGAACTCTGACTATCTTGAGAACTGTCTCTAGCTATTTCAGCTGCAATTTTAGTTTCTTGTTCAGTCTCTTCATTTAACATTTGTAGATAAGTAGGGAAAATTGTGCATTGAATGTTATCTTTACATGCATTAAAAGAATCTTCATAGCAGTCGAAATCTCCAAGTAATTCTGCTTCACTACACCAATGCTTAAAGAGTTGCAGTAGTGCTAAATAGAAAAATTCCCTTTTTTCTGGAGTTTCACAATGGAGTTTTCTGTGATTAATAAGATTTCCTTTGGCATATTTTACCAAACATCCATCACATCCAATTACTGCATATTTTGCTTCATTTATATTTTCAATAACATTTCTCTTAAAGCTATAATGTTGCAGTACTTCATAGAAACATACGTTTTCCAGATGTGGACTCCTTTTGGGATAGTACGTATCCAACATAATAGTTTTAAGAACGCCTGTACTTTGTGGTTCATTCAATGCTAAGAATTCAATTTCTTGTACAGATTTCAAAACTCTATTTTGTGTAGCCGCAAGACCTAGACTTACCCAAATGATTCCTCTTGACTTTGAATATAAACTTGCAGGGCTCAACCGATCCGAACATTCATAGGATCCAATTTCTCGATGTGAAAGCATTTTCAAACTAAAGCTGTACAATTCGTTACTAAGACTCTTCTCTTGTGAAGTTTCTTCCCACATTTCCTACAACTCTGTCTTTTCAGACTTTGTTATATATTACGTAACATAGCGAGCAACAGCAATTGAATTATCTGCAACATACTAGATACCCAAGTTTGCATTCTACATTGTCAAAATCACTGGATTGTAGTCATAATATATTTTGAATCTTCAGTTCTTCTTATGTTGTATGTGTTCTGCGGAGATTTTTGTGTTATAGTATGTCTTACTGCTGACATAAAACTATTGACTCTTCCTTTTGAAATTACTGGATGAGGGAATCCAAAACGACATTTTGTATAAAATTTTCCTTTTGACTTGTATTTTCGTCGACAATATTTTCCACATCGATGACTTTGAAAACGTAAAACTTGTTCTCTTAAGCTCTCTTCTCCTCTTTTTTGGAATGGCACAGGTAACATACTCTTTGATAAAAGACAAAACAGTTTCATTAGAATCGGTTCCAAATTTAGGTGCATCCTTGATCCATAATAACATGTGTATATGAGGAGCATCTCTGGCTAGGTACTCCTTTCTCCAAAAGAAATCAGTAACTTCTCCAAGAGGTGGATTATTTGTATTGAAACCTATGATTAAAATATCTGCACACATTCACAGGATCCAAATAACACAATTCTCCAGCTGTCTTCAATTCAATATTCTTGACATTTGAATTTTCTTGTCGAAGAAATTCAAGTAAATCGTTCCAAGCATATTCAGCACAGCTAAGTGTTAGAAACCAGGTAGGAGTACCTAAGTTTCTTAACATACATTTAAGTTCACAGTGACGACGATACCAATACTCATCAGTACCACGTTGACACGCCATCAAATTAATTAACTGAGATTCCAAATGATCGTCTCTTTGTTGAACTTTGTCCATAAATACCTTTGCAGAAACATGTGTAATATGTACTCCTGTTTTTATTATGTGATTCACTGCATATGATAGTCCAGACAAGTCACTTTCAAATAGAAGATGAAATATATATGGAATACACTGTCGAAATCTTGGATCTTCTGAGTACAATCTTGTCGTCCGGTATTCTGAAGCTGGAATCTGTACTTCTCGTTCATCATATCGTTCATCTTCTCCAGTGGGAAACAGTGGTGGAAAACAACGAGCTTCTTAATATTTTTCCCATATACTCATGGGAGTTCCCTTTGCTATCTTCATTTGAAATAATTCAATAGTGTTTCCAATGACCTCTTTTGAATGTAAAGGATGTATACTGTTATGTTCGTAAATCTCTACACTCCTGCTTTTGTCCACTTTTTGTATTTGGCCAGTTGAATTTTCTGTATCTTCTTCTAAACATATTTCCTGGTCTTCCACATTTGCAATTTTATAATAAATATTATTTTGTACAAGATATAATGTAGCCTTTTGAGGTTTGGTGACATCTACTAACTATTGCCATATTTTCCGACTCCTTGTTGGTACACCATTAACCAGAATAACTACAGGCTCACTTTCCTCTCTCTATACCAACAGTTTCAATATATTTTTTTTAAATCTAAAGGTAAGTACACAACTCTTCCTTTTAGACCTCTTTGTAAATCTGTTGGAGGCAGCTTACCTGTTTTAAGCTCCATACGAACTATAGCCTGAAACGGGTGCACAGATTGAATAAGAATGGACTCATATGTATTTAAATCTGCCAGTTCCGGAGGAATAGCTACCAACTTATTTACTGCTCTTGCTGGCATTTTGTTCTCTTCTAATTTGTTGCAACAGTATTTACAAATACGTTGATCAGTAGCCAACTCAAAATGACATTCCACCAACAAATAAGCACCAAATTGCTCCCACTTATCATTATTTTCCTTTTCACTTTTTAAATACACATCAACATTCCTAGTTTGACTTCTATAGTGAGTACGTCGACAACAAATACAAACATAGTTTGGTTTTTCACATGAAAGTATCTTAAACTTTGTAATTTCTTCTTCAAACTTCTCAGTACTAATATCTTCCAACTGTTGTTCAACACCTACACTTATGAAACTCTCACTTTCTCTACACTCCTCTTGTGAATCAAAGAAGCGAAACTGTATATCATCACAAACTATTTTTTACATTCGATACTGATCCATACAAAAGAGCTGTGTTCATTTCACTTAAAGATAATGCAGGACTTTTTACGTCGTACAATCTCCTTACTAACTTCCGCATTTCTGTGTAATGTCTTTCTAGAAAGACAAGCCAGAGAATGACCCTGCAAATTGCTATATTTTCTTACTTTACATGAATTTAGTCCTTGCAACATCTTAATCTTCTGTATAACACTTTTTTTAGCATGTTGTCGCAAGAAAACTTGTAATATATCAAAAGATTCCTGTTGAATACTACAAATACTACTACAATCCCACTTATACACTGGAGCATGTGCACATCTCCCTTGAACTTCTCCAGCTATTACTTCTTTCACATTTCTAGGAACCATCTTTTCTTTTTCAATTGGACAACCATCCTTTACCTCGTAACAATGACCACAGGTATCAACTGCGTGAATTAATGTATTTTGTTGAAAATAACTTTCTTCATTAAAAATGGCTCAGTACTAGCAGTATGAATCCATTCACCAGAAAAAGTTTTGCAAAAGTTACTTCTATTAACCAGTCTTTTTCTTTTGCTTTTCTCCTTCATAAAGTGCATTTTTTTATTCAATGCTTTCAGTCTCTTCAATACCAATATAAATAATTTCCGTTTCAATTTAAAAGCAGTATCTACTACACTTTCAATCTGTTGCTTCTTCTTATATGCGGCAGATTTTTTTATACTTTTTACAATCTTTTAATACATTTTGAATTACTCTATTACGAAACATACGTACACGTATGTCCTTAAATTGTTTCTGTCTTTTTGTAACATGTGCTTCTTTTCCATTGTGTTTCTTGATTTGCTTCTCCTTTCTTCGAAAAATGTCTTTCCTCCTTTGATTAGTATTTGATCATTCAATCTCTCCACAACTTTTTTAATAAATTGTTTAGTTCTCTTAGTAGAAGCCACTTTATCCTCAGCATCTTTTTGCTGATATTCTACTCCACTCGTTTTAGTTTTCATTAAGTACTTCTGTTTCCTTTGTTCTCTTCTCTTTTCATGTTTTCTTGCCATCTTTTATTTCTAATCCAAATAAAATATCTTCTTAAAAAACAAATTATAGTTTAATTATTTTAGTACATTAATTAAAATGTCAAAATTAATAATATTTCAATTTTGAAAATAACTAAGCGCAAAATTACAATTACATTTTTATTGCATTTATATCTCATAAGAAGACAAAAGTATAAAAATGAGCGAAACATCTGTAAAAACACAAGAATAGGTGGTCACACAGCCAAAAGAGTAAAGGAAATAAAACAAAAGGTTTACAAACAGCAATATGAAATACTCAAACAACACAGCTACTGAAAAATGTACGAAATTCAGAAAGAAGCAACAGATGTACAAAAAGAAAAAAGACAGGTGCAGAAAGAGGAAAAAGAAGTGCAGAAAGAGCAAACAGTTGTAGAAAAAAGCAAGTAAGGTACAGAGACAAATAAAAGGGGGCAGAAAGAGAGAAAATGAGTTGTAAAAGAAATAAGACACATGCAAAAAGAAGGAAAAGAAGTCCAGAAAAAGGCAACAGAGGTGCAGAAAAACACAAAAAAGTGCCCAAAGCAGCTAAGACATACAGAAAAAGACACCAGAGGTGCAGAAAGAGACAAGAGAGGTGCACAAATAAGGAAGACTAATGCCGAAAGAGGCAACAGGGGAACAGAAAGAAGCAAGAGAGGAGCAGAAAAAAGCAAGATAAGTGCTGAAAGGAGGAACAGAGATACTTACAGAAAGAGACAAGATACTTGCAGAAAGAAGCAAGAGAACTCCTGAAACAAACAAGAAAAATGAAGAAACAGGCAAGAGAAGTGCAGAAAAAGGCAAGAGAAGTGCACAAAAAAACAAGAGAAGTGCAGAAAGAAACAAAAGATGTGCAGAAAAAAGGCAACACCAGTGCAGAAAGAGTCAAGAGAACTGCAGAAAGAGGGAACAGAGATATAGAAAGAGGGAAGAGAGGTGCAGAAACAGGGAAGACGGGTACAGAAACAAGCAAAATAGGTGCAAAAGAGACAAGAGGGGTACAGAAAAAAAGCAAGTGAAGTGCAGAAGAAAGCCAAAAAACTGCAGAAAGAAGCAACAATCATGCACAATGAGACAACAGTGGTGCAGAAAGAGTCAACAGGGGTGCAAAAAGAAGATAGAGAGATACAGAAAGATGCAATAGAGTTCCAAAAACAGGCAAAAGAGGTGCAGAAAGAGAGAAAAAAGGGGTGCAGAAAGAAGCAAGAGAGGTGCAGAAAAAGTGAACAAGGGTACAAAAAAGGCAAGAGAACTGAACAAAGAAACAATAGAAATGGAAAAAGAGGCAAGAGAACTGCACAAAGAGGCAAGAGAATTGTAGAAACAGACAACTGAGGTACAGAAAGACAGAAGAGGGGTACAGAAAGAGGCAACAGAAGTACAGAAATAAGGAAGAGGGGTATAGAAAAAGCCAAGAGGAGTGCAGAAAGAAACAAGTGAGGTGCAGAAAGAGGCAACAGAGGAGCAGAAAGAGCAAGAGAGGTGCAAAACAAATAAGAGAACTTCACAAAGAGACTAGATATGCTGAAAAAGGGAAGAGGAGTAGTGTGTGTATAGGTAGTTTCTCCTTAACTGTATGACTGCATGGTAGTGCCTAAGTAAAAGGATGAATGTAAGAGTAATGGTAGGATCATTGGATGAATTTATATGTAGTGCCTAACAAAATGTATCACTAAATGGCTACTACCTAGGTCAATAGTTCAGTGCTAGAGTAGAGCCACAATAATAGAATGAGTGCACCAATACTGCCAGGGTGATTGCATCAATGCATCAAAAATACCTGACAGAAACTATGACCACAAGCCTAAAGCATGGTTTAGTGCATAACTGTATGGGTACAGCTTGAGATAATACATGAATGTATGCATACTGCCTGTGTGATTCTATCACTGCAGAAGTAGTACCTGGATCAATGTATGAATGTATGGGAAATACCTCTGAGAAACTATGAGTAGTAACGTAATGCTTGGACGATTACATAAGTGCATCAGTACTGTCTCAGTGAATACATGAGTGCATGGGTAAATGTTTGACTGGAATAGTAGTGTCTAGCTGACTATACTCCTAAAAACAAGCATGCATATGTATGTACCTTTCCTAGTGGCATCATATGTAAAAGAAACATGCAAATACATATATACCAGTGTTTTATAGCTCTACCATCTCTATAGAAATAACACATGTGAGAATATATGTGCAAGCTGACACATACTTGAGACAAAACACTACAAAGTACCTTAACCTTGACAGATTGCACTTTCCATTTTAAAGAGCCACCTAAAATTATATGGTATACTAGAAGTATGCATTTCCATACACCAATACAAACTAACTTAATCACTAATCCTTCTATCAACAAGTCTTAAACCTCGCTTTTCGGCTGCACCTTCACTATACACCAACACTAGTGTTCGGCCTAGCCAAATACAAAGCAGCAACTTTTTCAATGTGTCTGTTAAAAGTCTCACCATATTCCAGAGAGCATGCATGCATGAGTCTGTACCTTTCAAAAGTGGCATCATATATCAAAAAAACATACAAATAGATGGGTAGTGGGTATTGCCTGAGAGAATGGATGACTGGATGGGTAGCGCCCGACTGAATATTTCAGTGCAAGAATACTGCCTGGGTGATTGCCTCAGAGCAGCCGTACTGAATGGATGATTAGATCAGTGCAGGGGAAATACCTTAGACAAAGCATGAGTGCAAGGCTTAAGCATGGTTGAAGACAAGAGTGTATGAGTAGTGCTTGAAATAAACAAAAAGTGGATGGGTACTGCCTGAGTGATTCTATGACTGCAGTGGTAGTAACTGAATGATTATAGGACTGTATGGGAAGCACCTGAGAGAAAATATGAGTGTAAGGGTAATGCTTGGGCCATTCTATGAGTGGATCAGTAGAACCAGAGTGAATAGACAAGAGCATGGGTAGTGCATGACTGAATCTTTGAATGGGATAGTAGTGCCTGGGTGATTGCACACATCAATGCTTAATGTCTGAGGGATTACATGGCATGCATGTGTCTGTGCCTTTTACTAGTGTCATCATATATAAAAGAAACATACAGATACATGTATACCAGACTTTTATACCTCTACCATCTGTTTAGCCATAATAGGTGAGAGAATACATGTGCACGCAGACACATACCTCAGTCATAAGACTAAAAACTCCCATAAACTTGACAGACTGCACTTCCCATTTTAAAAACACACCTACAATTATGCGGCATACTTAAAGTGTACATTTCCATAGAGCAATACGAGCTAACCTAACCACTAATCATTCCACCAACAACTCTTAAACCTTACTTTTGGGCTGCAACTTCACTATTCAGCAACTACTCAGAGAGTTGGGCCTAGCCAAATACAAAGCAGCAACTTTTTCAATGTGTCTGTTAAAAGACTCACCATATTCCAGAGAGCGTGCATGCATGTGTCTGTACCTTTTAAAAGTGCCATCATATATGACAGAAACATACAAATAGATAATTAGTGGGTAGTGCGTAAGAGGATGGATAACTGGATGGGTAGTGCCTGATTGAAAAGTTCTGTGCAAGAGTACTGCCTGGGTGAGTGCATGATAGCAGCAGTACTGAATGAATGATTTGATCAGTGCAGGGGAAATACCTTAGACAAACCATGAGTGCAAGGCTAACGCATGGTTAAAGACAAGAGTGTATGAGTAGTGCTTGAAAGAATAACAAAAGTGCATGGGTACTGCCTGAGTGATTCTATGACTGCAGTGGTAGTAACTGGGTGATTGTATGACTGTATGAGAAGTACATGAGCGTAAATATGAGTGTAAGGGTAATGCTTGGGCCATTCTATGAGTGTATCAGTAGTGCCAGAGTGAATAGACAAGAGCATGGGTAGCGCCTGACTGAATCCTTGAATGGGATAGTAGTGCCTGGGAGATTACACAAATCTATGCTTAATGTCTGAGGGAATACATTCCATGCATGTGTCTGTGCCTTTTCCTAGTGGCATGATATATAAAAGAAAGATACAGATACATGTATACCAATGTTTTATACCTCTACCATCTGTTTAGACATAACACGTGAGAGAATACATATGCATGCAGACACATACCTCACTCATAAGATTAAAAAGTCCCTTAAACTTGACAGACTACACTTCCCATTTTAAAGAGACACCTAAAATGATGCGGAATACTTGAAGTGTACATCTCCATAGACCAATATGAGCTAACCTAATCACTAATCCCTCTGCCAGCATGTATTAAACCTCACTTCTGGGCTGCACCTTCACTATTCAGCAACTACTCAGACTCTTGGGCCTACCAAATACAAAGCAGCAACTTTTTCAATGTCTCTGTTAAAAGTAACACCATATTCCAGAGAGCATGCATGCATGTGTCTGTACCTTTAAAAGTGGCATCATGTATCAAAGCCACATACGAATAGATGGGTAGTGGGTATTGCCTGAGATAATGCATGACTGGATGGGTAGCGCCTGAGTGAATAATTCAGTGCAAGAGTACTGCTTGGGTGATTGCATGATAGCAGCAGTACTGAATGGATGATTAGATCAGTGCAGGGGAAATACCTTAGACAAACCATGAGTGCAAGGCTAACGCATGGTTAAAGACAAGAGTGTATGGGTAGTGCTTGAAAGAATAACAAAAGTGCATGGGTACTGCCTGACTGATTCTATGACTGCAGTGGTAGTAACTGGGTGATTGTATGACTGTATGAGAAGTACATGAGAGAAAATATGAGTGTAAGGGTAATGCTTGGGCCATTCTATGAGTGTATCAGTAGTGCCAGAGTGAATAGACAAGAGCATGGGTAGCGCCTGACTGAATCCTTGAATGGTATAGTAGTGCCTGGAGATTACACAAATCTATGCTTAATGTCTGAGGGAATACATTCCATGCATGTGTCTGTGCCTTTTCCTAGTGGCATGATATATAAAAGAAAGATACAGATACATGTATACCAATGTTTTATACCTCTACCATCTGTTTAGACATAACCCGTGAGAGAATACATATGCATGCAGACACATACCTCACTCATAAGATTAAAAAGTCCCTTAAACTTGACAGACTACACTTCCCATTTTAAAGAGACACCTAAAATTATGCAGCATACTTGAAGTGTACATCTCCATAGACCAATATGAGCTAACCTAATCACTATTCCCTCTGCCAGCATGTCTTAAACCTCACTTCTGGGCTGCACCTTCACTATTCAGAAACTACTCAGACTCTTGGGCATACCAAATACAAAGCAGCAACTTTTTCAATGTCTCTGTTAAAAGTAACAACATATTCCAGAGAGCATGCATGCATGTGTCTGTACCTTTTAAAAGTGGCATCATGTATCAAAGACACATACAAATAGATGGGTAGTGGGTATTGCCTGAGAGAATGCATGACTGGATGGGTAGCGCCTGAGTGAATAATTCAGTGCAAGAGTACTGCTTGGGTGATTGCATGATAGCAGCAGTACTGAATGGATGATTAGATCAGTGCAGGGGAAATACCTTAGACAAACCATGAGTGCAAGGCTAACGCATGGTTGAAGACAAGAGTGTATGAGTAGTGCTTGAAAGAATAAAAAAGTGCAAGGGTACTGCCTCAGTGATTCTATGAATGCAGTGGAAGTAACTGGGTGATTGTATGACTGTATGAGAAGTACATGAGAGAAGATATGAGAGTTAGGGTAATGCTTGGGCCATTCTATGAGTGCATCAGTAGCACCAGAGTGAATAGACAAGAGCATGGGTAGTGCCTTACTGAATCTTTTTAATGGGATAGTAGTGCCTAAGTGATTGCACAAATCTATGCTTAATGTCTGAGGGATTACATTGAATGCATGTGTCTGTGCCTTTTCCTAGTGGCATGATATATAAAAGAAACATACAGATACATGTATACCAATGTTTTATACCTCTACCATCTGTTTAGACATAACACGTGAGAGAATACATATGCATGCAGACACATACCTCACTCATAAGATTAAAAAGTCCCATAAACTTGACAGACTGCACTTCCCATTTTAAAGAGACACCTAAACTTATGCGGCATACTTAAAGTGTACATCTCCACAGACCAATACGAGCTAACCTAACCACTAATCCTTCTACCAACAACTCTTAAACCTTACTTTTGGGCTGCAGCTTCACTACTCAACAACTACTCAGAGAGTTGGGCCTAGCCAAATACAAAACAGCAACTTTTTCAATGTGTCTGTTAAAAGTCTCACCATATTCCAGAGAGCATGAATGCATGTGTCTGTACCTTTTAAAAGTGCCATCATATATGACAGAAACATACACATAGATAAGTAGTGGGTAGTGCCTGAGAGAATGGATAACTGGATGGGTAGTGCCTGAGTGAAATGTTCAGTGTAAAGGTACTGCCTGGGTGATTGCATGAGAGCAGCAGTACTGAATGGGTGATTAGAACAGTGCAGCAAAAATACCTTAGACAAACCATGAGTGCAAGGCGAATGCATGCTTGAAGAGAAGAGTATATCAGTACATTTTAAAAAGACACCTAAAATTATGCGGCATATTTGAAGTATACATCTCCACAGACCAATACAAGCTAAGCTAATCACTAATACCTCTGGCAAAATGATTTGAACCTCAGTTTTGGACTGCAGTTTCACTAGTCAGTAACTACTCTGAGTGTAGCACCTAAAAAAAATAGAAAGCACCAACCTTTTCAATCCATCTGTTAAAACTCTCACAATATTCCAGAAAGCACACTTGCATGTGTCTGTACCTTTTAAAAGTGGCATCATATAACAAAGAAACATACAAATAGATGGTTAGTGGGTAGTGCCTGAGAGAATGCATAACTAGATGAGTAGTGCCTCAGTGAAAACTTCAGTACAAGAGTACTGCCTGGATAATTTCCGAAAGCCAACACTAATCCTTCTACCATGTTACTATCTACAAACTATTTCAAAACTCTTTTCATTACAATAATGCAAAGTACAATAGAGAGTTGTACATTTCATAATATACTTCATACATCACATTTGTCTCACAATTTCAACACTTGGATATTTTATTTTTTAAATAAAAATATCACTAGAAACAATAAAGCAGTGCTGAATAATATATAATACACCTTACAAATTGGTTACTCACATTCAAGGTAGTATTGCAGAATACCAAATATCAGAAACTCTTAACAGATTTTCTTTTCCACACAAGAAATGTAATGCACCTCTCTCAGAAAGGTGAAACCAGAAATGGCAAACTTTCCCTCTCTTTTTTTCACTCAAATAAATGTAAGTATCAAATCACATTGCTTCCATCATTATTTCAAATTGTAAAACACATTTCTATTGGTTAGACATATTAATTCTTTCTAACTGTCTTCAAATAGTGCCCAAACTGCTTCTGTAAGTTTCTGAAGTCGCGACTCCACCGCTGTGGAGCGGCAAATCCACACGGGAGTTCAAAAACCTATTTTTAATAATACTAGTATAGATTTTCAGCAACACACTACTTTTCCACATACTACTGTCTTAGAAAACCTTAATTTACAAACTTTTCACTCATATTTAAGTATCCATTTCACATTTTAAGTCCACAATTAAGTTTCAACCCTTCCCCATTCTACTTAATGCCAGTTTCCATAGTAACAGTTCATGTAACATTAAACGGTACTAGCAGATCACAAGTTCACCGTAGTTTCAAGTTCAGCACACAAGCTTACTAATGCATACAGGAGGTGTGGTTGACTTTTGCAAAATATTACCTTATGGTATCAACTGTACCTTTCAAACATTTTCTAACAATGAACCACAAACATGACACCTCCGCAAAGTAACATGCATCCTATTTTTGAGTGCACAATCTTGATGAACAGCCAATCACTTATCAACTTTTTTTTAAAAAAAACATGTTCTCCACCATTTTAGATACCTAGCATTCTACCAACTGACTACCTGAGCTATAGACATCTTTTTATTACTTCCAGACATCCCTTCAAGATGCTCACAGTGTGGATTGTAGGGCACAGCTATGTTTTCTGGTGCAAAAGGTATGATGAACACAGAGGTATTGCCAAAGACCTAGGTTTGGAAAATGTGGACATTAAATGGATTCCACAGATAGGGTTAAAGTGGCACCAATTGTTGCCTTTGGTTAAAACCTTTTCTGCATCTCCAACCCCCTGACCTCAGGATTGTGCACTGTGGTGGCAATGACCTAGGCACATTGACTGGGGTAGGACTGGAAATGCTAATGAAGGACACCTTTGCACAATTGATGTTGCTTTTGCCTCAAACTATCTTTGTATACTCTAACATATGCCAAAGACAGAAATAGAACTGCTCAAATCAATTCTGTCCACAGTTTGAGAAAGCTAGGAAGAAGGTCAATAAAGCAGTTTCTGCATACCTCAGAGATCATAGAATGGGGTCCATCTACAACAACAATCTACGTTTTGATATGGACAACATCTACAGAAGTGATGGAGTGCACTTCATAGATCAGCTCCTTCAAGATGTCTCCGAGCTGGTGGCCTACAGAATTGGGACCTGCACCGGAACCCAAGACGGTGGTCAAAAATCTAGGGGTTCGATTGGACCAGAAATTAATTATGAAGGAGCAGGTTTCTACCATCATTGGCGCTTGCTTCCATGCAGTAGGTCTCTTGCGAAGAGTATTTCCCTTCCTCCCCTTGTCCACTCGTAAAACCCTGATACAGGCACAAGTATTGAGTCCACTAGACTATTGCAATGCGTTGCTGATCTCAGCCAGCGAAGCATCACTGAACAAATTGCAAGTGGTCCAAAACATCGCCGCAAGACTGGTCTCTAATGCTCCTGCCCTCAACCCCTCTCTCCCTCTCTTGCAGAACTGCATTGGTTGCCTGTACGGAAGCAAATTTGCTTCAAGATCTGCTGTATTGTGCATAAAGCCCTAAATGGCAAGGGCTCTAGTTATTTAGCAGAGAAATTCAAAAAATATCAGCCTCCCAGGACACTACGCTCAGGGACCAAGGGGCATGTGTATCAAGAAACGTTATGTGAGTCCTTAATAGCGAATTTTAGCGATTCGCTATTAAGGACTCGCAAAAGGCTATGTACGTAGGATTCGCAATATTAATTGCGATTCCTACATATTCCTTAATTGCGAATCGCAAATTGCGATTCACAATTAAGGAATACCTTCCTATTCATTCCTATGGGCCTAGAGGCACATTGGAATGAATGGGAAGACATTCGCAATTTGCGAGTACCCATTAGGTACTCGCAAATTGCGAATGCAATTTCAAGGGTGCAAGGGTGTCAAAAGGACTCCCTGTTGCACCCCTGAAATATTCATGTGTGCACATGTGGCGCACATACATGCCCTAATGGCTTGTATGTGCGCCACATTACAATTTGAAAAATGCAAAAAAGTGCATTTTTCTAGGAAATTGCAAATTACCACCAACTTGAAGTTGGTGGTAATTTGCCATTTCTTAAGGCAAATTCGCACAACTTGGGTGCTTCCAGAATTGCATTTAAGGAATTGCAATTTGCGATTCCTTAAATACATTCGCAAGATAGGGAATCGCAAATTTTGCCATTCTCTATTTCGCAATGGCCTTTTGGGATGATACATCCCAAAAGGCTTTTTCCCGTTCGCAAACAGGCCGATTCTGAGAATCGGCCCGTTTGCGAACAGGAAAAGGGCTTGATACATATGCCCCTTAATCTCTACTTGTGGTTCCACGCTGCAAGAAAGTTCGGCTAGGCGGGAAAGCTTTCTTCCACTTAGCCCCTACCTTCTGGAACCAACTTCCAATTCATTTACGTGAATGCTCTGATCTCCTGAGATTTTGCAAGCTTTTGCAGACCCTATTGTTCTAACTTATTCCCCTGTTTCTGTCCAACTATGCAGTTCGCGAGCTCGGAGATACCCCTTGGGGGTTGATTCAGGGGCTATATAAATCCTAAATCAAATCAAATCAAGGAAACAGAGTCTTTCTCAACAACCTTAAGCTGTGCGTTCGCACTTACATGTAGCTGTAACAAAATCAGAATGAAAACATGGGCTCTTTTTAGAGCCACCCTATAACCCAACAGTGAATCTTATTTTTTTTTTAACATACATACTCTTTTTTTAAATTTTGCTTGGAGTCGCGAACCCATTGTGGTTACATAGGGGGGCCGCGCTGAGAGCCGAGATGGAGTCGGGACTCCAAGCACACAAGGAAAAAAAAATGCCCCCCATTCTTAAAACTCAAATTCTGCCTTGGGGAACCCATCCTCCAAGGCCCAGCCATTTCATTCTATAAAAAAAAAAAACTACTCTTCCACCCCCCTAAGTGCTTTTACTGCCCTGGGTACCCCATCCTCCAAGGCATTGCCTGTTTTAAAAAAAAAAAAAAAAACATTTTTCCCCGGAGAGGGGCCACGTGCCCCCCCCTTCCCCTGGGCCACTTTTGGCCCCGGGAACCCCATCCCCGGGGCAGGCCCTCACGTTGGGAACTGCTGGGGGAGCCCCAATGCCCCTGCGGTCCCTGCTGCCAGGGCCGGACTGGCTACCGGGCGTTTTGGCATGCTGCCGAGCTGGGGGCTGATTTTGTTGATGGGGACCTGCGTGTGCTGAACGAAATTCGTTTTGCTTTGTTTATTTCGAAACGAAATTAGTCCCCACCGCAGTGACATCAGCCCCCAGCTCGGCAGCATGCCAAAACGCCCGGTAGCCAGTCCGGCCCTGCCTGCTGCCTCCCTGCCTCCTGGGGAGCCGGCATTGCTTTTTCACAAGGGGAGCTGCTGACATGCAGCTCCCCTTGTGCAAAAGCAATACTGCTTTGCTTCTTGGAAGTGAGAGCAGGTTTCCTGCTCTCGCTTCCAAGAAGCAAAGCAGTTTTGCAATGACAGGGCGGGAGACGTTCTCCCGCCCTGTCATTGAAAACTGCAATGTCCCGGGGGTGGGCACCCCAGGACATTGCCGGAGTTGGCCCTGGAGGGTGGCGGTCCCAAGGGCGATAGAGGGCTCCAGGAGGTGGGCCGCGTGGCCCCCCTCCCTTTCTGAAAATAGCCCAGGGAGGTGGCGGTCCCCAGGGCCGGAGGTCCGCAACAGACCCCTGCATTACAATAATTAGTGCCCCGGGGAGGTGGCAGTCCCCGGGGCTTGAGGGGGCCCATGAGCCCCCCCAATAACTAAATGAAGCCCCTGGGAGGTGGCAGTGCCCAGGGCTGCGGGGTCCCCCATGGTTCCCCCAATTAAAAGTAATCATTGCCCCCGGGACCTGGCCCACCCGGGGGCTCATTAAAACGAAGCTCAGCATACCGCGCTTCGTTTAAAAAAAAAATTTGGTGGGATACCCGCACCCAGCGCGAATTCCGCTGAAAAAATAAAAAATAAACTTTTTGGGGCCCTGGGGGTCCCTGTGGAAC